>CM072934.1:3320000-3627500 GCA_036971965.1 Nyctalus aviator | reverse complement strand
CTGCAAAGCAAATCTTCACAAATTTAAGAATATTGAAGTCACATCAAAGACCTTTTCTAACCATAATGATATGAAATTAGAAATCAATAACAAAGAGAAAACTGAAAAAATCACAAATACACGTAAATTAAACAACACACACATCACCGACAGATGGGTCAAAGAATAAATCAAAAAGGAAGTCAGAAAGTATCCTGAGGCAGCATATCAAAATGAAAATGCAGCTTATCAAAACTTATGGGGTGCAGTAACAACAGTTGTAAGAGGGATGTTGCTGGTGAAAAAGGCCTACATTAAGAAAAAAGGAAGATCTCAAGTAAACATTCTAACTTTACACATCAAGAAAAATAAGAACAACCAAAGCCCAGAGTAAGCAAAATTGTGCATGAGGACTCTAATAACATAATAATTGAGAGGATGGCTACACTATGTGATAGTACAAAAACACAAAGCAGCGTAAGAGACTACTACTAATAATTGTTCACCAACAAATGGGTAACCTAAAAGAAGTGGAAGCATACAACCTGCTAAGACTGAATCATAAAGAAATAAAAAATCTGAACACGTTAATAACTAGCAAGGAGATTGAATAAGTAATCAAAAGCTTCCCAACAAAGAAAGGCCTGGTGAATTCCACTAAACTATTAAAGAAGAATTAATACCAATTCTTCTTAAACTCTTCCATGAAACTGGAGAAGGAGCCACTCCCAAGTTCACTTCACAAGACCGGCATTACCCTGATACCCAAGCCAGGTTAGGACAACACAAGAAAAGAAACCTACAGATGATTAGCCCTGAAGAATAAAAATGTAAAACGCCTCAACAAAATATTAGAAAACCCAATTTAAGAGCACATTAAAAGGGTCGGATACCATGATCAAATGGGATTTATCCCTGGGATAGCAGGATGGTTCAACATATACAAATCAATAAATGTGATATACCACATAGAATAATGAATAAAAGTTATACGATCCTGTCAATAGATACGGAGACAGCAAAATTCAACCCCCTTTTATGATAAAAGCTCTAAACAAATGGGGTACATACCTCAACATAATGAAGTCTATACATGACAAAACCACTTCTAACATCATATTCAGTAGTAAAAAGCTAAAAGTTTTTCCTCCCAAATCAGGAACAAGACAAGGATGCCCTCTCTCACCACTTCTATTCAACATAGAATGGGAAGTTTTAGCCAGAGCAATTAGATAAGAAAAACAAAAGATATTCAAATTGGAAAGTAAGAAGTAAAGTTATCTCTGTTTGCAGATGATGTATACTTATACATAGAAAATCCTTTAAAACCACACACACACACACACACACACACACACAAACTGTTGCAGAATACAAATTCAACATACAGAAATCAGTTGTGTCTCTATATACTTAAAAACATCTTTAAAAAAATCCCATAAAAAACAATACAATTTTTAGGAATAAATTTAACCAAGGTAATAGAAGCTCTACGTACTGGAAACTATAAGATACTGACAAAATAAATTTAAGACAATAAGTGGAAAGATATCTCATGTTTGTAGATCAGAAGAATAAATGTTAAAAATGTTTGTATTATCCAAAGCCTTCTATAGACTCAATGCAATCCTTACCAAAATTCCAATGGCATTTCTTACACAAATGGAAAAAACAATCCTAAGATTTGTATAGAACTACAAAAGACCTTGAGTAGGCAAAAAAGACATCTTGAGAAAGAAGAACAAAGCTCAAGGTATCATACTTTCTGATTTCAAACTATATGACAAATCTACAAGTAATGAAAACAACCTGAAACCTATAGTAATCAAAACAATATGGTACTGGCATAAAAATAGACACACAGACCAATGGGCAGAATTGAGAGCCCAGATATATATATATATAACTAATATTTTACAGGGGATTCAAGAATATGCAATGGGTAACAGATAGCCTCTTCAATATATGGTTCTGGCAAAACTGAATAAATTCACATACAAAAGAAAGAAATTGGAGCCCTATCTTACACCACTCACAAAAAGTCCCTAGAAATGTATTAAAGACTTAGTGTCTGACCTGAAACTGTAAAACTCCAAGAAGAAAACATAGGGAAGAGCTCCTTGACTTTGGCCTTGCCAACAATTTTTGGGATATGACACCAAAATCACAAGTAACAAACATAAAAAAAAAACCCCAAAAAACAAGTGGAACTACATCAAACTAAAACTGTCATGCACAGGAAAAGAAACAAGCAACAAATAAAGAGGCAACCTATGAAATGGGAAAAACGTTTTCCAAATCTTATTTCATAGAAGTTAATATTAACTTCCAGACAAGAAGGCGGAGTAGGTAAGCGCTGTGCTTGCCTCCTCCATGATCACATCAAAGTTACAACTAAACTATATACTGAGTGGCAGATTATTATGATCTCTGAACGCATAATAATCTGGCCAGTCAGTGTATATCCTATATAATAAAAGGCTAATATGCAAATTGTCCTCTTGACTAGGAGTTCAACCAGCAGCCAACCGCTCATGTCTCCTTCCCCTGGCCAGGCTGGCTGGACCCCACCTATGCATGAATTCATGCACTGGACCTCTAATATATATACTGAGTGGCCAGATTATTATGCATTCAGATATCATAATAATCTGGCCACTCAGTGTAGAACAACCATCATGGAGAACCACATGAAGTCTAGCTGAATAAAAGTCCTACCACTAAGGATATAAAGAAGAAGCCACATCCTTGAGAATGGTAGGAGGGGCAGAGATGTGGAATGGGCTGGTTTCATACCCATGAGTGTTGGCTAAAACATTGGAAGGAATATCTCACTGAGCCTCCCAGCCCAGGGTTCCCATAACGTCTGACCGTGAAAACCAGCTGGGATTGTGGCTGAGGGAGATGGAGTGCTGGGGTCCAGGCCTTCTTCGTGAAGGGCCCACGCATGGATTAACTCACTGACGGGCCCACCTGCCCTGAGCTCCAGTGCTGGGGCATTGCTCCACTTGTTAAAAATAGCTTGTTGATCAGAATCTAGGGGCTCTGAGTTTGGAACTATCTTCTTTCCCCTCCAGGGTTTATCTGATTACCTCAGTAGCCTCACGGCATAGTAACTCTTGATACTTCCCCAACACAGACACTGGACTCAAGCTGTCTGCATCCCTTGAGATTCTTGGTAGATCTCCAGCCCCAACCTCGCTTTGCTGAGACTGTGCCCGGTCTGCAGTATATGTGAAGCCAACAGCTTCTGAAGGATAGATGGGACCATCGTTGCTTGCCTAACATTATTTATGCATCAAATGTGTACATCACCGCTTGATTATTGAGAAGCTTGTGTTAGCTGAAACCAGAATTTTAAACTTATTAATACATGAATTCCATGAGGCTTTTCCAAAAGGGCCTGCAGCCAGAGGGTATTGGTTACTTGAATAAGCAAATGGGCTCTTTGCAGAGAGAGCTCAAATATCCAGAGTGGTCCAAGCCCAGGGAGAGGCGCTGTGTAGCTCATCATCTCTGTCGGGGCTGTACCTGTGCATCTCCTGTCCACATCTCAACCACACAGCAGCCTCCTCACTCCCTTTTGGGCGAATCACCTGGTAAAGCAGCAGCTTGTTTATCCGGAAAACAGAAGTGATCCTCCCTACTCCATGCGTACTCTGTGAGGTCCAATTGGATAACATGTGGAACCTAACTACCTGACATGAGCTTAATCACTGTTAGATATTGTTATCATTCCTACTAATATGAGCACAGTGCACGAAAGTGGCCCCAAAGTCTGTTCTGTCCACATGACCGCCAAATCACAGGAGCCACAATGCTTTCAATTATTTCCATGTAATCTTAGAGAATTGGACTTTTTTATGTCTCAGAAAATAATAATAATAAAAGTTATTATTCATTTCTCAGAATACCCCTCCCACTGTAGGCCCCCCCCCAAAAAAAGGGAAAAAACCATAGACCAAGCAGCTTGTGGGTGCTTTCCCCTGGTCTTAAGGTGCCTTTCCTTCCAGTTGGAGAAAACCATGATTACTTTAGCCTGGTGTGCGTGGGTCACAGGAAGATAATGAATCCGTTATAGTCAGGACGGCTCTTAGCGTCGGTTCCTGGACAGAAACCCATTAGTTGGCTGGTTAGCAGCACAGATTGCTCACTGCGGACTCTGCTCTCGGACTGCGACTACTCCGTGTCTTCTGATCCTTGGGGGCTACAAAGGTGACATCTCCTCTTCCTCTCTGCCCCCTTCTTTTGGTTTCACAAGATAATAGCAATCTTACACACACACACACACACACACACACACACACAGCCTGCCCTCACCCCGTTCCCTTCGGGCCCCCGATCACATCACTTTGCACTACATTCCAATTACCTATGAGCTTGACGGACTTCAAAATTAGCAAACTTCTAAGGGATGGAGCCCCTGTCTGAGGCTGTGGTATTCCCATTGCCTAGCACATTCTAGGCAATAATTCATAAACGAGTAATTTAACAAATAAAGGGCATGTTGAAAACAAGGAAATAGGAATGAATACATATGTGTTTGCACATGCTTGCGTTGGGGAGAATGAGGAAAGGATGGGGAAAGCTTTGCATAGAGTGGACAATGGTCCTTGGAGCTGAATTAAACAGCGAGGTGAGCTAGAATATGGTCGATCTTAAACAGTACCTGAAGCCGGGTGAGCCTCGCAATACTTCCCCTTCTCACCTGCAGGGCAGGCAGCAGCGTTATCAGGAGAAATAACTGCTGACGATATATTTAATTTGTCCAGCTCCAAGGACCTCAAACTCGCTAACATTTCAATTCTAATACTCGCAGTCGTTTTTGTAGCACTGTGAGCGAAAGCACGTCTGTGAGGGTCAGAATGTTGTTCTGCCAAGGGAACAGTTGTGCTGCCCAGAGTTGGAGATCTCAGAGTAGCGGCTGCAGGACATGCCGCACAGAACACCAGCAGCATTGTCTTCATTTTATCCCAACGCAGGCTTGTTGTTTCTTACCCCACAGCACCTCCGGAGGAAGCCCACACCGTCCTCTTGCCTTTAAGCCGAAAGCCTCAGCCAGCCTTCTGCATGGTCCTGGCCCTTGTGACGCTCCCAAGGCCACTTACTATCCCTGGTCTGTGCTCAGGCAGAAACAGCAGGCTCAGTCCAGCAGGCCTGCTTCGTGTTGAAATTGTGAGCTCTCCTTATTACACTGTCTGGTTGCCTTGGTGATGGGACGGGCAGGAGGACGGTCTGACAAAATGAAGAATATGTATGAGAACACATGCACGTGTTCAACATTATTTGTTGTTTTCTCGGCTTCACATTTAATCAAGTGTTCTTCGCTTACTGGGTAAATCTGACAACTGTGCACACAGCACACGTGTTTAAATCACACCTGAGCCAGGACAGTGCAGCTTGTGCCCTCGGTGAAGGTGAAGTGTGAGCAGAGAGGAAGGGCAGACACAGGATTAGGTGGTTTGCTGTGGGAAGAGCAGGCCCGGTGCTGCTCTGCAGTTCCTCTCCGCATCCGTCTGTGGAGCGGGTGCGGGCGACACTGCCCCTCGGCCTGCTGGGAGTCAGTGTCAGCACCGTGCGTGCGAAGCCACACTGCGGTCTGAGGCAAAAGGAAATAGCCGTGGTGGCAATACAGTCTTTGTTTACATTTTTGATGTTTGGTTCATCATAGACTTTTTTGGCATGAAGTTTGATTTTTTAGAAGACTGTACTAAAGTATTATTTGTCACTTACGTTTTGTACCTGAATAAATAACTCACCCAGTCTTGGACTGGTTTGTTTGCTGTGCGCAACAGGAAATATATCGCTTTCGGAGAACAAGAAAAATAGGTTTATTTGCACTATGCTTATTAATTTGTGTGGTTATTCAGTGTCTGTTAAGTTAATGTTCAAGAAAAAAAATATTAATTTTTGTTAAAATGTTTTGTTATTTTATGTTAACAATTACTACTTTTATTTCAGCTCTTTGTATTCAGCATGTCTCTATTGAAATAAACCTACATTTCTATGAAAATTGAAGCTTTTGGTTTTTTGCAGCCCACATAAACCTTTGAGTTTGACATGCCTTTGAGTTGTTAGTCTTTGAGTTTGACGTGCTTGCTGTACACAGCATTTGTACTCAGTATCGGAAACCTCCTGCCTGCAATAACCCAACCTGGCCTCTAGGTGACCTCGTTGACCAATTTTGTGTAGGCGGGATTCCAGGCCAGAGAAAACCACATTTCAGCAAAGAAAGCTTTGGCAGGCATGCTCTTCCAGCTCTCCCGCATGGCTGTGCCTCCTTACAGACCAAATTGGGACACCCGTGCGCGCTCACACACCAAATGGGCGGGCCCGATGGACAGGCTCCTGGTTTGAAGGCTCTGGATTGAGCAGGGCCAGTCTCTCCTTGGACGCAGAGGGTGTGACAGGCCTTCCCTAATGCTGAGACTAAGACTCGCTCAAGCATCTATGCCCCACTCGACCCTGGACAGAGGTCGAGCCAGTAGGGCTGCCCGGCATCCTGTGTCTATAGGACAGGTTTTGAAGTTATGGATTGTGTTTGGTGCGCTTACCGATTTTTTTTCAGGATGCCCTAAGTGTTCTGTATTCAGCTTTAAAGAAATTTTAAAAATTTAACATTTCAGCCGAAACCGGTTTGGCTCAATGGATAGAGCGTTGGCTTGGGGACTGAAGGGTCCCGGGTTCGATTCCGGTCAAGGGCATGTACCTTGGTTGTGGGCATATCCCCAGTAGGGGGTGTGCAAGAGGCAGCTGATCGATGACTCTCTCTCATCGATGTTTCTAACTCTCTATCTCTCTCCCTTCCTCTCTGGACAAAATCAATAAAATATATTTTAAAAAATTTAACATTTCAGCTATTTTACAAATGGAATTGGACATTCTAAATTTTAATTTGCTAAATCTGGCCACCTCCTGGCTGGCTGGCTTGCCCTTTTAGGCACACAACAAGGCAGATACCAGTCTTTGGGCCATGGTTAGGGCCAAGTTCAGGGTGGAGCAAGTGAGGTGCTCACTCTCAGGCTCTGGGGGTGCACTCGCCCTGGGTCCCCGCCGTGCAGGAGCTCAGGAACACACCCAGCTGGCTTGACTCCTCGGGTTACACCCCAGAGCAGCCTCCCTCCACAGTGGACCCCGGAGTGGCCAAACCCACACTCTATGGGACTTCTGCGTTATGATTTGTGAACTGCACTCCGGACCTGGGGCTCTTCTGATACGGAACTTGAGCAAACTGCTGCCCCTCCCTGAGGTCTCCTCTGGGAATGATCGCCAAGTTGCTGTAATGATTAAATAACAAAAACAAATCCCAAGTGCCCACAACAGGGCCTGGGACATAATCAGCCCTTGACAATGACGAGTTGTTTCAATAGTGTTGCCCAATGGCTAAACTAAAGCAGTGAGATCTCAGAACCCCAGCTTTCTAGGTCTCCATCACTATCCAGCGTCCCTTACCAGCTTTCTTTCCAGGAAATGGAAAGAAATGGAGTATGTGCTGGGGACTCGATGCTGAGGTGTGTGTGCGCACTCTCTTGTTTAGCCCAGCAAATACCTCTGTGTGATGTGCATTGGGCGGACACTGAGGCCCTGAGGTGGAGGTGAAGAAGTGTGCCGAGTCCCAGTCTGTATGACCACAGCAGGGCGGCGGGAGGGGTCCACCCGGCAGCCTGTCTCCAGGTGGACCTGACTTCAAAGCCCACGGCTCAGACACCCATCAGCCCCACAAAGGCTCCTTCTGGTAATTGAAGGGCAAATGCCCTTCCAGGGCTGGACCTGTCCGTTTCCTTAATGAGAGCTTTCTCACGCTGGCCTCCCATTTGATCTCCTTTTCCATGGAGCCATTTTCCTCTGAACGGGAGGAGAGGACCCCGAGAAGAGGGTTTTCTGGGAAAGGGGGTCGGTGGGGGCGGGGCAGGGTGGGGAGCTGCCCTGCCCTTGGGCCTGGGCGCAGCCTTGGAGAGCACGTTCCTCAGATGCCTCTGCCCCTCCTCCGCCCTCCGTGCAGAGGTATCAGCCATATCAGCCCACCGACTGCTGGCTGGCCCCTCATCCGATGGCCCTTCGGGCCACGCCGGGCAGAGAGGCCGAACTGCTCAGCCGGGAACCCACGGCAGCTGCCCTGGCTGCCTGTCCCGGTTGTTTTCACCGGCCAATCTGGTTCCCACTGCCCTTGGTCCGCCCGCTTCCTTCCTCCCCAGGCCAACCCTTTTGTTTGCTTCTTCCCTTTTCATGTTCCCTGGTTTCCAAGAGGTGCTTGGTGAGCACTGCTTTTTATAATGTCACGGGTAATAAAAAGCCTGAGGTTTGGAGGCAGGCGGGCAAAGGCGTGGATGTTAGCTTTACACCTCACTGCAAGGCCAGGTGACTGAGTCGGGGAGCCTTTGATCCTCCCTCCCGAGACTCTTTTCTGAGACTAGGCCACCTTTGCCCTTGTGGGGAGGGTGAAATGAAGTGAAGGTGACAGCACGCACCCCATTGTTGGGACTACAGTGAGAGCTTACAGACCGCCCACCCTTCTTTCCTATTCCCTGTTTTTCTTCACTCCCAGTGTAAGCTGTCTTGTTGGTTTTTTTTTTTGTTGTTGTTGTTTTAGTTTCTAAAACTGGCTAAATTCTCCTTGCTTTAGGGCGTGGGGAAGGGCCCGGGGACTTCCTGCTGTCACACCACTCTGAGCAATCAGAAATGGGGCTGCACTACAGTGTCAGTGCCACTGACCAAGCCTCAGTTCTCTCTGGCTTGCTGTGCCCGGGGCACATATGACCATTGGTGGGAGAAAACAGTTAGATGTTCTTGGTCCACTGATGAGCCCACGAAGCAGTGAGTAATGTGGCCTTGTGGGCAGCCGCCCGAGACTCGGCAGTGTTATCTTGACCTGTGTTTGGACAGAGGCCTTTCTGCCTCTGTAATGGGAGCAAATAGGTCCATCATCTTTAGAGTAATGAGCAAGGAAAGCTGAACGTGGCATGTATTCGCTCAAATTTTCATTAATATACTTTAAAAGTACCGTTTGCTACCCTTACTGCAGAAAAATTGTTACGGAGCAAGGTAGTTTAGAATTTGGAGTTAGGACCTATTTTTTGCTTTTCCCCTAATAGCCCTATGATGTTTGGCTGATTACTTGACCTGCCTAATTCTCAGATTCTTTATCTGTAAAATAGAGATAATCCTATATAATAAATCTAATATACAAATCAACCAAATGGTGGAATGACCAGTCACTATGATAGGCACTGACCACCAGGGGGCAGGCGCTCAATGCAGGAGCTGCCCCCTGGTGGTCAGTGTGTTCCCAGGCTCATGGCTGGCGAGTGCAGTGGTGTTGGTGGGAGTCTCTCCTGCCTCCACAGCAGACCCTCATGGGAAGTCCGCCTGCAAGCTTAGGCTTGCTCCCCAGGGGGACTGGATCTAAGCTGGCAGGTGGACATACCCCAAGGGGTCCCAGACTGTGAGAGGGTTAAGGGACCCCCACCCGTGCAGGAGTGTTGTGCACTGGGCCTCTAGTAGCACTATATTCCTCATGGAGCTGTTGTGGGGGTTAAATGAATATATCATGTGAAGCCCTTCAGCAGTGGAAGTCATCATATAGTGGGCCCACTCTGCTTCCATTTTCACACCATTCTTTTCCCATCTGGGAGCCAAGTTCTACTTGTTCTTGCAAGGTACACTGGCAATTCTGAGTATACCATGTCTTAAACAGGAAAAGGTCATTTCTGTGAAAGGCATTTGCTTGGAAATATTAACATCTTCCTGTATTTCATTTCCCACTCCCTCTTTCCATCGTGCAGGACAAAAAATTTCAGGTGAAATGTTTTCTTGAGATTTAAAGCCCTGTTTGCTAGTCAGCAAGACTGGGATGAATTACTTGTTATAAGAAAACACCCTCAAGATTAGAAAGCCTAAGCATTCACATCAGTGAGGCAGTACCCTACTGTATTTCATCAATTCTAAAACAAGTTCTTGTAAGACACAGCAGTATTTTATGCATCCTAAGCAAGAAAAAACTACCAGTTCAACTAGAACATGCCATCAATCAAGAGGCACCTTGCTTTCAGGAATGTGAATATAAAAAACTTGCATCTTGAAATCAATAAAACATGGTATACTTATGTAACTGACAATCTGCAATCTTGTCCAACATGATTACTTGGAGCAGAGCACCTTAAACTGCTTGTGTGAACTTAAATGGAGGGATGCGGAAACATTGTCAGTAGCACACTTCAGTTTATTGACCTATGTAAAAATAATAGGTCTTAAAAAGTCAGAACAGTAAAAGAATATGCAAAGGGTATTTCTGTTTCTAGAAGGCTATACAAATGCAAAAGGAATGTTATTTTTTGCATGTCTTTTTTTGTTCCAACTCCCCTCCCCCCAGACTTCATTTTTAATGATACAAATGACTAAGGACCAGTTTAACAAATCCACTTTATGTAAATACTACATGCTTTGGAATATAGATAGAAAATGTTCCAAAAAGTTGTTCAGAAACCGCTCTAGTCACAATATGAACAAGAAACCTGTATAAAAGGGGGAAGGAGCACCTGGACTGGAATTCTGAAGCAGAGTAAAGCAGACAAAGGTCTGGAATATGGAAATATCTGTTTAAAAAAACTCAACCACAACCGTAGCTAATTAGTTCTTCCACGGAAAGTATGAGGTAGTTTTAGCCTCATAGTTACATCTACCGCAGCTCGGAGTTTCTGTACTGTTAACGACTAATCTGGTTTGTGTCACTTGGTGACTTAGAACTCCCGTGGAATTCAGGCAATAGCTCAGTCTTCTAACAAGTCACCATGTTAAGGCACA
Source organism: Nyctalus aviator (assembly GCA_036971965.1). Classification (NCBI taxonomy): domain Eukaryota; kingdom Metazoa; phylum Chordata; class Mammalia; order Chiroptera; family Vespertilionidae; genus Nyctalus; species Nyctalus aviator. The sequence goes on along the minus strand of CM072934.1, from coordinate 3,616,721 downwards.
CAATTCATCTAAAATGATGTGCTTTTTTTTTTTTCTTCCCTTAATTTTGTTTTGGGTTCTTTCCGTTATCACCTCAAAATACTTTTTCAAATGCTTGATTATGAACTTTCCATATCAAGCCTGCCATTTCAAATGACAGCCACGTCAGAGCATGAACAGCCTGCATAACAGCTCCTCACGCCACTGGTGCAGGGAGGAAAGGGGGGGGCGGTGCGCTGGGACCTGGGTGCCCCCAGCAGGGGGCCAGCTCCCGGGGCTGCCGTCCCGGCCCCGGGGGCACTGCAGGGTGCCACGCGGAGTCTGTGTGGACCCACCGTGTGGTGCTTGTGAAGACCGTCACTCTATCAATCCGAAACACGTGTGCACTCGCTCAGAACTTCATGAAAACGCAGCTCCTCTTCAAGTAATTCTCCAATACTGTCCATTGTTCCTGGGCAGCGTCCTCCCTGCAGCTCTCAGCTGCTTCCGGGCAGCCTGGCCCCGGCCCCGGCCATTCACTGGGAACTGTGCTCTGCAAGCCCCCCTCCGCTGCCCTGGGGGGTCCTGGCAGCTTCTCACGGTTCGGGTTTGCCTCCCGCAGCTTCTCTTCCCTCACCGCCTGCTCGCTGGTGGGGAAGGCCGAGCTGCCCGGGCCATGGAAGGCGGTGGCCCTGCGATCGCCGGGGAGGCTGGGACGTGGAAGGGCAGGTGTCTGCGGGGCCTTGTGCGGTGGAGGGTGGGGTTCACGTCGGGTGGAGGGGAGTCCTCTCTGCATCCTCTGATGCCAAACAGCCCCCGGGAAGACGCACGCTTTGCCAAGGCACACAGTGTGAGGTCGCGGGCAGGGTGGCTCCACTCAGACTAAGGTCCCGGGCTTGGAGTCTTCGTGCCAGAGGAGCCCCTGCTCGGCCGCCTCCAGGCCGCCCGCGGCCGCGCCGTCCAGGGCTCCGGCCTCTGCGTACTGCCTGCGGGGGAAACCAGACCGTCACCACGGGCAGCTGTGCTCCCACAGGACACGCAACGACTCAGCGCAGTTAGTGCTAAGGGAAGTGTCCACAGCTTGGAAATACGGAGGATGGCTGTCTCCTGCCGTCCACGTGGAGTGTTAGTTCTCTACAAGCACACGCCTGTCTAACTCACACTGACCACCCACGGGGACCCAGACTGTGCTAAATTCGACGGCAACTGACAGTTACTTGCCTGGAGGAAATGGAAATGACTCCGTCTAGTAGGAGAGAGTACGGTGATGGTTGTACCCCTGTGGACCGCCCACCGGTCTGTGCCTGGCGATTTCTCTCAGTGTGCTGAATAGTCTCTTGAATTCTCTTGGAACCAGCTTTACCGTTATGCCAGTTCTCTCAGCAATGAGTTAAATCTTTGACACATGTCCATTTTCCACTTATGTGAGAGTCATATTTTAAACTTTTTAAAAGGTATTTTTGACAGCCACATTTTAAGTATTATTCCAATTAAGGGATACACCAGATGCTTTCCTCAGAGATAAAGGAATATATTTAGAGGGAGGCAGCAGCATCTTGGGACATATTTTAGATCCCTAGGGTTTATGGGTCAAGTGTAAATTGGAAACATCATCATATATATAAATTATAGGCATTTTTGGATGATATATCCACATGAGAGCATCCTATTACACAAACCATTCCAATAAGCAGAACTCATTCTGAAGTAGCAGGTTAGAAGAGGTAAGGTAGTTAGTAGATTTCCTTTTATCTGAAATCTCAATGCCTTTTACTAAGGGAAATAAAAAGCCTTTGGAGAAAGAGCTGTGGCTGTAAGTATGATGCGAATCCAGGCATTTAGTGGTTTCATATAATCAAGAAACAAAGTCGGGCTTCCGTAACTCCACACGTCAGCCAGAGCAAGCAGGACGCCCGTGACGCGAGAGGCACACGCAGACAGGGCTGTACTTACAGCTGGCTACCCCTAGCAAGAGAGCACTGACCACTGCTCTCACTTCAGCAGACACAGCTGCTCTCTGGGACAGAAGCCCTTGGTTTTGCCTAGTGACAGGCAGAGTGAAACAGGGAAGAGGAAGGGAAATGGGAAAAGAGGAGTGAAAGAAAGGTTATTTAAAAACACAATTTGCAGCAGCAGAACCACCTTTGACTATGCTGTATACTGGGCGTAACAAGAGACTAGAACCTTTCTAATTGTGGAAAGTTTACGGCACTGACAATATATATATATATATTTTTGTAAAACTGTATAGCTTTCTGTAGTATTAAGACCTGGACACCCTGTGGGAAAAGATCTTTAAATAACATGCATTTCATTTATAGTGATCTAATCACTGATTTATTGCTAAGCATTTCAAATATTTAACTGAAGATCTAAAGTTTTTCATCTTTACCTTGAAACTCAATTTCTCTTGTTTTAAAAATTATGATTTCATCAATAACAACATGCAATTTTAGGGCAAAATTTCTAAAGTTTTATGGATGGCTGATATTATACTTGCTTTGTTAAAGTGAGGAAGCTATATGATAATTAAAGAAAAATTCTAAATAGACATATGAGTGAAAATAAGCACTCCCATATCCATGGCTGGGAGGATAAATTGGCAAATATTTCTGAAATGAAAGAGTTTTAAAAATATACTTTTCAATTTAACCCTTTAATTCTACTAATTGGAATAAATCCTAGGGAAGTAATCTGGACAAATGTTTTGTACAAAGATATTAATAGCAGCATTACTTAAAATAAGAAGGAAAGAAAATCCAAGACCATTCAAATTCAAAATATGGGTAATTTTAAATAAAGAATGATGTATTTGTTAGTGAAATATTATATTGGTCACATAAATAAAAATTAAAAAAACTTTTAAACACATGAAAACGTGTTTGTTATATTAAGTGAATAATTGAAATGTAGAATTTCATATACGATTAAAGATGTAAAATTGTATATATGGTACCAGTACAACAATGTTAAAAAAAATGGGGGAAATGTGCCAAAATGTTAATAGTTGTTATATCTCTATATGGTGGAATTATGGGTAAACTATTTCTACTTATTTATCTCTTTATTATTTTCTCAGTTTTCCACAATGAGCTCATATTAAGTGCATGTGCACACACACAATGGGGATCTTTAAATAGTTCTAATTTCCTGCCCATTGTGCCCCTTGGACCTCAGACTGCCCCGTCCAGCCACCAAGCTTTCTGTAGTACATGGTGGCTCCCTAAAGGCAGAGGGTCCCTGGAGACTCAGCACTTCCTGAGTCCAGTGAGAGCTGTGTAAAGGACACTATCAGAACTGCTTATACAGGGAATGTTTTATACCATTTCTAACTGGGTCAACAAAAGAAGGAAGCAAAAGTAGATAGCCCTGGCCCAGGGCTCAGTTGGTTAGAACATCGTCCCACTACTCCAAGATTGTGGGTTCGATCCCTGATCAGGGCACATACAAGAATAAACCAATGAATGCACAAAGAAGTGGAACAACAAATCAATGTTTCTTTCTTTATCTCTCTCTCTCTCTCTCTCTCTCTCTCCCTTCCTCTGTCTAAAAATCAATCAATACAAAACTTAAAAAAGTATGTAAATGTGAAAACTACTTGCACATTATTATACAAGATGATTAGAACTGACTTGAAAAAAATCAACACAAATTCTGGGCCAAAATCATTTTAGTTCTTGCTCCTAACTCATTCTCAAGCATTATTTACAGAAATCCAACCTATGTCATATCCTCTGAAGTATATTTTCATTAAAATTCTATTTTGAGCATAGCCTTTGTTGAGTTAAGACAATTGGACTAATATTTCAAGCCAAGAAAAACTCCTGTTGAACATGGAGAAGAAAAATAAGGCTTTTGGGGATGAATGTGTTCATTTGCTTATAACACTAAGAGCTTTAATGAGAAACTAACCTCTTGAAGGTAGGGGGAAGTGGGTGGGGGAGAGATCAACTAATGAACTTGTATGCATACATGCATAATCCATGGACACGAACAGAACAACGGGGTGTTGAAGGCCTGCGGGGCGGGGGTGGGGAACAGGAGCAGGCTAGAAGAGGTTAATGGGGGAAAAGGAGGACCTATGTAATACTTTCAACAATAAAGATTGAAAAAAATAATCTAACTTATCAAATTCACTAGTGTAAAGCCCTTTATAAGTATTGTCTGTGTAAATCTATGCCTGAAGCACCACTGAATTTTCTAAAAATCCCAGAAAATGTTCTTTTTGGTTCCATGGGTGTGAATAATATTCTATGAGAAACTGACAGGGAGAAATGACTTCTGCAAACTTGACTTCTCTGTAATATGAATAACTGAAAAAGGTGTAATACAGAATTTGCAATCATTTTGACAAACTGTTCTTATATATTTCCTCTAAATGTTTATGAAGAATTATTTTTTACGAATAGGACAGCTGGCAGTGTCTGTTGTTCTTAATAAACACAGGGCCAGACACAAAAAGGCAGCAAGTGTTTGGAGTGAAGCTGCCACCTGTTCCTGAGGAATCTTGGATGAACAGGTTTTCCTGCAGCAGATATTTCTCCTGCAAGGTTCCAGAAGAGTCTAAATCTGTAAATCAACTGCACAGTTTCAAGTACTGCAACTAAAAGCAAAGCCTTCAGACACAGAATTTAATGTATGGAACTAAGAACAGGGTCACATTGGAAGGAGCTAGATTAGATGTCAACAAACTTTCCCTTAAAGGGCCAGGTATTTGGGGCTTTGTTGGCCATACGGTCTGTCGCAACTACTCAGCTCTGCCCTCCTGGTGCAAAAACAGCCATCCATGATATGAATCAAATGAGCATGGCTGTTTTCCAATAAAACTTTATTTATAAAGACAGGTGATGGCTGGTTTTGACCCAGAGGCTATCCTTTGCCACCCTGCAGCTAGATTACTCAGCCGTCATAAAATGAGTCAGGGTTCCTGGCTCCCTGTGACCTCAGCAGTGACCGGAGTGTCCGAGCTTCGCCTCCTCACCTGCCTGGAGAGGGCAAAGGGCTGTAGAAGCCGCCGTAGCAGGCGGTGTAGGAAGGATATGCCGGGGCCTCGTACTCAGAAAGTCCGACTGTCATCTGGGTCCGCCAGCTCCCGGAAACGTTCGTAGAAGACACTAGAAATAAAAATGGAAAATAGACAAAATTACTGGTGATGTTTAAAGTGAAGATTGGTTAGGCCATTTACAGATACTTTATCATCAGCTGCGTGCAAAGCAGAGCTTATGAACCCAGGTCTGGAAACCACAAAGCCCCTATTCCAGTTCAGTCACTTAGTGGCCGTATGACTGCGGGCAAATAGCTTAGCCTCATTCAGCTCAGGGTCTTCACCTGGAAAGTGGGGACAATAACATAAATAGGCTCTCAAACAGGTAACATCAGGATTAAGGATGGCAGTGCGTAAAACCACTCAGCACTGCTCCTGGCACAGAGGAAGCACTCAGTAAGTGACAACTATTAATGTTATTAATGGGGATGAGGTCCATGAAAAGGCATTCCATTTTTAAAAAACACCAAAAGACGAGCCAGCTCTATTGGGACTCTCACTGGGCTTCATCGGGGTAAGGAGCAGCCGGGGTCCTCTGCCCTTGGAGGGAGCGTTCCCAATGTGAGCAGGGACTTACTGCTCCTCAGCCACGGGCAGCCGTGGTCACTAGGAGGATCCAGGCCTTTAGGAAAAGGTGGACATGGGTAGGGAACTAGCATAGGAAGGATTCAGGAAGAATGGGCTCGTCCTCCTGAGGGGCGGGCCTGGACAAGTGAGGGCATAACTGGGGAGCAAAAGCCAGGAAATGCCTCTCCTCTGGGCATTTGCCATCCTCCCTAAAGCCAGTCATGCTCTACACCCAGGTGCCCAGCGACCACAGCGCCCGGCTAGTCTCCCGGGACTCAGACAGCCAGCGCTGCTCAGGGCTCTCCGCCGTCCTCATTTCTGTCCCTGGCAGCCAACCCTCCTCCTCTCTCTCACCCATCAGCACTGGAGCCCATGTGAGACCACCTCCAAACCCCCAGGATTTGACCCGAGGATGTAACACTATCGCTGGGAGCTTCGGGAACGTTTCACCAGCCTCCGTGGTTAGGTCCACGCTGGGATCCAACTGCCACTCGCCACTTACAGGCCTTGGGGCCCGGGCAGGGCCATCGGCACTCTTTAGCCGGACATGCCTCGGTTGTCCAGTCAGGGTGATAAATATAACACAACCAATCCATGAGGTGGGGGCATGCACACAGAGTGCTGAGCGCGCTGCATGCTCAGGGTGGGATGATCATACCCTGAGGCTGCCAGTACCGCTAACACCGAGTCACTGAGAGCTCTGAGGTGGCCGGAAGGAACAAAAACCCCCGATAATTTGGCAAAAAATTGGGACCTATCTCTGCATGAGAATGACACACGCCTGTTGTAATACACTCTGTTAGCTGTAAAACAGAAGCAGGAATGAGGAACATTCCAAAAGGATTCTGGGAGCACTGATTCCATCTCTCATCCCTTAGGAGGCGGCGCCTGTGGCCCGTGGGGCCGGTCCAGCCGGGTTCAGCAAGGCTCGCCCCGGGTTCAAATCAGGAAGCGGTAGCTCCTTCTCACCAGCTCCCGCCCAGAGCCAGCTGCTCGGGGTGACGCCCGTGCCGAGTCCCCTCTGCCTCGCCAGCCTCCCCGGCCTCCCCGTCCAGGAGGCACTGCCCAGCCTGCGCCCTGCCGCCGCCCACGCCCGCCGCTCGGTTTTTCCTTGAAGCTCGGTGCCCAGGTTTGGTTTCTGAGTTTCTCATGACGCCCTAAACGTAGGGGAAAGGGGCGTTTTCTAGATCAGAGCCATAAACAACAAGCAGCAACTACAGGAGCCTTTTCACGTGGTGACAGACGGGAAAGCACCAGCGGAAGTCCAAAGTCCTGCGCAAATAAAAGAACTCAAACCCAAACAGAAATCTCCATGGAGATGCCTTTTGTCAACAAGCTGATAAAACTTCTTCTAACCCTCACCCAAGGACATTTTTCCATTGACTTTTAGGGAGAGTGGAAGAAAGAGGGAAACATGGATGTGAGAGAAAACACATCGATCGGTTGCCTCCTGCACCAAGGGGCATGCCCTTGACCGGCATCAAACCCAGGACTTGTTGGCCCACAGGCCGTCGCTCTATCCATGGAGCCAGAGCGGCCAGCGCAGCGAGCTGAGGACACTCTTAAGCTGCAGGCTTCTCTGACTAGTGCTCCAGGGTGGGAATCCCTGTGCACACCTCACTAGTCATGCCTGAAGGAGGGGGCAAGGCTCACACCCTCAGGGGTTCACGCTGTTCAAAAATCCGTTCATTTCTTAGAAGCTCTAAAATGCTCCATTGTCACATATTCCTCTGCTGCTAACCCAGGTGTGGGCTCACTAAGGCCAGGAGGGGCTCTGGCCGGCTCCCGCCTCCGGGACGTGCCTGCGGGTTCGCTGAGTTAAACTCCTCGTATCCACTGGCTTCTCTCTGTGAAGTGCGTGAGTCCACCACAAATGTCAGCAGAGTCCGGGGCTCACGTCAATGATGGGGAACACCCATCAAAAACTGTCTTTGGAAATCCCTACGTTAGCCATAAAGCGGACTAAATATGATTACTGAATTGAGTTAAGACGAGCGAAGTTCTTCGCACAGTGCCAGGACCAGTGCTCGGTGAACTCCAGCTTCTGTCACAATCACGGGAAGCCGCACACAGGCACCAGAGCAGCCGCACACACGGGCCAAACTCCCGGCGGGGGACAGGGAAGGAGGTGGGACTGCCCTCTCGCACCCGGAGGCTTTAGCCTGTTCTTTTCACATAGCAAACCTCAACGACCCGAACACAGTTAGGAGACGTGACCGCCACTCTAAGGCCCAGGAGAGATGGAGTCTGTGAAGCCCTAACGCCGGGCGCTCAATCTACAACTTCCTCCAACAACCCACGTAGCCTGTGCGGGCCGCAAAGCCTGAGGGAACTGCTTTCCGTGGCTGTTCTTCCTGTGGGCGCGCCCTCCTCCCCTCGCCCCACCTCAGCGCTGGTCTCCTGATCCCGCGGGGTGTAGTTCTGGGTGGGCGGGTAACAGGGGTCAAGTTAAATCCCCATTAAGTGCCTCCTCTATTCTTTTTTCTTATTTAAAAAAAATACATTTTTACGAATTTCAGAGAGGAATGGAGGAGAGGAAGACAGAAACATCAGCGATGAGAGAGGATCACTGATCAGCTGCCTCCTGCAGACCCCACACTGGGGATCGAGCCCGCAACCCGGGCGTGTGCTCTGACCGGGAATCCAACCGTGATCTCCTGGTGCAGAGGTCGATGCTCCACCCCTGAGGCCCCCGCTGGGCCGTGCCCCCCCCCCCTCACCTGAGGAGTAGGAGGACGCGCGGCTGCCAGGCGAGCAGGGCCCCTGCAGCCCCGCCGGCCCCAGGCAGCGCGGGGCCGCCCGCTCCGAGTCCGCGCCCTGCTCCCTCTGGCCCGAGGCCCGCTGGTACCAGCCGCGCAGGTGCTCGGCCACCAGCGCCTTGTGGATGTGCTTGGTGACGCGCTCCGAGCCCCTGGCCCTGCAGGGCAGCCGCAGGGTGGCGTAGGGGTTGTGGGGCACCCGGTCCACCTCGTCCTCGTGGAAGGCCCTGCCGTGGTCCCGCGGGCGGCCGTGGCCGTGGTGGGCGGAGGCGCGGTAGGAAGGGGTGACGCTGTACTGGCCCTCCGTGTCGTTCTCGTAGACGTAGCCGCCGCCGTAGTACAGGTCGCACTCGGCGATGTAGTAGGCGGGCTGCTCGGGGCCCGGGCCGTGGGCGCCGTTGCGCGGGCCGTCCCTGGGCGCCAGGTTGGGCATGCTGCCCGAGCTGGACGGCGCGGCGCTCTGCCTCCGGGACCGGCGCCGGCTGCGGGCGCGGGCGTCCAGGGTGTGGGCGCCGGGGCGGGGGCCGGGCGCGCAGTAGCACTCGGCGCTGGACTGGCTGGTGCAGGAGGAGCCGTCGTCCAGCACCTCGGTGCTGCTGCTGCGCTGGGCCTTGCAGAGCGAGAAGAAGGGCCCGTCATGGTCCAGCTCCGACAGCAGGTGCGACTGGGACTCCAGGCTGCCGCTGCGCTGGCGGCAGTGCGGGGCGGAAGCGGGCCTGTGGGGACAGGACGCTGGTCAGACAGAGAGGAGGGCTGGGCCGCACCAGGGAAGAGCGCCACGGGGAGGATCTCAGAGCTACACACTGCAGGTTTCCAAGGCCAACCGTGCACCAGGACCCAGCGTGCACCTGCAGTTCACGGCCATGGTCACAATGAGACAAGAGCCGGGTTCTGTCAAGTCTGTCAGCCACAGCCTTTCTTGAGAAGCAGGAAGATAAACTGAGGACACAAGCCTGCATCAGAGCCGAATCCCCAGCCTCTGGCAGGCCCATCCTCCACACAACGGGCCACACAGGCTCAGGGCCTGGGCTTCGGGCTCTGCCCCTACCCAGCTGGGTGAGCCTGGGTCCCACCCTCTGACCCTCACGCCCTCCTGTGCAGAAGGACAGAAGCAGTGCCCGGTGTCTACAATCAGGCTCGCTGCAGGGACTAAATAATGCGGCACATGCAAAAGAGTTAGCGCAGCCTTCAGCGGACACTTCAAAATGCGGCTGCTGTCACTCTCCATCCTCACCAGTGCACGGCAAATGGCAATATCTGGTGGGAAAGGTGAAGGTGCAAAACATTACAATATTGCCTTGAACATGATACAAATTCTTCGCCAACAAATGCGAAACTGTGAGTAGAAATGTAGATCCATCCAATAGAGACCTGCTGCCCAAAGTCCCTTACTGATTACAAAACACAACAAAGATAAACAAAACCGTAAAGCAAAGCATAACAGAGCCCACAAGGCCGAGGGGATGCTCTTACTCTAAGTGGCTGCTGCTGTAGGCATTGCGGGTGAGGACCGGGGTGCTGGGCATGCTCCGCCCGCCCGGAGGCCGCCTCTCCGGGGTCTTGTACGGGCTGCTGTGCGTCGACAGCATTTCTCTGTGACGGGAAGAAGAATTCAGAACCACATAAACAACGCTGCCATGAGCACCCTCTATGTACAGGCACAATTCCAGTAAGTGGGTCAAAGAGCAAACTCATTTTAAGCTCCTGGGGATGTGAGCATAATTTTTAAGATAATGATTGTTAGTGATAGTTCTTCCTTGTGCTGAAATAGCTTTGTTTGCCCCGACGTGAGCAATGCCGGTCCAGAGGATTCTCTTCAGCGAAGGGAATGTGCGTATCTGTGCTGTCCTCTCCTACTCCACAGCCCCCCCGGGGCTGCTAGCCCTGGACAGAGTTGGTGTAACCGAGGAACTGAATTTTAAATTTTATTTACTCTTAATTATGTTGGCTAGCAGAGCTCCAGACACTTGGACCTCTACTGTGGAAGGCACATTATTAAATGCCAATCCACAAACGGGGACTCATATGTGGCAAAGGTTTTCATGGAACTTTGACAGTTCAGAAACATAACCTTGTACTGGTTTTACTTCCATGAGTAAAAAATTATTTAATCCAAATAATCTCTTTATTTGAAGACTCGTTTCCATCTTCCCAGAGATGAGTTTTAGCGTACTGATTAAAGTCACATCACAGGCTTCAGAGGAGCTGCTTAGGTTAAATCCTAATTCTGACACCTACTGGGCTACGAACCCAACAAGTTATTCACGCGTCCTGGTCCAAGGGGCACTGCTCTGTAAATGGCAGTGCTAGCAGCAATACTGTCAGGATTGTCATGAGGATTACACTCATTAACATACATTAAAGCACTCTGAACAGTGTCTGAACAGCATATAGTCCTCAATAAATGTTAACTTCATCTCATTACTGTTGTGATGATGATGATGATGATGGTGATGGTGGTGGTGGTGGAGGATATATATTTTTGACATTTATGTGTCTTTCCTCCCTGAAATCATGGGGTTGTCTGAACATTCTGATTAGGCAAAGCAAACAGTTGGCATCCTATCTTGGGTTCTATTTAAAAATTAGTATTAATCCATGTAGTCAAATTTTGGGAATCACTGGTCTGTCATCTTTTTAAAATCTGGTGTTATTACTCTGATGATTTTTACCTGAGACACTTGAGAAGAAATTTGTATTATCTATTTTATAGATTCTAATGAATTGAAGTCCCGTTTTTATTTGAAAGATGTCAGTCTTATTTCTTGGTTGGGTGTAATGATATTTAATGACAATTTCCTGACAGCATGGTTATAAAACTGAACTTTACCCAAATCCAGATTATAATTAATGTCCTTAAAATTTAATATAAACCTTTAAATATAAGAAATAGCCAAACCTTTTCTAAAAGCACTCTTCTACTTGTGTCACCACAAATCACTGGGCTAGTTTTTATGTTTCGGCCTTAAAAATAACTCTTCAGAAAGGACGAGGAGGATGAGACAAAGTGGGCGGGCCATTTTGGAGAAAAGACCCTCAGGCTGCGAGCATCTGCCCTCCTGCTGGCGTGGTGCTCACCTGGCCTGCCTGGCATCCACCAGCTGGTCACCGATGGATGACTTTCTGAAGTGGATTCGCTCAATACCCAGAGACTTTGGGGGGAGAATTCTTGGAGAATGAGGCACTGAACTTGACCGCTGTCCAGCAAGGGTGAAGGTGTCATTGGCTGTAAGAAGTAAATGAATGGATGAATAAGCAGGGAAGCAAATAAGTGAACAAATACTGTGCCAACAGCCCGGGAAAGAAATGAGAAGGTCTGGTGAGCAAAGTGTTCCTCCTATGTTGATGATTTCAGAAGCACATGACTTCCAGGAAATTTATTTTTATATTTTATACAGGGCAGAGAAGAAATGACTGAACACCCTGTGGGGCCTGATCCAGCATTGCCAATTCAATAAGGACTTAGGTGGAATGGTGATACTACAGGCTTTCAAAGGTTATATCACAGAAAACCCCCATGTGCAAAGGGCCAAGGGGAGGTTGTTCAACTCTCCCTTTGAAGCCCTTGGACCTCTTAGGCTGCTGAAGGCACGTCCTGTCATTGGAGGTGATGTGACTGGTCTATGCTGAGAGATGGGAGCCTGGTCTCCCACTAAGCTCTGTATTTGGAAAGAGGAATGGCAAGTCTGACCAAGGCTCAGCTCAAAGGAAGATTCTGGAACGGCACCACTTCACACACTATAAACCTGGGGGAGGTAAAGCAGTGGGGGGCAAGGGCTCCCCCAAATTGCTTCAATCCCATCAGATAGAGTGCCATCCTCTGCTGAAGTGCCATCCTCTGCTGAAGCGCAAGGGGTTACAAGAAACATGGTGCCACCTGACACGAAGCTCATCCCATCAGGAAACATGTTGAATAAACACAACATTGTGCTGTGACACAATCCAACACACAGACACATCTCTGCTTCTATGAGACCGATACAGGGACGTGTGGCCCAATTTCCAATATGTGTATTTCTTCCTCAGGAAAGAAAGCCCAGTTATCCAGAACAGTGATAACCACGGTCTACACTGAAATTCCCTGGTTTGATTGGACTCCAAATGTATAAATGTCACCGTGGGAAAAGCTGGGTGGAGGTCTCTATATTACTTATGTGGATGCACAGTTACTTCAGCAAGAAGTTAAAGAAGAGCCTGCAGAGCCTCACACGCCCTCAGGGAGAGCATGGCTTCCTCAAGTATGTGGTTGCCAAAGCCACGTGACTGGCTGTCCTGCGACGTGATGCCAACCTGTGCAGAAGGTCATTGTAACCCCCCGCCAGACCTCCTGCGCACACGCAGTGAGCTCACTCTGCTGCTCTCTGAAGAGTAATAAGCAGGCTTCTGTTAACTAAAAAGTTACCTTCTGATTTCAGAATAGCTAGTATTTTAAACAAGAAAGGGGAGCTACTTACGATCATCTCCGGTGGTAGTGTCGGACAAGGAGCTGCTTTCTGAGGGGATTATGTCTTCTGTGGATAACAATGACCGCCGTTAGTGTGACTGCACATTTAAACCCCGACCGGGAGCTTAATTTAACAAAGCAGTTCCTAAGGAGTGCACTCAGGTAGGCAAATATAACGCAGTGCATTAAGAACAGTTACCCATTTACCACTGAAGATGTGAACACCTCACACGCTGCTTAACTATTACTTGGATTATTTCTTAAAATGAAACAGACTTCAAGGGAATTTTGTTTTTCAACTAGTTGTCATCCAGCTTCTACATGGATGAGAATTTTACCCTTCACACCGAATGTTTGCAGCCCACACACTGGAAAGGAGAACCATGCCATTCATGTCATAGATGCTAAATGCTATGGAACATACACCTAAACGCTCATTTGAGAACATGCTGTTAGTTTAACCTGTTTTTAGACCCTCTCCTGAAGAATGGGGCCTTTTCTTATTCGAGCTGGACTCCTGGTGGTGCCTTTGCTTTTCAAGCAGGCCAGGGTCTCTCTGAGCGGGGCACCGCTGCCCCGTTGGGCCGGGGAATTCTTGTTGGGGAGCTTGTCCTTGGCTTCAGGATCTCCAGTCTCCACCCAGTGGGCACCCACAGCACCCACCCTCAGTGTTGACAATCAAAAAAATTGTTCCGGATATTGCCAAATGTTCCCTGGGGGCCAGCACTGTTCCTGGCTGAGAATCTGTGAATTAGGCAGACCTGGGTTCAAATCTTGGTAATTAATCTCTCTGAGTGTCATTTGGCTCAATTTAGAAATGGGATGAGGACAGCGCCTAGTGCACATTAAATGCAATGATGGATGGAAAGCCTGGAGCCCAGCCCTGGGCACAGGGCTAACGCTCACCACCCTAGCAGCACTTACCCCTGCGGCTGCCCAGAGGCAGCGTCCTGGGGAGAGGACTCTGGGGGTTGGACACACCCTGTGCTCTCAGTGTGAGTGGTGCCCATCAGTGCTAAGAAATGGATGAGCAAAAAGAGGCGCCTCAGAGGACTTGGTCTCATTGGCAAACCACTCCTGCCCAGTGTCAGGCTCTGGTAAGATTACAGGCCAACGCGACACCTTGGTGTCGGCCCCAAAGCCTTATGCAGAGAGCCTCCCCATCCAATCTCAAATGTTAATCTCTCTCAGAGCCAAGAGGGCTCTCTCTTAATTGGACACATAATAGAGCCAGGAGGCAAGGAGCCAGCAGAGGCAGCTGTCAGACACACGTAAAAGAATCTGCCCAGTGTCAGTGCTCAACCACTGGCACCAGCTGCTGGCCAAGCGTCAGGCGCTGCTGAGAACACTTGAATCCTGCACGACCTGCAAGGAGTGGCCACAGCAAATGGCGCCGAGAGTCAAGTGCAGGGAGCAGCCTTCTCTGTGAGCACGGAACACCCCCACCCCACCCCCAGGGCCAGCTGGTGTGCAGCACAGCCAACTCATTCTCCAGCTGGAGCCGCTGACATGTGGTGCTGACGGCTGTGCCTTCACATTTCAAAACGACTGGCCCTAAGCCCGAGGACCCTCTCTTTTTAAATATACTTTATTGATTTTTTACAGAGAGGAAGGGAGAGGGATAGAGAGTTGAAAACATCGATGAGAGAGAAACATCGATCAGCTGCCTCCTGCACGCCTCTTACTAGGGATGTGCCCGCAACCAAGGAACATGTCCTTGATTGGAATTGAACCTGGAACCCATCAGTCCACAGGCTGACGCTCTATCCACTGAGCCAAACCAGTTAGGGCAGCCTGAGAACTCTTTTAACCTAGTGACCATATTTTGTCAAATCTAAGCTATATGTATAATTATTTTATGTCCCATTAAAATAAGAAAAAGTTACTATTGATCATAATTGTAATACTGTCTAGGATAAGAATTATCCCAATTTCACAGATGATTAAATGTGAAAAACAATTCTTGGAATCAAAGAAATATAATCAAGTTTCAACCAGTGATCAAGGCTAAAACCATGCTAATAAACATGTAGGGCTGACTGGACTTGAGATCTACCTAAATGAGATTTTTCAATTTACTGTTTTTCTGAACATGAAAGTTTTAGATATATAATGTTGAGAATTTTGAAAATACAGAAGAGTGCTAAAAAGAAAATTAAGTTACTTAAAATTCCACAACTATTGGTATTTTAAAACATTTCACAGCAAGTCTTTGTGTGAACATCTCTACTAATAAAAGCCAATGTGGTCCTTGCACCCAAGTGCACGACGTTGTCACGATGGCTGACCCAAGATGGCCACGTGCACAGCGGAGGCAGGGCCTGGCAGTCACTCTGCATGGTGAGGCCCGGGGGTCCGTGGCTCTGTGTAGCATGGAGGAGACCAGTACTGGCATCTCCACAGCCTCGTGTGGAGGAGGTGGGTCACAGCAGGGTAGGGCAGGGGAGGGTGAGCAGGCTGGCAGGGGAGAGCAGTTGGGGGCCATAGGGTCAGTAGAAGAGCAATTGGGCATCAATCAGGCCAGCAGGGGAGTGGTTAGGGGGCGATCAGGCAGGCAGAAAGGCGAGCAGTTAGGAGCCAGAGGTCCCGGATTGTGAGAGAGATGTCTGTCGGTTAAGGCCCACAGGAATTGGGCCTAAACCGGCAGTCGGACATCCCCTCAGGTCCCAGATTGGAGAGGTGCAGGCTAGGCTGAGGAACACCCCCCATGCACGAATTTCATGCACCAGGCCTCTAGTCTATATATATAAAAAGCCAGTGACTGGTACACCATAATAACCAGTTGCTATGATGCCCACTGTGGCCAGTGAACCAGTCCAATGGAGGGTGGGGCTGGCCAGCCAACCTCCCACTGCCCCTCCTCCTGACAGGCCTGTCCCTGATCAGCCAATTGGGGCTGGGCAAGCCAGAGCCCACCTATGTACTAATTCATGCACTGGGCCTCTAGTAATTATGTAATGTTGGGAGTATGCTGCAGTGACAATTTTGTTCTTGCCTTTCTGCACTTCCTGTTATAGTATGAACATTTACCCATATCTTCAAGTAGCCTCCATAATGACAGTAACTGTGAGAACTCTTTCCTAGCCACATAAGTTGGATAGGTCCTTAAAAAACTGTATGGTCTGCAGCCTTAAAACCTTTGGGAAACTACTGGGTAGACCCAGCACTCTTACTCCTCTGAGTTGTCAAATGTGTTTCTTGCAATGACACCAGCTCAGTTAAAGGTGAATCTGTCTCACTGCAAACTAATATTGTAGTGAAAGCTCTTTCATCCCGAAAATGAAAGCAACATAATAATATAGTGTTATCACAACAGTGAGAATGTCACTGAAAACCATGTTTACATACTTTTAAGATTGGAATTCCAAACCATTTTTATCCCAGCAAAGTTACTTTTATTCCTGTTTTTTCTTTTCTCTCACAATGAACTGATTTGGAATGCTACATGTCATCAAGAGGGCGATGGGGCAGAAAAACTTGACTTGTTACTGCTCACCTGGTAAGGTACCTGTCCCTTTCTGGGTAGGCTTCTTCCCACACCTGATGCGGTATTCATTTATTGCGTTTTCAATCTCCTGGAGCTTTCTCACTGCATCCGTGTAATCTTGCTTTCGTTTTTTCTTCACGGTTTTACACAGGTCTGGCTCATTGGCAAGCTTCTTTGCAGCTTCCACCAGCTTCTGCTGTATTAGGAAGTTGCTCTCCAGCTCTTGCAAAGCAGGGTCCTGCATTTACACAACGATGCTGTTTTATTTCTGTGGACACTCGCTCACTCTCACACGTCTGGCACTGAGTCAGCCTTCTCGTGCGTTCTCCAACCAGATGCTCTCTGGGCGTAAATCTCCCCGTTTACTGCACAGGCGGCCTCAAACCTTCCTCATCCATTTACATCGACTTCTCGCCCTCTTTCCCTCCCAAAGGAGGGAACGGCCTTTCACTCATTCAGTTGGTGGGTAAAAGTCATATTTTTTCAAGAAGGGACTCTTAACCCAAGAGTCAGAGATGCAGATGTTGTTTTACAGACGTAAATTTGGGTTTGATTCCTTTCTCTGGTGGCTCCTGGCTGTATGACGCTAGGCACACTGCTTAATTTTTTAATGATTCAGTTTCTTTTTATTGTAAAATGAAAGGAACATCTACCTCACACAAGTATATGTGCATTCCTTGTGCAGAGCTGGGTATACAGTGAGCACTCAATAAACAGCAAAGCTCACTCTATAATTGATAGAAACTGCTATCATTTTCTAAAGTCAAGATGGGTAGATGTCTATAAGAAACAGGAGTGAGGCCACATGAAAACATGCGATGAGAAAGCACATTCCCTATGGCTGACAAATCTGTGGACTGTGCTAAGCTGTGTGCTGGACACGTGCCACCTCACTGAATCCTCCTTGCCTCCCCTGGAGGGAAAGCAATCACTGCACCCCCATTTTGTAGATGAGAAAACCAAGACCTGAAAATGAAGACTTCAAGGAGGGAAAAGTATCTGCCAAAGGCCGCTGCTTGGTTTTAAGTGGGAGAGTCTAATGTCAGCGTTCTTAATTCTTATGTTTCTCAGTTTGTGAACATTCGGGGTCTGATGAGGGTGCTCTGTGTTTGGAGGAGTAATAACAATTTTAACCGAGCTGTGCATAAAAGGTGGAACTCAATTTGGTCTATATTGTCACTGTCAACTGGTGAGATAAAAACGCACAGCAGTGACCCAAAACCAAAGGCCGAGTGGACCGCACTCAGCAGACAGCTGCTCTGTCTCTGTTTGCAGAATCCCGGGGGGATCGCGGGGGCCGGGGCTCATACCTCTTCACTGGGGAGCAGGTTGTCATCTAATTTGAACGCGGTGCCCACACGCCTTCGGACCTGAGGCGGTTTCTCACCGATGCCCAGCGGGTACTCCTTTGGCATTTTGCCCGTGAGCTCCTGCGGAAGAGAACAGAGCCGACAGGACGATGGGCACGGGCCAGAGCCCGCAAATACCCCCTGAGGAGCCCCCGAACAGAAGGACTCACAGCCTCCCGCAGACAGATCTGCTTCAGCTCCTCGACTTTCTTCAGGAGCTTTTCTTGCAGCAGCTTTTCCTTCTTCTTCAGTTCCAGGATCTTCTCTCTCTTCTGCTCCTCACTAACTTCCGAGTCTTGAGAGCCTGGGAGAATTGGAAGCGGGGGATGGGAAGGTTTATCCAAGGGATGTTTCCTTCCTTTGTACAGGACAAAGGATTTTTAAGCCAAACCTGCTATTAGATAGTTTATTCTTTCCTCCCTGGTGGTGAACATAATAAAAGGAAACTGGAGAACATTTCTCATGCTCCTGGGCATCTACCGGAGCCTGGCAGTGAAAGGTGCCTTTCCCAGTTTTGGCTCAGTCATTTCCGGAGCAGTAATAAAATGCTTAATGTCTCAGCCACACCCAGCGACAAAAGTAACTTTTCCGAGCCGGTGAGATGTTCCTTGAGACAGTGACTTAGAATGCTCTTTTAGAAAGCAAGCGAACGAGGCAAAGGAATATTCTGTGCTCCAGATGCACATGTTGACAGTGAGATTTTAGTGGGAAGATGCATTTTAGTGAATACTTAGTGATAAAAGGTTCCAGGATTTCTTGGGAGGAATGAGAAGCTGATGGAATTTATCGGGAGAAAATGTCCTTTCAAGCTGCCCCTAGGCACTCAGTGTCTCTGCAACTGGTGTTAGTTATGCAACCTGACTATAATTTAATTTTATACTTTCTGAAACCAGTTTAAAAAAATTTTTTTAAACTGTTACTTACACAGCTCTTCCACCAAAGACATCAAATTCAAGGGCAAAATAGGGCTGCAAAGTGTGTAGTTTATGCCTTTTTTGACACCACATTCACTAGTTTCCAAAAGTGAATGGGCAACACAAAGGCTACCAGTTTAAAATTTTTATTAAAAATAAAACTTCTGCATACTGTAATTTTGATATGCTTATTTGTTCCCAAAATAATGGGTTAGAAGATGCATTTAAAAGTGGTTTACAACAACAACAACAACAACAACAAAAGTGAAATAAACTAAAGATTGCCTGCACCCTCTCTAACCCCAGCGGATACCTGAGGAGATTAAGCTGCCATTGCTGGCCATAATGAACTGGCTTTTGGCCTCCAGAGTGACCAGTTTGGAGGTCCTCGGGGTTCCCGTCTCCGTCAAATCCATCGCGATATCGTCTAAGCTTCTGGCTGAAGGAATTTTTGCCTAAAAAGTATACAGCATTGTGATGAAATTCACTCAATTAAGCCTTTTTCAAATGAATGAACAAATTGCTATAGAACAAAAATGTCAACATGGAGGACAATTTAGAATTTTTATACATATACCAAAATGACACTCTTCGGAAAAAACAAGACTTAGGTTTTGTAGCTAAGGCATATTAATAAGGATGCATGATTCTTTGTTATGGTATAGTTCAATCATTAACTTTAAAACATTACCAGTATACACTACCCACAATTTTTTAAATCCTCACCCAAAGATACATTTTTATTGATGTTTAAAAAAATATTTTTATTGATTTCAGAGAGGAAAGGAGATGGAGAGATAGAAACATCAATGAAGAGAGAGAGTCAGTGATCAGCTGCCTCCTGCATGCCCCCATGGGGGTTGAGCCCACAACCTGGGCTTGTACCCTTGACTGGAATTGAACCCGGGACCCTTTAGTCCATAGGCTGACATTCTATCCACTGAGCCAAACCAGCTAGGACTATCTTTATTGATTTTTAGGGGAGAGGGGAAGAGAGAGAGAAACATTGATTGGTTGCCTCCCATCAAGCCACACTGGGGATGGACTCTGCAAACTAGGTATGTGCCCTGCCTGGGAATCAAACCCATGACTTCTGGTGTATGGAACGATGCTCCACCCAACTGAGCCATCCAGCCCAGGGAAATCGTACAACTTTTGAATTGGGTTATATATTGCTCATTTTTTAAATATAAGAAAAATTAAAACAGTTGGTAGTAAGGTTTAAAAAAACAACCCTAAAAGAACAAAAACCGATGTGCTTTCATCTTTTAAACAGAAAGCAAACGAGGGCAGGAGCTTATTCCCGCAGAACCTCGTCTCATCACTTACTTTGCTTTGCTTCCGGTCCAAGTAAAACTGGTGCTGACTGATGGCCATCACCCAGATGGACTTGATGAGTGAAGAGTGTGCATACCAGGTTTGCACAAAGAGGCCGCTTTGCCCAAAGGTCCTTCTTGACACCGAAATCCTGAAGATGGAGAAAAGTGCTCAGATCCCCAGCTCCTGGCCCAGCACAGCATGAACGGCTTCCCGTGAGCAACGTAACAGCGCATCTCCTTCGCTGTTTCCTGCCGCCACACCATGCGGACAGGGCTCTGAGCTCCTCCTTTTCTGACAAAGCCCATCAAACCTAGGCAATCACTCTGCAAATCTGGTGTTAGAAATGCATGCACATGCTCCCAGGCAGATAAGGATTAGTCAAGTTAGAGCTGTACTAACATCACTGAGCTAAAACCACCACCAGCAGTGGGGAGTGTGTGAAGGAATGTTTTAAAGACAGAGACCTGGGGATCAGCACCTTCCTCGGGGGAAGGAGCATCAGGATTAGAGGGAGTTGTCTGACTCGGACAGAATCAGAGGACGGACATAAGGACATGGCTGAGAGTGCCCAGGCTCAAACCTGGCCCAGAGGGCTGCTGAGAGGACAGGGCAGGAGGAGGAAGGACGGGGAGGGAGAGAGCGGCCAGCGTTCATTTGTAGGGATTCAGGCCATTTTTTTGTTAAGGGCTGTTTCCCCTATCCCTGTGTCCTCCGAATACCCATAACTGTGTCAGCTTGGAGAAACCACGGTCCTGACTTTAATTAATGTTGATCATTTGTCTTTTAAAGTGACCAGGCACACTCAATTTAAAAATCAAGCAAGGGATCTGAACTGACATGCAAATGGCCAATGAGCACATGAAGAGATGCTCAGCCAACGTCAGTCATGAGGAAAAGGCCGCTTCCCACCACGAGGACGGCTGTTAGAGAACAGCTCAGCTGAAAATAACAAGTGCGAGGGAGGATGTGGCGACAGCGGGCCCATACACGCTGCTGGTGTGAATGGAAAATGGTGTGGCCGCTGCTAACCCTCCGGCCGTCCCTCCAAAGGTTAGAGAGTCAGCTCTTCGCTCAGCAGCTCCACCCCCAGGGACAGACCCCGGAGGAATAGACACACATCCACGCAAACCACATGTGAGTGCTCGCAGCATTACCCAGAAGCCACCAGGACAAGCAGAGGGAAAGCGGGGACCCTCACCTCCGGGGGTCGTGAACTTCAACAGCAAATTTTTTCTCCCGGAAATACAGGTTCTCCAGCTGTTTCCACTGGAATAGCTAATAAATGAAGAAAACACCACAACACACATAGCTTTAATTTATGTGAAATTTCACTGCATCTAGAACACAGCTTAATAAAAAAATAACCCAGAAGGCACACTGACATGTGATGCAGCCTTTTTACAAACCAACTGCAACCTGAACCCGTTCTATCCCTCCTTCTGGCAGGAATCCCCACCAGCTCTTTCTGGAACCATAAAACTGTGCAGGGGGGACATGCCTGCCATTTCCCGTGACTCACAGGAGCAGAGCTGGTGAGGAACCTCCTGGGTTCCGGTAAGCATGCCTCCGATCAGAGATGCTGATTCACATTTGAATGGAAAGACAGTCCAAGGGGCTGAGCGGTTCAGGAAGAACTCAGATTACATCTCAAAGGAAAGCAAAGTGAAAGTAAGCCAGAGCCCCACGCAGGGTGCTTCTCCACCACAAGGGTTCCCCTAAATGGGGTAGAAGCCAGGGGGTGGGCGGGGGAGGGCTCAGAGCCTGTGGTGTCTGAGCCGGAGGGAGCTCTGGGCTGTAACTTCACATTCCCACTCTGCCCTCCAATGTGCCCGGGGCTGTTTGCTTTTCTGGAGAAGAGGTGCCCCTAGCAACGGGCTTTCGAAAGCCATTTGTACAGGCAGCCGATCACAGAGCTCAGTGCTGCTATGCTGCTGTCCTCACGCTAGACCTGGGGGAGCCGGAGCCCGGCTTGTCTCTTGGACTTCCCAGAATTCCTCTACTCCGACCCTAGTCTTGATTATTAGAGATTTCATTCCAATGTTAGACTTTGGCTAGGTTTTTAGCACACATTCAGAGAGCACTGTAAGGATCTAAATACCCTCTCTGAGCGCACTGTCAGCAGAACCGTTTCCTGAAGCACAGGAACCAAGTGTTCACAGACACGCCAGCTCCTGTGAGAACAGCACGATCTCAGGGTCCTGCCCGACGCAGCCCAGCATTCACACAGGAGAAAGAAGTGTTCACACGGAGACAGAGTGTCCACACGGAGACAGAAGCTCCCCTGAGACCGCCGTCCCAGCAGGGAGCCGCCCGCCCTGACTCCAGCCGCGCCCCGGGAGTGACAGTGACCTGGAAGCTACATACCCCTCTCCCAGAACGTCCACGGGCCCGAGGCTTTCATTCCTTTTCATCCAGAAGTTCCCAGGACGGACGGACACGCGAGGGGAGCCTCGGGCTCTCCTCACCTCCCTCCCGGATGGCAGCCGGGTGAGTCTGAGCAGTTTCATCAGACGCAGGCGTGACTCAGTTTCACACCGCGGCCTCCCACGGCCTGGCAGACGAGCCACTCTTATCTGGGGACCCCTCCCAGCTCCCCTCCTGCTTCCGACCGACCGACTGGTGGGAGAGCAAAGTTCTCCCCGCAGACCTCCTGCGAGACTCGGCTTTAGTGGGGGGACCGCGTGGGTGCAGATTGTCCTGGGGAGTGAGTGGCTCTGGGCGCAGGCAGATGTGAGCCGAGCAACGGCCGGGAGCCATTTCCACCTGGTTACTCACCCACCGGCACCAACAGGTTCTACAGGAAGAGCCACTGCACACAGCTGGCTTTCCCTTCAAGTCCATCCCCCCCCCCACACACATACACAATCACATCACACACACACACACACACACACACACAGCAGCTGGCTTTCCCTTTGCGTCCATTCCCCGCCCCACACACACAATCACACACACACACTCACACCACACAGACCACACACACACACCACACACACACACACACACACACACCCCACACACCCAACACACATACACACACACTCACACACACACACATCACACACCCCACACACATACACATACACACACACACCACACACACATATATACACACAAACACACACACACACCCCACACACATACACACACACACACACACACACACACACACACACACGGAAACCAGGCTGGCTGAAACCCGATCTGCCAGCCACCCCGCCCCCAGCCTCCCCGCTGAAATCCAGTGCCTGGCCTCCCTCTAGCCGGCCCTGCATGGAGGGCAGACAGGCCTCTTCCCTACCTGACACCTGACAAGTTTAGCAAAAAGCGATTTCATGGCTGGGCTGTGAGCCACTTGGGATGACAAACTTAATTCTGACAGTGGTTGTTCCCAGGGTGGGATGGCAGAATGTGCACAGGGTGAGGGGCACAGGAAACTGCATTGCCAGTAATATTTTACCTCTTTTATTATTAAATCAAGATGAAATAAATATGACAAAACATTAGTAATCATCCACGTAAGTGGTTATGAAGGTGTTGTCATTTCCTCTCTGAAATCAATAAATATTTTAGTACTGTGTTTTTTAAAAAAATAAATGAACATTTCTCAAAATAATATGCTTACATAAAATGAACATAGGCCAGTCTACTTTATGCAAGAGTGGTGTCCACCCCCTAAGTATCCAGAGGCCTCTGTTTCAGACCCTGTTAGCATCATTATTCCATCAGTGACTGGGGAGTTAGGAAAATGCTTCTGGTCGTAGCCGCCCCAGAGCCAGCTGGAAACAGGCTACTGCTCTTTTGAAATTTCTGAACTCATTCTTGTCCGGTGCCTTTACGTGACATGCGTGCCCTGATCTCCGAAAGGCAGATGAAGCGCGAAGGGCGACGGAGCTGAGGGGGTGGCTCGTTCACTGGACGGCCGATCACCCCGGCAGCACTCCCCGGCCAGCAGCAGGCAGCTGACTCATTGTCATTCCCTTACTTTCCGCCACTGTTTTCCTTAAAGGATCGATCAGAGCCCCTCCACCATGCCGTCAGAATCAGCAGAGACTGCAGACCAGTGGGACGAGAAGGGGAAACTGGTCAAAGAAACATCCCCAGGCTGACCTGATGGGGCGGCCGCCCCGGAGAAACGCTGGGGCAGGAGGTAGCGCTCCGCTGATAAGTCACCGGAAATGTGGGCCCCGAGAAACCAGCCCAAATTCGAGGAAAGAGGCGAGAGCTCAAAGGTGGAAGGAACCAACTTTCCATCACGTGCCACACTTGGTGCCCAGATAGGGTAGGACTGATACCGGGCCTGATGTCTTACGGGTAGGACAAGATTATTATACATATTATTTATGCCCATAATTTGAAATTTTCATATTAAAATGGAACACAATATCTAGTCCAAGCCAAAATGACCACTCTCAGAACTTTGAAAGAAAAACAGCTTTGTCTGCCTTGCAACACAAAGTTAAGAGTATGAAACTGGACTGCTTTATAAAGTGATCATTAAACAAGCATAATAGCAATCACTTATTAGTATTTATTATAGTAGTTATTCTTTGACACTCACTAGTAGCTGGAAGTTAGAAGTTGTGCTTTTTGGGAAGCTTTGGTGGAAATAATTACACGACGGAAATAAAGCTACATGTGAGGTCTTCCACCTTTCTTTCTAGCCTACACCCATCTAGGATGATCAATCGTGCCCTTCAGCCCCAAAGGAAGGAAGCAGACAACCACCGAGGAGCTAATAGCTCCTGCAAAATAAAATATTTTGAGACTGCAAAATAAACAGTCAGGGGAAATAGGAAAAGGGAAAGAGGAGCAAGAAGAACAAGCTATTAACAAAGAGCCCATCAGAAAGCTGCCACAGGAAGAGGACACATCCTCAGGTCAGCAGCATCCTGCCTTACAAAAAACGTGACACAAACGCTAAAAGCCACACAAAACCAGCGCAGACAAACCCTATTTGAGAGTGCATGCAAAGTGTGATCACATAATCCTCCGATGGAATGGCAGCTGAGAGTTTCAGAATCACTGCCACCGTGATTCCTAGTACCCTTTACTTACTGAAATGCATTGGCTGAATACTTACGCCATTTTCTTGAAATCTACAACCAATCACTGTAAACTTACAGAACCAGAAGGAATCACCTCTTCCCATTCCCGCCCACAATCCCCGTGGTTCCCTGTGCCAGAAATTTCTGTCAAACTGGAAGGAAGACCACAGGAAAGCACAGGGATGCTCAGGGGCCGCAGTGACCACACCATAGTGGCTTGTGGGTCCTTTACTCATTCTCCTTGGATCAGCGAGTGTTTCTGTGAGCCTTGACTCACGAGCCTTCCATGTGAGCGGGCCCGTTCTTGTTGGCAAATGACGGCCAGGCCCCCTCTCTCGTGAGGCTGACCTGAACCTGGGACCAAGTCAGACTGCCTTGGTTTGCATTCTGGTTCTACCAATTGTGTTTAAAATTTTATATATATATATTGATTTCAGAGGGGAAGGGAGAGGGAGAGAGCAATAGAAACATCAATGATGAGAGAGAATCATTGACTGGCTGCCTCCTACACACCCCCACACTGGGGATTGAGCCACAACCGGGGCCTGTGCCCTGACTGGAATGGAACCGTAACCTCCTGATTCATAGGTCAACACTCAACCCCTGAGCCACGCTGGCCAGCCCACCCCTTGTATTTTATTTGGCAAGTGGCTTAAGTTTCCCGAGTCTCAGTTTCCTTATCTATAAAGTAGGCCCAACAGCGCCTGCCTCAGAGGGCTATGGGAAGGCTCAGTGAGACAATGTTTATGAGACACGCAGCCCAGTGCCTGGCTCAGAACAGATACGTGGGAAGTGACAAAGTTACTTGTATTGCTCGAAGGCCCCTCGGCCCACTTCCCGAACTTGGTCATGGCTTCATGAGATGGAGGGTGGCCACTTAGCACAGACGCAGAACAAGAAACAGCTGCCTGCATCCCAAAGCTGCCTGTCGGCTGGTGAGAAACAGCCAAGTTACTCTGTTGACACACCTGTATCACTCAGGCTTCCAAATCTGTGAGTTTCTGTAAAAACTGCTGCATTCCTGTTGATTTTATCAGAGTTTCTGAACACACCCTCTCAGTAGGAAATGTGTTCACTGATCCTGCAGCACGGAGGCCACCGCGGAGGAGGGGGAGTGGGTCAAGGCCACCTCCGCCCAGGGAGACGCCCCTCCCTCCGTGCGGAGTGTGCCCGGCCATACAGAACGCTGAGGCGGGCACCTGCCGCCGGCCACAGGGACTGCCTGGGGCTTGAAAGACTGAGAAAAAGCCTTTGGACAGAATGGATCAAACTGTCCTTTTGAATTGTGACAAACTGGAAGTAGATACCACCCAAAAGTTTAACACTAGACACGGACAGGAAAGATGTCACTGAGGCTTTTAAAAAATACACATGCAGGCCTAGCTGGTTTGGCTCAGTGGATAGAGCGTCGGCCTGCGGACTAAAGGTCCCGGGTTCTTTTCTAGTCAGGGGCATGTACCTTGGTTTCAGGCACATCCCCAGTGTGGGTTGTGCAGGAGGCAGCTGATCCATGTTTCTCTCTCATCGATGTTTCTAACTCTCTATCCCTCACCCTTCCTCTCTGTAAAAATCAATAAAATATATTTAAAAAAATACATGTACAGTGGAACCTCGTTTCTCAGAGTTAATTCATTCTGGAAGGCTTTTTTGCAAAGCAAATCATTTTCCCCCCATTAAAAATAATTTAAATTGAATTAATCCATTCCAGGCTCTCAATGATTCCGTTTTAACCTTTCCTTTATACCGTATATGTCTAATGTACTGTTTAATCTATAAACACTTTAAAAACAAGAAGGACATGAAATGTCAATGAAAATTAAACAGAAAGGAAAGGAAATGTACAGTAAAAAAATGAAAATTTAACAATAATGGTAAGCAGCAACAAAAGCAAAAATACCACGGAAACGTTCACAGCACACTGTCCCGAGATTGTAACAGTGATTCGCGCCTTCTCTCCGTTTTTGTCACCGAGAGATGCGTCCCTGATGGTACAGGGACCAGCTGGGAAGGGTGGCCAGGTTGGGAAGCAGACGGTTCCAGGTGGGAGACGTTTGAGAACCGAGGTTCCACCGTAATAGCACTTACCACACAGGTTAATCATTTAACTGCCAGTCCACCGAGAACTGCCGCGCTCTGGGCTGGTCAGGGCTGTGGGGGTGCGACTGGCCTCGGTGACTCACACGGGCCACCTCTGCGGTGACCCAGACACAACAACTCAGGGCATCGCTGATTTATTCTTTTTTCACTAAAAAAAGTTACATTTGACCAATATGCTGTTCAAGAGCCAGTGAGTGGACCGGTGAGCCTCCTGAGGAAGCACGAACACAGTTTGTGCCAGATTCTAGGCGCTGAGAAAACCAGACTGACCTCCCTTCTACCCACCCAGCTGTCTTTCTGTCCATCAAATGTTTGTGTGACTGGATGGCGTCTTCCCAGCAGCTGGTGGGGAGGAACTACTCTGAGTCGCATTGTTCAAGAGAAACCGAGGCTCAGACAGGTTTCAGTGAACGGGCCACAGTCACACTGCAACACAGGGCAGGTCTGGGAATCCCAGCCGGCAGCCAGGCTCCAGCCCCCGCGCCTAACCAAGCCACCACCCTCCCTGCTCACTCAGGAAGAGGGCTCTACAGACAGCTGTGTGTTAACAGAAATAGGAAAAAGCAGTCCCTTCCAGTTCTGCCTCACAGGAAGGAAAAACACAGCTATAACACGTGCAGAAACGGACTCTGAGTCCCTCGCATTTCACTCAGACCAGCGGTTCTCCAGCAGCAATGACTTTGCTTCCCTCACCATGCCTCCGCCCAGGACATCTGATGATGGGGGATGCTGGGGGGTTATGATGCTGGGGGAGGGGGGTGCCACTAGCATCTTGTGGGGGCGCGGGGGAGGTGGTGGCGCACCACCAGCCCCGGGACAGAACCCGGGCCCGTGTCCCAGGATCGGACACGGGAAAGCCTGGCGCAGAGACACATCTGGTGACGGAACGCTGCTGAGGAAGGTAAACTTTTTCCTCTAAAAACAACACCTGATCAGACCAGAAGAGGCCCCGCTGGAAGTGCCAGGGATGCCAAACTCAAGCTCCCTAAACACCCAAAGGCACACACTCCGGGAGTGACAATTGCTTTTCACAGGTGATGTCATACCTTCCGTTCATAAAACTTCCCATCTGACATGCAAGGAGTAAAGTTCGGCGCATTTCTGAGGACGTTCAGATGAAGTTCTGGGTATCAGGAAATGCATCCCATTAAACTCTGACCGTCTAGAAGGATGCTTCCCCCTCCCCCCGCAGTTTCCTGTGGCTGCACCTCTCACCTTCCGCGGAGGTCTGCAGCCAGGGCTTCCTGAGCAGAGGGGCCCGGACGCTCCAGAGTGCCGGCTGCCGGGGCACCGCATGGCATCCCCTCTCACGGGTTGGCACCTGGTCTGGTTATTGTCTGTTCAACTTATCCCTAATTTGAACATCATTCTGACTTTCCGGATGGATTGCCAGGTCCTTGATGACAGGAATGTGGCTTTTTCCTTAAATAAGATAAAGAATATAAAGCTTGGGGCCCTTGCAAACAGGATGGGCTCAATAAATCCTTTTTTGGGGAAAAATAAAATTGGTACATTGCACCGTCTTGCTAGAAATTTGTTCCGGAAGGTGGATGATTTAAAATGAAAGCAATCTTGCCAAAGCCGGTTTGGCTCAATGGTAGAGCGTCAGTCTGTGGACTGAAAGGTCCCAGGTTTGATTCCGGCCAAGGGCATGTACATTGGTTGTGGGCACATCCCCGGTAGGGAGTGTGCAAGAGGCAGCTGGTCGATGTTTCTCTCTCATCGACGTTTCTAGCTCTCTATCTCTCTCCCTTCCTCTCTGTAAAAAATCAATAAAGTATATATTAAAAAAATAAAAAAATAAAAAATAAATAAATAAAATGAAAGTGATCTTGCCCAGCTGGCGTGGCTCGGTGGACTAGGAGGTCACGGTTCGATTCCCCATCAGGGCACATGCCTGGGTTGTGGTGCATGCCCATCAATGATTCTCTCTCACCACGGATGTTTCTCTCTCTCTCCCTATCCCTCTCCGAAATCAATAAAAGTATATTTTAAAAAAACGAAACCGATCTTTAGTCGTAAGCACACATGGAAGAAACCTTTCCTGCGTGTGCCCCTTACAGAGCAGGCCTTCACCATGCTGTGGGCACCGTCTGGTGTCTCTGCCTGTGGACCAGTGAACCTATTAAAGAGCTCTCTGTACATGCCAGCAACTCAGCCATTTGGCAAACGCCTGGAACCACAAGGGAAGATGACATCACGAAATCCAATGGCTTTGCCTGTCCAGCAGGCATTGCTGCTCCTCCAACGCCCTCTCAGCTCCGTGGGGAACGCCGCCTCGCCGCTGATCTCTGGCTACAGCGGCCCCCCCTTCGCACACACTATTCTCTGAACGGACACACCAACCCGCTCCTCACCCTTCGGGCCTCAACCGAAACATCACCTTTCTCAGAGCAGCCTTCCCCGACACCATGTCCTCCGCTCCTTCCGTCACGTCCTGCCATCTTGTTCATTTCCATCAGAAACTACTCAAAAGGCATGCTTGTCTTTATTTCTTGCTGACTTATCTGTTTCTCACTTACCAGCCCCCAAACACTTCATAGGAACCTATACAGTGGGGCAAAAACTGGTTACCTCCCTCAGAACTGAGTTTCCTGCCTTCTTCTCTAGTCCGTACTTGAGAATATGTCTTTTCCGTTGATGAGAGAATGTGAAAGAGGGGCAGGGAGAGGGGGAGATAGGAGAGAGAAATAAGCATTGTTTGCAACCTGAGTATAAATCTGACCAGAAATCAAACCCATGACCCTTTCATGCATGTGACGGCACTCTAACCACCGAACCACACCAGTAACAGAACACCTTGAATTAAGGCCTTGACATGGTCACCGGGAGCCTGCACTCTCCAGCCCCCTTGCCGTTAGACTGGGTGACTTTATGGAAAATATGGCTGCTTGCCTGGGATTCTTTCCATTTGCCCGCTGATTGTGAAATGGAAATGGATATCCGACATTCTCTGAGAGCTCCTTGTCTCAGGGGAGCTGCTTAAAACCCTCCCAGTGAGTACCTGCCGCCCAGTAAGCCTTCTATGGAACACGTGTGAACGGACGATGTCTGCTGAGTGAGGGAAGGCATGGGCTTGCTGGGTTCTCGGAATGGACTTTGGGGCTCAGGGAGTAGACAGGATGATCTGAACTTGACAGTCGAGAAAATAAAAGCCCAGAAAGGTTGAGTAACAGGCCCAGGTCATCCAACCTGTAAGCGGGGTGCAGGGCTGGCTCTCACTTCAAACCCAAGCTGCAGGATTTGAGCTCTCCACCCACTGAGTCTGCAGAAAGCTGCAGCCATCAGACTGATCACTGGTGTGGCTGATGCTTAATTACACGCTGTGCAAACAGGATGGACAGGCCTCCGGCTGCCCGGGTGACTCAGTTCTCCCTCCCACTGCCCTGGGCTTGTGTGGATGTGGAAAGTGAGCCGGACAGCACGCCTCCCCCTGGGTGAGCCTCCCCCTGGGTGAGCTCCCCTAGCACTGGAGCAGGGCTGGAAGCAGGCTCCTCCGGAGGCCCCGTGGGCGGGGGTTGTAGGAAAGCAGGGGGAGGTTAGCAAGGATCGAGGTGGCGCTGCCTAGAAAAACAAGCAAGTTGCTCTGAGTTTGAAGGAAACGAACCCTGGCCTTTCGCAATAAAGAAACAGAAAGGAGTTTGTAACTTAGCATATCTGGCCTAGGCATTTGGGAATACCAATGGTTTTTATTTTTATTTTTTTTACATACTAATAGTGTGTGTTTTTTTGTTTTGTTTTGTTTTTTAAACCAGTTAACTGAGAGCTGAGAAACCCTCCTCCTCCTCCTGCGATGCCCGGGGTGATTGTAAGACTTTCTCAACCTGTCATAATGCAGACAGATACTAATCTGAAGAGCATGTTACCCCTCCGCGTCCATGTCTGATAGCGTCACCTGCGTGCATCTATACTCCCCATCGCTGACCGGTCCCAGGGCAGTCATGGCGTGACTTTGTCAGCCACTGGCCCACGGTCTGCTTCTTGAGAGGAACAGACATTTTCCTTGAAGTACTGAATGAACCATAAAGCCGAGAAGAAATACAAGTCTGTGTGTTTTCTTTTTACAGTGAAACTTCATCATGTTAAAGTTCAAACGTTCTGCATTTGAGATGCAGTGGAGTTTGGGTGCTGTCACATTCCCTAAGAGTTCGCAGTGACACGTTTCACTTACAAGACAAGCCAGCCAGCGCAGCCCTCAGCGGGCCATCCTGTGTCCATCGCCTTGCACCAAGGGAGGATAAAAACTGCTTATGACCTAAATTTCCAATACCCTGACTTTTTGTGGTTTGTAGTTTAAAATTTTTTAATTTTCTCTTAATTTGCATCATGCATTAGGGCATTGTTGCTAATGAACTGGGAGAGGCAGGGTGCTTACCAGCTTCTGAAAACAACTTTGAGTGTGGGCCAGTGGTGGAGCATAAGGGCTGTGGGTCTGAGCAATGTTGGGTCATCGTCTACCCAAACAGTGATCCAAGAATGTTTCTCCTGCCTTCTCTTGCGTCTCCCCCTCGCTATCAGCTACCGGTTACAGAGTGAGTGATGGCTGTGCAATCTCACTTCATTCTCACAGCCGCCCTGGGCGCCGGGGGACAGTGCCATTGTGCGGACGAGGAAACTGCGTCTAAAGAGAGAGGCAGCAGCGTGTCCAAGGCTCCCCAGCAAACAGACACCGAGCCAGGCTTTGGGTTGTTCCCCCAACTCTTCCTTTCACCAGCCACTATGCAACCGAAAGCAACTCGGCCCATGACAGCAAAGGCCTGACAGTCAAATGCACGAAGGGCGCCTGCGGGTGTTCTCAGAGGGAAGACAAACGCAGGCCCACACTCCTAGGCCAGTGGTCGGCAATCCGTGGCTCGCAAGCCACATGGGGCTCTTGCCCCTTGAGTGTGGCTCTTCCAAACAATACCACGTGTGGGCATGCACATACAGTGTGATTGAAACTTCGTGGCCTGAGTGCAGAAGTCGGTTTTTGGCCTGGACAAGTCTATTTTGAAGAAGTGGCAGTAGAACACTCAAGGGGCCAGAGAGCTGCATGTGGCTTGAGAGCCGCAGTTTGCTGACCACCATCCTAGTCCAGAACTGACAGACAGGATGTGGAGAGGACACAGGACTCAGCCTGTGGATCTTGGACCAACCCCTTTTCAAAGCAGCCTCTTGGCATCTCTTGTGATTGGCAAATCTCCCTCCTTCTGGCCTGTTTTCAGCCCGTATAATTACGGCAGGCATGTGGTTCAAGAGGCTGAGCATGTCCAAGGCCTCCCATTCCAGCCTTTGTTTCATTCCAGTTGGCCAATTTGACCTTCATTCGCGCCCGGGGGCTCCGCACGGGTCCATGCAAACAGCTGGGGCGCGATTCTTGTGAGAGTCTGCCCTCCCAGCTCTTTAAGGGATGCATTTTTCACTTGTGCCAACTGGGCCAGGGCAGGACTCGTAAAACAGCCTCCCTTCAGTAAGCCCTTAAATTGTTGGAAAAATAAAGACACGAAAGCCAAACCCACTGTCAGGTAAAACAGGAAGAAAGGAGCAGGCAGACAATGGCACAGAGGGGACACGGCTGTAGTCACCAAGGAGGGGGAGGTGAGACAGTGATGAACACAAGATGGCCCTTTAGGGTTGAGCGGGATGGCCTGTCTTATAAGTGAAACAAGAAAACACTGCAAATTGAGGAAAGGAAGTGGCTACTGCCCCTTGTCTAGACTCTGGAATGAATGAGCACACCTGACTATGGTCAGTGTCAAACAATATTCACCCATTTCTGTGAAACTGTGAACGGAAAGAAAGGCCTGTGGCTCACGAGCAAGCCAGAGAGACCAACTGCACTGCTCGCTGTGCTCATTCTGATCCCAGTCTTTGTGTGTGTGAGGGCGGTGGGGGCAGCTGTGTTCAGGGAAGCAAGTGCAGGCAGTGGGAAGCTCAACTTCATCAGCCACATTAGCTATGAGATGACTTGTGAGCCAAATGAAGTTATATTTTACATGCAAGTTTCAAAATCCAGCAAGACTCCTGTATGTTACTTCTTTCTTTTTTTAAGAAATATATTTTTATTGATTTCAGAGAGGGAGGAAGAGGGAGAGAGAGATAGAAACATTAATGATGAGAGAGAATCATTGATCAGCTGCCTCCTGCATGCCCCCTACTGGGATTCGAGCCCACAACCCAGGCATGTGCTCTTAATTGGAATCGAACCTGCAACCCTTCAGTCCGCAGGCCAAAGACGCTCTATCCACTAAGCCAACCCGGCTAGGGCTGCATGTTATTTCTTAAAGTAAAATTAAAGGGAGAAATAAATTTCCAAAAAATACGTCAGCACAACTGAGGCCTGCCTTAAGAACCATGACCTGACACAATCTGATCTGACAAAATAGATAAACTAGGGGTCCGTTGTTCCCGTGGCTGGGATGCAGCTCCAGTCCACCCTCCCGCAACGGGGACACCATAATGGGCATCGAAAGGCAGTTGGCTAAACACATATGCTCCCTCACAATGGAACACCGGGCGCTTTACAAAGAGGGAAGAGAGATGTGTGTGTATCACCTGAAGAAACAAGATGGAGTACGGGTCAGTGTGCAGCCAGCTTTCTTTTTCGCTGGAAATCTCAGTGCACACACTGAGAAAGTCTGAGACACTCCTCTGACTCCGGTCATCATGGGGTCACGCGGACCAGAAAGGACTTCCTGCTCTCCCTGGCCTGTTTCTGTAGTGTTTGCCTTTTCCGGTTGTAAAAAATGCCCTAATGCTTGTACTGGCACCTCTGGATAAGCCTCAGTGCCCAACCAGTCTGGTCGGAGAGGTGGCCAGGCGTGGAAGGGCTGTGGTGGCCCTGCCCACGCTTTTGTGTTGTGTGTGTCAGTTTCACCATAAAATGGGGAGGAAACAAGCTTTACTTATTCCCTCACTGCAAGGAAGAGGGTGAGCACCGATGGACGCGAAAGGACACTTACAGAAAGGCCTAGTAAGCCTCTAAGTCCTTAGGACACTGATAGGCCGGGCGGCCGCCGGCTATCCATATGGACTCACCAGTTCTCACCCAGGCAAGCACGTGCTGTCTGCTGGTACTTGGGCCAAGAGAAACAACCTCATGATCCAACTTCAAACTGAAAACAATGTCACTTATTAGCTCTGGGAAACCCAGACCAGCAGAATGTGACCCTTTACGAAACAGCACATAACTTACTTTTCTTTACAAAGAACATTCATGTTTAGTGTGGAAAATTGTGAAACAAAGACAAGCAAAAATAGCAAGAGCATTAAGCAGATCACTCATTACCACATCACTGAGAGGGAATGGCACGAGAAATTTTGATTTATGTCTTCACAATGAACCCGTCTGTTTACCCACCCAATGAAATATGCATCTATACATATGTGCAAATATCAAATTAATAACTTCAGACAGAAACCTCCTTGCATGCCCTTGTGAACGAGGTTGTGATCAGAGCTCACCTCTGTGCGTACACTTCACGCTATGGGAGCCTTCCCTGAACTTCCCTGAACCTCCGCCTCACTAACCAGCTTTGCCCAAGACTGTACATGCCCCTAAAGCAACGCTCCCAGCCCTAGGACAGCTCACGGGGCTCTGAGGTGATGCACACTTACTTTCCGAGGTTTCACTTTATCTTGTAAGTCATACTGGCCGATTCCTTTATAGCTGATTCCAAGCCACCAAG
Organism: Nyctalus aviator; assembly: GCA_036971965.1. NCBI lineage: Eukaryota > Metazoa > Chordata > Mammalia > Chiroptera > Vespertilionidae > Nyctalus > Nyctalus aviator. The sequence goes on along the minus strand of CM072934.1, from coordinate 3,582,067 downwards.
GAAGTCCTTGTTTGTCCTGGAAGACGGAAAAGCGTGAGAACCAAGACCCATTGTTAGCCGTCTGGAGGTGGCCGAGCGCCGGGCCCACCCTGTAACAAGTACCCGCAGGTCCCAGGGAGGCTGTCTGTAAACAAAATAGCACTTAAGAACCTAACTTGTTATTAAAATGCCTTCTTAGAGTTTCTTCAAATAAGACCTTTAGGCCAAAACAGACCAATACTATTAATACCATCAAAGAGACTGAAGCATTACTGCTTGGATTAAACATTTGGAGAAGAAATGAAATGTAGGTAATTCAACTAAGAATTAATCCAAAGTACAAAGCAGTTATCTATTTAAAAAAGAAAGAAAGAAAGCTCTTTGTTCTCTTGATTAGTAACTAGCTATAAAGGTCAGGGAAGTTTCCCAAGATGTAAAAAGTGGTTCTAAATCCTGATGTTTGTAATACATGAACTTGGGAATGTTTGAATAATGCCTGTGAGGTACACATGGGGAGGGGAGAAATATTTTTTCCATAAATTTACCTTTTAGGTCTTGAAAAGCATAGGGTGTATTGACATAGGAAAGAAAAACTTAGGCTGGAAATATAGCTATATGCAAACAAACTAGGAATCAGTAGAAATTAAAGTTGCCTTAGTACACATATTTAGTACTGGGTGTCCCCATGGTGCAGGCATTTATTACCCAATTCTCCACCATTTTGAATTGTAAACATTGTTGGAATTTGAAGAGTCACTCAAGGTTGTTCAATTATAAAACTATTCTGTCTTCAAACAGCACTCCCTTTTTAACCTGCTTTCTCTCTTCTCACCTCACAGTACTCCTTAGTCACTCCCTCCCGCTTATAAACATCTACAGACACTACACAAGCACCAAGCGTACTGATGGGAAACTGAGTTGCAAACCTGTGAGCATTTTAAGAAGATACGGACACGACAATGTGAGTGAATTTCTGGTGGCATCAGAAAGGTGGACAATTGGAAAGGAGAAAAGTAAGTAGGAATAGCTAATAGGACAGATGTGACAAGAGAATGATCTGAATATCTTAGGACTCACAGAGGCTTTGGAAAACATTTGAACATAGCAAGTATTTGGCAAAAATATGCTTTATAATTTGCTAAAAGTGACAAGCTATTTGGCTTTTTATATTTCCTTAAGAAAATCAATCTTATTATAAATGCTCAAATTTCTAGATAACTTACATATATATATATATATATATATATATATATGCATATTGATTTGTACAGTTTTAGAAAGCTGGTGTTCCCTGACTCAGAGTGACATGGGCATCACGAAAGCCTTGCACATAGAAACACTCACCTTCACTGCGTAATAATGGACTCCGTAGGTCGGCAGAGCTTCTACTATTTTCATATATCTGTGGGAAATGAATATATTACAACCTCTTACTAAAACAGAGGGCCCTTCTGGGGAAAGTGATTGAAAGAAATACAATTTATATTGACTTTTCTCATTTTAAGTGTATTTGACTGAAGTAAAAACAAAATAAAGCATTCTAAGGAGTAATATATTTTACTTCATCCAAATATTAGGAGGTTACTAAGAAAACTTCAATTTAAAAAAGCTATAGGAAATGTTATTTTCTACATATAAAGATTTCTATGGCTTAGAAGTATATTGTACTGTATTATACATTCAAATTGCAAGTATTTCTTACACTAAGCACCTAATAATGCAAAACAATAAGAGTCAACTTTTGGGTCATTCTCATAAGTAAAAAATAAAGCTATTCCATGTATTATTGATTGTGTAAACTCTTAGAAATATATATTCAACTCTTAAGGCAAAAATCTCAAAAATATACACTTAAAAAAGGAAAAGTTTATTGTATAAAAACCTGATTTTTAAAAATACGCCCACTCCCCCATCCCAAGTAAAAATTAGAGCAACAGTGCTACCATTGCTATTTTTAATTCAACAAGTATTTACTGTGTACCTCTGAGGCTTTATGGAGTGGACTAAATTGTGTAAGACTGTCTCTTGGCCTACAAAGAATTGAGGTTCCAGTTTGATGAGACTTGTTAATGATACTTGAAGATTAATTGCTCTGGATTTTGTAACCAATAATTTGGTGATTTTTAAAAGCAAATAGCCTACATGGAAATCAATATAAGAGGTTAGGTAAGTGTGCCAAGGTCATGCAGCAATTACACTGCTCAGCCAGGATTCTAGCCAATCAAGCCGAATTTTAGAGTCTAGAGCATGGGTGGGGAACCTTTTTTCTGCTACTTGGATATTTATAACATCATTCACCAGCCAAACAAAATTATCAACTTAAAAATTAGCTTGCTAGCCCTAGCCAGTTTGGCTCAGTAGATAGAGTGTCAGCTCTGGGACGGAGGGGTCCCAGGTTCAATTATGGTCAAAGACACATACCTTGGTTGCAGGCTCAATCCCCAGCCCCCAACCAATCAATGTGTTTCTCTCAAATTGATGTTTTTCTCTCTGTGTTTCTCCTACTCCCTTCCATGCTCTCTAAAATATCAATGGGAAAATACCCTCGGGTGAGGATTAACAACAAAAAGAAAATTAGCCAGCTATATTTGGTCAAACATTTAATTAACTCACCCCTAGTGGCCAGCCCAAATGATTCTGGGGCCTTATACAGGCTGCACGTTCCCCACCTCTGGTCCAGAGCCTTACCTACCAAGTTAGACAGCCTCTTGTTCGGAGCCACAGTGATAACGACCAGGGGAAATAAAATGGCTCTGCATTCAAGCAAGGAGTCTTTACAATATGCTGATGAGCCTAACCTTAAATCCCCCAGGGACACTGTTATTCCTGTGTTTCTCTCTTCCTTTATTTCATTTCAGAAAATTGGTTCAATGACTTAAGATGTCAAGGATTCAGGACCGCTAACTTCTGATGTTTACTATGAAGGTCACAGAAAGTTGTTATGATAAAAAGGAGATTAGTATGGCCTTGGCCAGGGCGCTCAGTTGGTTAGAGTGTCGTCCAGATACACCAAGATTGCGAGTTTAATCCCCGGTCAGGGCACATACAAGAATGAATGAATGAATGCATAAAAAAGTGGAACAACAAATCAATGTTTATCTCTCTCTCTCTCATTCTCTCTCTCTCTCTTTCTTCCCTCTGCCCGCTCGCCTTTCCTGTCTCTCACTCTCAAATCAAAACAAAACAAAATAACAACAAAGGAGATTACTGTAAGACGTAGGGATACGGGGAAATTTCAGTTCTCACATGCCCTGACCTATATCCAGTAATGTTGTTTTTTTTTTAAATTTCTACGGCCATAAAAGTTATTGTAATTACTATACAAAAAATGCATCATTAGTTTTTATAATTATAAATTTAGATTTTATAATTCTAAAATTTTAATGTAGCTGTGAACGATTTTTTTTTTTTTAGAGAGAGAAAGAAACATTGATTTGTTGTTCCATCTATCTATGCATTCATTCATTGATTTTTTTTTAAAATTAATTCTCATCTGAGGATATTTTTTCCATTCCCTTTTTTAGAGAGAGGGAAGGAAAGGCAGGAAGGGGGGAAAGAGGGGGAGAGAGAAAGAGAGACTTCCATTGGTTGCCTCCACCCCAACTGGGACCAGGGATCGAACCCACAACCCAGGTATGGGAACTCAAACCTGAGAGCCTTTGGTCCACAAGCTCTAACCACTGAGCAACTGGCCAGGGCCATTGGCTGATTCTTGTATGGCCCTGACTGGGGATTGAACCTGCAACCTTGGCATATCGGGATGCCACACTAACCAACTGAGCTACCCAGCCAGGGCCCCGTGAACTATTCTTAATAAATGGAGGGTAACTCTGAGAGTGGAACGTGCAGAAATATATCAAGACGGCCTTTCTCGGCAGCATGAAGAGACAGCTTACCTACCACCAACACGGTGTGCTCCACCGGAAGTGGGGTCACAAGCCTGGCAACCAAACGTGGCCTCCAGGCAGGGTTTGTTAGGCTCGCGTTGCACTAAAATTTTCTTAAAATTACTTTGCAACGTTTAAAATGGGATTTAAAAACCAGGAGTTCCAGGTTTTCTTGGAAAACATCAGAAGATCCGGTAACACTGAGCATGAATTCTGAAGCTGAGTAGCTTTGCCCAGGGCAAAACCTCTCCAGTTCACCGCAGTCCCCACCATTCCTTATCGCCCCACACGTGGCCTGTATTTCTCAGTTTTGTTATCTGCCCAACACTGATAGCATCTGAACGGATGACACAAATATGGAGCGAGCCAAGACGTTTTATAACTCCTGGTGAGAGATCTGTAATCAGATGAGGACCACATACACACAAACCACCCAGCTGAAATCGTGCCACAGGCTTCTGTAAACGGAAGACGTTCACTGGAGCCGGAGCCAGAGGAGGGAAGGTACTTACTGGACCACAGCTTGACCCCGGGTCAGACCTCTGGCTTTCAGGTAATGCTCGATGACCCTGTCCTCACTGCGAAACAAGGAGATGGCGACGCATGATTATACGACACAGACTCGTTTCCAGCCCCGATGGCTACTGCAGGAACCCCAGAAGGCAGGCCTTCCCACCGCTGGGACAGACGCTGACTGGGTGTCTGTAGACGTGGGTTCCTGCAGGATTCAAACCTCAGACATCTGACTACCTCGTCATGATTTTTTAACTTATATTTTATACGATGTATTCATATAATTTAATAACATTAACATGCTATTATTATTATTAACATTAATATTAATATATAATGTATTCATAAAATTTAATGTTTTTAAAACTTAACTTGGTAGAAAAAGAAACACAGTATCAATTTATCAAGTGAAAAACTAATATCCATTGTCATAACTGAGTGAAATATAATAAACTCAAAGTAGTGTTAGTAAAGAGAGCTCAGTGGGTGTTAGGTATTCAACAGTTTCCTTACGTTGGTCAGAGAGATCTAGAAAGAACTAAAACTGCTTCTGAGTCCGCGTTCAATCTAAAATAATCTATTGTCACTATGTGGGGACACGGTGTTTTGGGAGAAAATCCTTCATCGTTGCCCTGGGATGAAGTGTTGGTCTAACTGGGGAGGAGCAGGCTGGAGTCCAGCAGCCTTGGACATCATCCAGCCATTGTGCCCACGCTCAGACAGGCAGCTTTCAGCCAGGTTCAAGTAGAAGGGAGGCGAGTGAATGTTTTTCTCTCTCTGCTTCTGGTAATTGACACCCATTGGTCTTTTTCTTTCTTTCCTAAAAAACTATTACTTAATGATGATTCGTTTAGAAGGTTCCAGATAGAATGCAACGCAGTCTCAGTGACTGTGTTCCAGCTTTCCTACTAACGCTATTAATGTTGAGTATTTATTTTATAATCAGTGTTTAGTGGAAAAGAAAACCATCTTTAGGATTTGGAACCTTCAACCAAGAAATATATTTACAGGTAATGGAAGTAAGTAATTAAAGGTGGGGGGGGAGTACCTTTATAGAAAAAATGTTATGTGAAAAATGGGTACTATGGATTCATTAAAACACAACCAAATAAAGTAATTCAAAATATACACCGACTTCTGGCCACAGAGGAAACGATTGCTGCTTATTAGGAAAATATTTGTTCAGGGCACTCTGCGGTTTATAGCAGTTCCCTGCACTCCAGACTCAGGCCTGACCATGTCACCCACCCCCCCAGCTCTGTGCTTGCCACAGCGCCCTCCGCAGGCCCTTCCCCACACAGCAAGATGGCACGCAGCTGGCTGCTCTGACAATGACTCTGCTCTGGGCACAATGGTTTCCAGGGAGCTGTGAGGAGATCCTCCCACTGGAAGGACCACCGTCTACTACGGCGACTCTGACACACTGTCTTCACTTATACTTCATTTCACCTCCTGAAAGCCGCTGTGCTCAGGAGGTGTGACAGGCCGGTCACCGGCTGCCTCGCTCTGGCTTACCAGTAAGCAAGGGATGGATGCTCCTGCAGAGTTCTGGTGGGGAAGGCTGAGAGTGTCCTTAGATCCTTCCTGGCATCTTCATCACTAAAAAGAAGAGGAAGACAGTCATGTCAGGCATAGTCACCCACAACGTCATCCAAGCTGGTAACCAGGTGAGACCAGAAAATAGCTACGGAACACGGGCTCCATTAATGTTGTCAGCACCACAAGCGCTGGTCTCCACCAGAGTGAGCCCTGAATTTGACAAACCCCACGCCATTTGATATTATAAAGTTTAAAAAGATGAAAAAGCTTAAGTAATCATATTAAGCTACCTCAACCCCATCTTCCTTACTCCCCTCATAAACTTGTAGCTGTTTTCACTATATATTTCCTGTATGCATCTCTATTATTACAGAATTATTGTTATACTGGGCACATTTCATATTCTATTTTTATACAGCATTTTTCAAATTTTGTAAATTCTTCCTCCAATTTTCTGTAGTAGCCTCAGAATTACCTTTAGTGGATACATAATATTCACCATGCTGGAATGGTTATCATAAAACCATTCATATAGTATCGCCCATTTTTTATATTAGATATCATTATCATGGCAATAAAAAGGTTTATGTAGACTTTACATTAGATATTGCAACAAAAAGATTTAGGTAGATCTTCTATTACTTTCTTATACTCTAAAATTTACCTTCACAACTGCACCTGTGCAATGAGGGCAATAATAGTCTCTACTGCATGGGAAGAGCTGTGATGAGAAATCGTATTTCCAAGGAAACCCAGGGCATCGCTGACATTGCATCAAGTGAACTGAAATGCACCCACGAGAGGTCAGCTGTTACCTAATGATTTAAAATGGCAAAGTCCTGCTGATCCAAAGAGAAGGGTGCGGCCTCATGGAATTTCACGGGAGGGAGAGCAGGGAGAGCTGGTTGGGCCTGCACTGCATGAGGGCAGGTGCTCTCCCCTGCCCCAGCCACTGGAGGAGGCAGCCTGGAGGAGCAGCATGGTTCCCCAGGCCTGTCAGAGCCAGGACAAGTCCCTAAGCAGCTACTCACAATCCAGAGCAAACTGGTGCTCCCCAGCTAGGGATCAGGACTCCCCTCCTCTCCACCACACTGTACCTTTGTGCTCTTGGTGGAGAGTACGGAGCCAGGAGCCATGCGATGCACTCGGGGCTTCTACCTCACATATGTCTCAGCACAGCTCTCCCCAAGCAGCAGGGATATGATTACCCTCGCTGGACGGTGTGAGTGTGAGGGTCGGAGAGGCTAAGACACTTGCTCAGGGTCTCACAGCTGCTACGCACGTGAAGAGGCCAGAAGGCAAAGCCAGCCTGTTTGGCTCTCAAGGCCAAGACCAGACCATTCCATTCTAGTTCCCGATTCCCTGCAGACCCCCAGAGCGGGTCCCGGGATGCCTGCCTACATAAACATCCTCCTCTCTTGCAAAGCACAGTCACCCTCACTCCTAATTACAGATGAAAACGCAGAACCCATTAGTTTAAATTCCATCACTGAGGCATTTACATTAGCTTTCCAGGGGCTTGTGTGACGGAACCACGCACACCTGTGAGCAGGTCTGCCTGGCCCACACTGTGCTGAGCGGAATCAGGAAGTCACGTGGTCACTCTTGTCACGTGGTCAGGTTTGGGGTAAGTGATTCTCCTCCTCTGTCCACAGAAGCTAGCTTTCTGATTCTGGTTTCCAAGCTTCTTGATCATGCCCTGGGCAACCAAGGAACCACCGAGCCAACTGCCCCTAGACTCCCTCTCTCAGTGGGAACACAGCCGAGTCACCTGGCTGGAGACACCAGGCCCTGCCCCTGGCAACATTTCCTTCCAAACCAGGTTCATGGCCCTTCCTACAGGTGAGAGGTCAGGCCTCACAAACTGCTGCAGGAAGTAAAGTCCTGTTCTTGCAGAAGATCGACTCTCCATTCATTGAAATCTGAGCAGCATGGCCTACCCACAGCGACAATCTTGGGAAACTGGTTTGGGCTTCCTGAAAGCCAAACTACATCACAATCCAACTTACTCCTATTAAAGGTCACCTGTCAACTCCCAGTAATGGTATTTATTTTTCTCAATCATGTCTTTTATGCTCTGAACTCCAAATCCCACTTCCTTTTTGAAGAAGCTGGCTTGTCAGTTTTGTATGGGGAGTGAATACATGGATATATTCTAAAACAGTAGAGGAAGGACAACGCTTTTTTATTAATCATCACCACAAGCCACACATGTGTTTTCCTCTGGGTCCATGGGAACTTTACCAGCCCAGCACTCACTCACTCTTTGTCTTTAGTTCCCTTTGTAGCAATCAAGACCTCACTACAGGAGCAGCTGCCTTTCACCATAAGTGCACTTATTCATTTCTCAAGTATGCAGTGAGTGTATGCACGCCTACCTCGCATGTGGAAGCCGGTTCATATGATTAAGCCACCACTTTCTCTAACCTCATTGGCCAGAAGAACATGGCTATCCCCGACTGTAAGGGACACTGGATATGTAGCCTTTATCTACATGGGGCTACCATGTAGCCTCTACATGAGGCACCATGGGACTAACTAAAAATTCTACTGATGTGGGAGAAGGGGATTTTAGATACTGGAGAACAACAACCAGACTCCATGGCGGGCAAAGAGCCACCACTCATCCAGGAAATTGCTGCCGTGTGCGAATATGGATCCACTGTTGATTGCATATTTTAAAAAATAAGGCAAAACCTCAGAGCTTTATGTGAGACTAGAGGTCCAATGCACAAATTCATGCATGGTGGGGCCCCTCAGTCTGACCAGCGATTGGGGCCGATCGGGGCCAGCCAGTCTTGGGGAGTGACAGCAGGAGGTTGGCCAGCTGTGGGAGGCTGGCTGTGGGAGCACACTGACCACCAGGAGGCAGCTCCTGTGTTGAGCGTCTGCCCCCTGGTGGTCAGTGCATGCAATAGCTACCAGCTAGTTGTCTGATCATCCGGTCGTAATGGTCTCTTAGGCTTTTATATATATAGACTAGAGGCTCGGTGCACAAAATTCCTAGTGCACGGGTGGGGTCCCTAGGCCTCGTCAGCGATCAAAGTGCAAGCGTCTGGTGTGGAAGGACAGGTCCCAGCTCACCTCTGGGCCCTGGGCAGCACCTGGGCTCCTGGCCCTCGAACGCCCCCCTCCGCCTGAGCCACAGAGCCTGAGTCCCCACATGGAGATGCAGTGAGTGTGGCCAGACACCATGGGCTGGCGCACAGTGTGGGCCTCTGGGACACACAACGGCGTTGCATGGAAGCCGGGCGGGCAGCGCACTCCCTCCCGGCCAGCCTTGCAGACTGGCTCCTGTGCGAACCCATGGGAGCCCGACCGGCCCTTGTGTCCGGGCGGCTGCGCCCAGCTCACCTGGAAGTCCAATGGGGCCGGCAGCACCTCCACTGACACCCGCTGCCAGCGCCTCGTCATCGACAACTGTCATGTTCTGCGCTGCCCTCTGGTGGTGAGCTCACATTATAGCAAGTGGTTGAACTCCCATTCGAAGGGACAATTTGCATATTAGGCTTTTATTATATCTGAATTGTAAAATATTGTCTCAACTAAAAATCAAACCAAACCTTCCCCCCAAAAAAAAACCTCAAACCTAAAACACTGCTCAGGCCATGTAAAAAACTACTAGCAGACCACCACCATCACCTTGCAATTTCTGACATAAATTCTTAGCAAAGAAGGATGGAGAGAGGCCTTCTCAGCTTATCTACTTGGTTTCTAGTTTTAGAAAATTTATTAACAGTCTCAAATTGTCAGCAGTGCCTGAACAAAAGAGACACAAATAATTTTGACAAATGTGAAATCAAGACCATCCCAAATTATTCTATTCTCAGCAAATAACACAACTTTATTTCTGTGTATTAGAAAAAGGTTCCTATTACTCCTCCAAATCTGGCTCTTTGTGCTATTACAAGGCATACTTTCCTTATGAATATAAAACATTACTTTCCTATAAAACCCATTCAGTAACCCATTTCACACAAGCCACCCGGATATCGAAGCAACTGAGCTGTGGACACAGCTGTACCCTCGAAGGGAGAGCGCCCGCCAACAGGATCCAAAGGCGGGGGAATAGCAGCCTGCCAGGACAGGCCGTCAACCCTCCCAGCAAACAGTGAAAATCCAAACGGCTGACTCAGAAGCCAGGCTTCCGCCCCATCGGAAACAGGAAGACGCATAAAACCCTCCAGGATCACCAATACCACCCGACCACCAAACGTGCAAAACTGTGGATACCAGTTTCCACGAAGACGGGCAGGAGGAGCTGGCCTCCGGTGCTTGTGAGAGGGCACCTGGTGCGCGCACCGTGGATCTGCATCCCCCGGGACCCAGCTCCTTCCCCTAGAGAGACTCTCCTAGAGAGACTCACACAAAGGAGTGGGGCTCATAGCAGCACCGTTCACCATGAGACAAAGCAAAGAAGCAACCCAAATAGTCCCCAACGGGCAGTGACAGGCTGCAGTGTGATCACACCGCACGGTGCACACAGCACGGTGCACCTCACAGATACGAAGCAAAGAAGCAAGAGCCAAACACCACTCCCATCACCACGCCATGCACACGAAGTTCCAAACAAGCAGCATGAACCCGTGGAGGACGCATGTGATACGCGCAGGAAGCAAAACCAGAAGCATGTGCCGAGGGTCAGCCCCTCTGGGGAAGGAGGGCTTTATTGTGGGGGGCGGAGAGGGGGGTACACAATGAAGGGGATGGGTCTGGGCAATGTGGATGAAAGGGGGCCCTTGCTCACCTGCCAGGCTCGAGGAGGCCTGCGTGGTGGCCGCACAAACTCAGAGACCTAACGTAGGTCCAAAGGATGGTCGGAAATTAAAACTTTTCAGCTAAAAGCAGTTTTTGGTGGGTATCACGTCCTAGGCATGCATCTTCCCCAATGAAGGTCAACCTATACCGTCACTGAGCCTGTCCGTTGTCTTTTTGAATTTACCGTAACACGTCTTTGGGATGTCAGAGTTACCCCCCGCCCCCCCACCCCCAGTCCTCAAAGCACAGGCACCCCTGTGGAGACCACAAATCCCCTCCTTGTCATTGAGTTAACTGTTGACTGTTAGCTATCCCGCACCCACCTGTGTAAAAGAAGTGTGTGTCTATCATTTTACTTCTTATCCAATCCCAGAGGCTTCCCCGCGCTGCTTTCTCCCGCCTCCCTAACCCATCACCAGAGGATTTCACGTGACCCACTTATGCTCCTTTTTTTTTTTTTATCCTCACCCAAGGATATTTTTCCATAGATTTTTTTAGAGAGACTGGAAGGGAGGGGGAGAGACAGAGAGAGAGAGAAACATCAATGTGAGAGAGGCACATCAATTGGTTGCATCCAGCACTGGGGCTAGGGACTGAGCCTGCAACCAAGGTGTGTACCCCTGACCAGAATCAAACCTGGGACTCTTCAGTCTGACACTAACCATTGAGCAAACTGGCCAGGGCTGTCTCCTATTTTGATTGTAATGTATATAAAAATAAAGTGCAAAACTGCCATTCTCCAGAGCATTATCTCAATCCGCTGAGATTTTGCTTCCTGGCAACTGTCAGCAATTTGGCTGAAATAAACTTGCATAAACTCTTTATAGGTTTGAACGTTTCTTACGGTGACAGCAACGCCCCTCACTGGGTGTACTATGTGCCCGTGCATTATCCAATTTGTCCCTTACCCTCCACAGATCGGTTTTATGCATTCTTCTGTGTGATGTAATTCACACAGAAAGGCCGACTGCATCTGGCTGGTGGCAGCGAGGTGCTGGAAACATGGCACATTATTCTCAAGTTAATCCCGGCATGTGCACAAGCAGACTCCACATCTGAGTGACAGACAGTAGCTGAGTGTCCATTTGCTTGCTCCAGGCTGGGGAATGTGCCTGGAGCCTGAGGCCATGTGGGTCCACTGAGCCCCCAGGGGCAGAAAGGGGGCGGCCTCCATGACAGAGCCCTCTGGAACCCAGAGGGAGGGCCTGACTGACCGGGTGGGGGTGGGGGTTGGGGAGGTGGGGAGGCCCAGAGGCCCAGTGGTGAGGTTCTCCCCCCCCACCCCGCCCCCACTCCGGCAGTGCAAGTGCCAAGTTAAAGATGCACTTGACCAGAATCGCCGAGAGGGGCTGACTGCTCCAGGTCCTCGCCAGAGGGAATCATACACTTCTGCTCAGTAACCAGACCAGACACTGCTGCTCTCCTTCATTTCAGCAGGAATTCAGCTATCACCAAAGAACACCCTTTATCTGATCGCATTTTATCTGACTGGCCCACCCTCTCCTTTAGGCATCCCCACTGGGATCTGACAGCTTTCTGGGCCCCAGCGGCCCAGGCCCCACGTTCAGCCTCGGCACCGATGTTTCAGGCCGTGGTTCCTTTTGGTGTTCTCAAGCCCCTTGCATGGCCTGTGGTTTTCTTTACTGACCTCACAAAACCCCGGAGGCATGTGCCAGCCTCGCTCATGTGGGAGAAAGCCATGTGGCTGGCAGAGCCGAGGCCACCGCTGTGCGTGCTGGAACCCGTGAAGGAGACAGCCAATCCCAGCAAATGTGTGCACCTGCTGGTGGCTATTTGGGAGCTGGTTCCCTGTGACCATCCGCCGCTGCCATGCTGAGGCTGGAGAGCCGGGGGCGGAGGCGATGGCAAACTGGGCGCTAGACTTCCTGGAGCAGAGGACTCACACGTTCCCGAGGGCCCAGGATGCGGTGGCCGGCTCTGTGTGCTGTGGGGCATCCCTGGGAGCTGAAGATGGCCTTAAAAAAGGCCCAAGCCCCAAACTTCCCTTCCCTTGTCAAGCTAAAGCTCTTCCCGACATAAAACCCAACGCAAAGGTGCCTAAAAGTGTGTGTTAAATACAACCACCCAGGCAAGTGCCGGTAGGAACTTCATGCCTTTCCCAGAGAGAAATAAACCAAGACGTTTAAAACAGAACTTGGGAGTACAGTCTTCTTTCATCCACACATAATCGTAACTCAAGATCCGTACTTCATAAATGCACATGCAAATGAAAAAACACTTACTGCCTGTTTGAACACTCAGGATAAAAATCAAACCTGCAGCCTAAATACCTTAGAAATTAAGGGCTGTGAGAAGGGACATCTGAGAACTGGGCGAGCTGGCCCAGCTGGGGTCTATCCAACGCGGTGCCCCACAGAAAGGACAGGCGTGGGCTCTGGGAGTCAGATTCTCAGTTCGGGGGGGCCTTGCACAGGCCCTGGCGCTAAGCCACTTCCTCGCCTCTGCCTGCGAGGAGCCTGTGCTGACCCGCAGGTCTGCCTGAGCCTGAGGGCGGGACGGCAGTGGTCACCGCAGTGAGTGGAGTGTGTCTGCTAAGCAGCGAGGGGAGTGTGTCTGCTAAGCAGCGAGTGGAGTGTGTCTGCTAAGCAGTGAGGGGAGTGTGTCTGCTAAGCAGTGAGGGGAGTGTGTCTGCTAAGCAGTGAGGGGAGTGTGTCTGTTATGAAGTGAGGGGAGTGTGTCTGTTATGAAGTGAGGGGAGTGTGTCTGCTAAGCAATAAGCAGTGTGTCTGCTGAAGCATCTGAGCTGGACCCAGCGTCTGGGGATGACAGCTTGCTTAAACATGTCATTAAAAGAAGCATCTTGGTCACTGTGTGTGAGCACTAATATCCTCAACTACTCTGCCAGCATGATCCACAGCTTGGTCATTAGCAGTTTAAGGTCTGTTATCAGTTTACTTAGAGGAGTTTTTCACTGGCCAGATTGCCTTCAAAGTACCTTATCAATTAAAAAATATAAAAAATCCCGCCCTAGCTGGTTTGGCTCAGTGGATAGAGGGTGGGCCTGCAGAAGGAAAGGTCCCAGGGCACAAGCCTGGGTTGTGGGTTCATCCCCAGTAGGGGGTGTGCAGGAGTCAACCAATCAATGATTCTCTCTCATCTTTGATATTTCTCTCTCTCTTCCTCTCTGAAATCAATAAAAATGTATTTTAAAAAATCCCATTTCTCTCAGGTATCAGGGAATGTGGCTTTCAAAGATGATTCTCGTTTAATGCCTCCTTGACTTAATACCGGTACCCATGGAGTTCTAACAGTAAGTTTCCCTCTACTGATCCCTAGGTGTTCCTGATGCCCAACTTTTTACATTGACAAAAAAACACAGTAAGTAAGCTCTAAACCGACCAGGCGCTGGGACAGGGTCCTCAGGCCGGGCCAGCGCGGACGGAACGAGCGGTCACTCCCTCAGCCTGCGGAGGGGGGCTGGGGGGCCCACATCCTCTCCGTCTGGAGCCAGAGACGCCGCCAGCTCCGGCAGGAAAGCCGCTGCCGGAGGGAATCCCGCAGCCGCAGGCGGGGCCTCCCCTGCCGCCTCCCCGCAGCCCCGCAGCCCCGCAGCCGGCTCCGCGCCGCTCGCAGCGGGGGGAGGACACCCCGAGGCGGGAGGACTCACCGAGGCCGCGGCTGGAGGGCGGCGAGGGGCTGGTCCTGGGGCTGCAGGTGGACCTCGCGGGAGGCGCAGGGGGGAGGACGCCGCGGAGGGCCGGGAGCCGGTGGGCGGGGCCTGGGGCGGGGCGGGGCCCGGGGCGGGGCCTGTGGCGGGCGGCGGCCAGGCCACGCCCCCAGCGCCGGAGAGGCCTGGGAGGTGCCTCAGGCCAGGTCAGGCCTTGTCGCTCACCCAGGGACATAAGCCACTGCCCTGGCCTCTGCGGAAGAGAAAGGGACCTCGGCCTTCACTACGTGCAGCGCACGTACGGGTGCAGGTGTGAGCGCATTCGGGCTGTCCTGGCCTCCCTGGCCCCGGGCTCCCGCAGAATGAAAGGCACAGGGGCCTGATGGGCCGTGGACGTGGCCTGCATGCGGGTGGCGCAGCGCTCACCCAGGGTTCTGCTTGCAGGAGTTCACCTCCTCTAGCGCTAGCCCAAAGCCGCTAGGCAGCGCCGGGGTCCTGGGAACCACGCCTCCTCCAGCACACCCTGGCGTGGAGCCATGTCTCACAGATCAGGACACTGAGCTTTGGGGTGGCCCCTAGCTGCCCACTGTGCCCGCGGCCAGGGCAGCAGGCCTGGGCCAGGCCTGCAAAGCTTCCCCGACTTGGAAACAAGCCAGCGGGCCGAGCGACTGGCTGGTCCGGCTGCGAGGTGCAGCCATAAGCTTTGGACTTGACCTGGATTCAGTCCCCGTCTCCATGTTTGAAGGAGTTGGGGGTCTTAGATAAACTAACCTTGGTGAGCCTGGTTTCCTCGTCATAAAAACAGGGACAGTGACCTTGGGAAGATGATAACAGACGCGGGAGGCGCCTGCCGGTGTTCAGGAGGCCTGTTCCTTCTTCTCTAACTGCCCCTGACCCCAAAGACTTCCAGACGTTGCCTGGGGTGGAGCATTCCCGCTGTCAGACGGGGCTGGGTGATTATTACCACCGGATAGTTAGGACACACACTAAAAAACTGTTTGGAGTTTATCTGAAATGCACATGTAAGTGGGCATCCTACAATTTTATTTGCTAAGTTTGGCAACCCTAAGGGTTAGCGGAGACCCACAGGGAAAAGAACTTTGAAGGCACTACCAGTCCCAGGAGCCAGTGTGCTGGGATCTGTCCCAGGTGTCAGCGTTGGGGACGGCCAGCCTTGAAGCTCGCTCTCCCCAACGTGGGCGCTGCGGACGCCCAGCCCAGCGCTCTCCCAAAGCGGCTGTGCCCTGGGGACCACAGCGCCCGCTCAGCGAGGATTCCTTGGCCATTTTGTCTGGGGCCCAGCCGGTAACAGGACAAATTACTCTGTCCATCAGCGAGCTTGATAGGGATCAACTGTCACACTGTATTCCAAGCCTAATAAATACCTAATGATAATGAAAATGTGATGAGAGACGTTCCTAACATCTACTTTGAACTTTTAACTCTTTCAGAAGAAACACAACCTGTAAGAATGGCTTACGCTGAAAAGCAGGTTAACATGAAAATCTGTAAATATTTAAAACCGAAATATTTTACAAACTTATGGAGACGGGGAGTGGAATGTGGGCGCCAGGGGCTGAGGGGAAGGGATGAAGGAGGTGTCTAATGGGCAGTTTCAGGTTTGTAAGAGGAAGCGCTCTGGAGGCCGGGCCACAATAAGAGGAATATATTTAACCCTCTGAGCTGTGCATTCACACATGGCTACATTTAGTGGCACATTTCATGCTATATATATTTTACCACAACTAAAGAAAACAACCCTCTCCTGCTGGAGTTAGAAAAAAGAACACCAGGGAGAAAAACAGACAGACAGCGTTTTCCCACAAGAGAATGTGAAGCCAAACAAGCCCATTCCTCTCTCGGAAAGTTCCTACCAGACAAGTGACAATTATCTATGGCCCCTTCCTCCTGCCCTGTGTGACTCTGTGTCCTTCCTGAACACAGGAACTGGATTAACCGCATCGGCCACTGGAGCAGATAATGAGGCCGAGGCCGTGTCTCGTCGTCACTCAGGGTCCCCTGAACCGAACCAAAGGCACTGAGAGCGTGGCGGGGCGGGGATGTAGCAGTCACCCCCAAATGCCATCCCTTAGCTCGGTGTGCGTGCGGCTACCTCCGGTTCCCACAAACACCACACCCATTCTCTCAGCCAGCCTCTAGCTGAAAGCCCAACCAGACTGGGCTTCGTTTTGATACCGAACAGCAGTGATGGGTGTAAGGGCCCAGCTCACCCCTGGAGGGGAAAACAGAACCCAAGTAGGTCAGAAAGTCCTATCTGCTCATCATTGATCAGCACGGTGCTGCCAGCAGCTGTTTAAAGATGCAACAGTTTGGAGTACTTACAACGTACTGGGCACTGAACTAAGCACATGCACGTGGCATGGTTTACTTTAACAATCCTTTTCAAGGTAAAATTACCACCCCCATTTTACAGGTGGGAGAACTGAGACTTAAAGAGGTGATGATACTGTGGAAGCCCACACAGCTGCTCGGGGTGGAGTTGGGACTCGAACCCAGCGGGATTCAGGGTCAGCTGGTGTGCAGGGCATGCATTACCGCCAGGAACAGCTGGCAGCAGCGCCTGGCGTGGGCCCAGGAGTCTGCAGTCCAGCTGCATCTGCATTGCCAGCCCCGCCCAGCAGACACCTCTAACACCTTCTGTGTTCTCTTGTGAGGAACTGTCAAGTGGGAAGGCAGAGTGGAAATTCAGAGATTGTGGATTCAAGTCCAAGTTCCACCCTGTTGACCATAAACAAAAGCTGATCAGATATTCTGTCAGCAAAAAGGACTTATTTGGGGGGAAAAAAGAAAGTAGGTGGAGCCATAGTGAGCCACATGCAAGCTCAGAGACAAAGAAGTACCCTCTAGAGCTGTGGTCGGCAAACTGCGGCTCACAAGCCACATGCAGCTCTTTGGCCCCATGAGTGTGGCTCTTTCACAACATACCACGGCTTGGGCGAGTCTATTTTGAATGAAGTGGTGTTAGAAGAAGTTTAAGTTTAAAAAATTTGGCTCTCAAAAGAAATTTCAATCGTTGTCCTGATGATATTTGGCTCTGTTGACTAATGAGTTTGCCGATCACTGGGACCTAGAGGGAAGGGAAGAGGAATTGAGGGGAGGGTTGGTATGACTATGGAGTTCCTGAAGCTTGGTCCCTTCCCCTGCGACAGACACAGGTCTTCCAATTCCTGCCATGGATAATGTTTCTGCATAAATTGTGGAACAGACATGTGACCTGGATTGCAAGGCCTCCAACTCCATCTCTGCACAATGAGCATCTCAACAGGACAAGCTGAGGAGAAAGTGGTATAGCATCTGAAAGCGTAGACAACGGCAAAGGCAGTGTGCGTAATGAATGAGAGCCTAAGCTCTGCCACCGAAAGGCAGGGGTTCAAATCCCAGCCCTACATCTTACTTGCTGTTGTGACCTGGGCATGTCTCTCATCTTCTCTGGGCCTCAGTTTTCTCATTGGTAAAATGAGAACAATAATGCTGCCCTAATTTTAGAGCTGATACAAGGATTAAGGGACTGACTATTTAGGAAGTTTTTAGAAATGAATATTCCAGGTGCTAGACTGTTCTAACTCCTTCATACGTATTTTTTTGTCTTGATTTTCACAGCAGCCCTATGAGGTAAAGGTAATGCTACTCCCCAGCCCTCAGACTTGGGAGATCAGGTGTATTGGAATCGGAAAGGGTTACGAGGGCCCTAACAGGTTTGGCTCAGTGGATAGAGCGTCGGCCCACAGACTCAAGGGTCCCAGGTTCGATTCCAGTCAAGGGCTTGTACCTTGGTTTTGGGCACATCCCCAGTAGGGAGTGTGCAGGAGGCAGCTGATGGATGTTTCTCTCTCATCAATGCTTCTAACTCTCACTCTCTGTAAAAAAATCAATAAAATATATTTTTAAAAAGAAAGAAAGGAAGAAAGGAAGAAAGGAAGGGCTAAGAGGTCCCAGACATACATGTAGAAGCTGGTTTGTAGAATTCTGTGTGGTTCCACCTTTCCCAGGGGAGGTGCTATGTAGACACCCACATGAAGATCCCTTCTTCTAAAAAAAAATGTTTTAATTGATTTTCTGAGAGAGAGGAAGGGAGAGGGAATGAGAGATAGAAACATCAGTGAGAGAGAATCATTGATCAGCTGCCTCCAGCATGCCACTGACTGGGAATCGAACCAGTAACCTCTTGGTTCATGGGTCAATGCTCAACCACTGAGCCATACCAGCTGGGCCAGAGGAGCCCTTCTTTTAATGATCCATTTGACATCCAGGTCTTCTCCACACCTTACACTTTCCACAGCCAGGATCTGCCACGGGATTTGCAGACCCCAGTGAAGAAAGAAAATGCTGAGTGTGGGCCCAGGAGTCCCCCAGTTAAAAACATCGTTGTCCTCCTTGTTAAAAAGTCATTAAGAATTACCTGGTGACTGAGGAGCCTCAGACCAAGTGGGACCCTCCTGAGCAGGGACGCAGTGTTGCTACAGGGACACACGCCCATGCTGCAGCCCTGCCCGCAGCTTTTCCCCAGAGGTAGCCACGCCTGAGCCCAGAACTGAGTGAGCTGTTCACCAGGCTCAGGGCCTCCTGGAGGCAGTGGTAGTGGCAGGGGAAGGGTGAACCCTGGGTTTGGAGAGTTCTTTTTTTAAGAGAGAATGGGAGGAGGGAGGAAAGGAGGGAAAGGGAGAGGGGGGAAAGAGAGATGAGAGAGACACATGGATTGGTTGTCTTCTGCAGGACTGGGACCTAGGATGGAATTTGCAACCCAAGTACGTGCCCAAGACTGGGAATCAAGACCGTTGGGTGCTGAGAACCAAGATGAATGTAATTAATATAAATGGGAGAAGCCGTCTGAAGGCTGACCTGGGCTCCTCTGATATTCCAGGGTGAATATCTGCATTTTATCACCCGCTGCTGACTCAGTGGCCTACAGCAAACTCCCGGAACCCTGACCATCTTACTGTTTACTAAACATCACCACTGATAGGTCTGCTTGCATTCCTAAAAGGAATTGTGTATTCTAGTAAATAAAAGCGGACAGGAAGGAAGACCCAGTGGAACTTGGCTACTCCAGTTAAGCTTTCCCTGGCTTCACCCATAATTTCAAATTCATATTTCTTGTCTTGTATGTCAATGTGTGCATCAGCTCTTTCTCCAAGCCTTTGAACCCGAGGCCACATTGGCCACGGCTTCACAATTTAGGATGTGGGGCGATGCTCTAACCCCTGAGCCACAGCAGTTGGCGGTTTGGGACACGGCTGTCAGGCAATCAATAGTAATCCATACCGTTTATACTCATTTTGAAAGAGGACTCTGTGCAGGAGGAAGTCACTACGCTAAACTCTTAAGTTTTAAAAAAATACAAAATGACAAAACAATTCTGACTGCAGCACTACATCTTCACTGGTAAATAAAAACATGCTGACATGCAAAGAAGAAGAAAAGTTGGAGAGTTTCTGCCCCCACCACTGAGTCGGCTCTTCGTTGTAACAAAAAAGCAGCAGCCCCTTCCCGCCCCGCCGGCAGCCAGGCGGCCAGCACGAGTTGCTGCGGGCTGAGCGGTGAGGATGATCTGGGATGCCTTCATCCCGGGAAACGACGCGTGACCATGTGCACGATGCAGGCACTGACTTAGAGTGATGGTCATGCTGCCGTGTATACGGATATGGAATCACTGTGCTGCACACCTGACTCTAATATGTGATATGTCTATCTGCCTCAGTAATAAAAGTGCGAACAGAGCAGACACTGCTGATATTTCCAGGAGGACATGGGCTGAGAGGTCAGTGACTCAGCAGCTCAGTGGCCGTGAGGGGCCCCGGGGCAAGCTCAGCGCTGCCCCCTCAAGACTCCTGGTGACAGTTTATCCAGTCACTGGAGCAGGTTACTTGTATTCATTTCCACGTGTTCCTCTTTTGTGAAGGTTCTTTCAGGGAGAAGCCAGCACTCCAGCTTTATTCTGGTGAGCTGAACGGGGCGATGCGAGGCCACGGACCTGCGGAGGCAGCAAAGCCCGACACCTCGGGCTCCCGGGCCTGGCAGCTCCCTGGAGGGGGAGCGAGACCCTGTACCTGAGCCACGGGCCAGCCAGCTGAAGGTGGGGGAAGACTGGACCCTGGGCAGCCCTGTGCGGACATTCTTAAATGTATATGATGTTCCTATAGTTCCACGTGCCTGTAATTGTCTAAGGAACTAATAAAAAGAACACATACATTGAGAATACTAGTAGGTATATGGGGCTGTGTGAACAAAAATGAACGGCCACAGCAAACCAGCTTTCAGATCTGTACCCTGTGCTTGAATGTATTGGTATGCAGGTGGAGTTTCTCTCTTACTTTTTTAAAGAATGGATAATATGTATACTTTTGTTTCTTCACTTCCTATGTGGTTATAATCTTTCCATGTCAATAGTATTTTTTATGTAAGTACTAAGCTCCTTAAGTACTAATTTTGTTAGGTAAGAGCCAATGTTTTAGAATATCCACCTTACATTCTTATATCCTGAGCCCACCCCACCCCAATGCATGGTGGAATATAATTAATTCATCTATCTTGTTCCCGAAATTGAAACTGGGGTCACAAAGAGGTATTTGCCTAACATTTTCATACCAGCATTATTCTTAAAAGCCAAAAAGTGGAAGTAATATAAGTATACATCCATGAATGGATGGACGAATAAACAAAATGTCATATATAGATACAACAATAATGGAATATTATTCAACTTTAAAATATGGGAAATTCCACCTGGCCGATGTGGCTCAGTGGTTAAGCATCAATCTATGAACCAGGAGGTCACAGTTCAATGCCTGGGTTGTGGGCTCAATCCCCAGGAGGGGTATCTGGGAGGCAGCCAATCAATGATTCTCTTTCATCATTGATGTTTCTATCTCTCTCTCTTTCTCCCTTCCTCTCTGAAATCAATATAAATATATTTAGAGAGAGAGAGAGAGAATTCTGACATAAGCTACCACATGGATTAACCTTGAGGACATTATGCTATATGAAATAAGCCAAATACAGAAAGATGAGCATGAGGTACCTAGAAGGCAATTTCGTGCGACAGAAAGTGGAGTGATGGTTGCCAGAGGCAGGGGGAAGGAGATGAGTTATTGTTTAGTGGGCACAGCGTTTCAGTTTTTCAAGATGAGAAGTTTGGAGGATGGTGGAGAGGGTGCACACATGTGAATGTACTAATACCGCTGAGCTATGCACTAAAGGTGACTGTGACGGTAAAACAAACACATCTCACCGTGACGGGGGCTCAGGGGACATGGAAGCAGACTCCCAGGCACTGAGTCTCCGCTGCAGGTGCTTTACCTCATCCATTCTCACCACGAGCCTCCCACAGAAAGGGACCTCCGGTTCAGAGGGCTTGGGACTGGCGCAAGGTCACCCGCCAGCAGTGGGAGCTGGTCTCAAACTCTGTGCATCCAGAGCCATGCCCTCCCCCACGGCCCTCTGAGGGTGCGGGAGGGCTGGGCTCGGGAATAAAGGCGACCGGATCCTCATCTGCTCCATCGCTGCCTGCGCTTGGACCAGCGCCTCTCCCACGGGGGCATTTCCTCTCCGAGAACGATGGGCCCAGCAGTGAGAAAAGGAAGGTATTCCTGGGCATTGAAGAGCGAGTGCTCACTTCCTCCCTTCTTACTCCTAAGCTATCTCCTCAGTGACTAATATTAGACGTGGGCCACTCCACTGATAACTCCACTTAGCATGGTGAGTCCACTGCCTGCTGGACACTCTCGGGGACAGCAGGAGCCGTGCAGGCCTCCCTGCAGGTGTAAGTGACACTGGCTTCCGAGGGAGGCCGGAAGGCCGGGGTTTAGGCCTGGTCTTGTCTCCCTGACCTGTCCTGGATGGACACTCCTTGTCTGGAGCACGTCAGCTGTAAAACGAGGTTCCCAGGCCTGACTCAGGGCGGCCCTGCCCCACCATTCTGTGTGTGGAGCGGCTGGAAAGTGTCCTCTGCAGGATTCCAAACAAACTGGGAGCTATTCAAAAAGGCATGCAGAACTGGATGGATGTCTCCCGGCCTGAGACTTAATGAAGTTAACATCGAGGCAGCAGTGATGCTGCCAGAGCCGAGGCCCAGGCTGCCCGCCTGCTTACCCTGACAGGCACTTTCACAGACAGCCACACACAGTGACCCCACAGAGCGCGGCTGGCGAGACGCCCACACACCCGGACACCGAGTGCAGGAACTCGGCTTCTAGAGCACAGCACGCTCATATGGTACGTGCCACGCACCATTTCTTGATCGCACCGGCAAGGTGAGGCTCCTATGGCACCAACGTCGTAAGCTGAAGACAGTTAATACTTAATGAGTATAAAACCCGTCCCACAGCCCAACACCCGGGACTATTTACAAATCATTCCAAATAAAATCCGAACGCAACAAACTGACTTACAAAAGCACTTGTCTGTGTCGCTAAGTCAGTTCCTAACACAGGTCACTTCACAGGGATGGAGAAATGCCGCTTCTCAACACCGTGTCCACAGAAGCCCTGGCTGAGGCCAGCAGGACGCCCTCTGCTCCGGCTTCTCTGTGCGGCCGGGGAGGCCGTGGTGGCTGCAGGGGCGGGAGGCCCGAGCCCGAACCGCCCTCCGGCCGAGGCCGCACAGCAAGCCCTTCCCCAGCGCAGGCCACCGCTGCACCATGCACCCACAGCCTGCCGCCCCGGGGGCGAGAAGGTTTAGCACAGCAATAATAACAACAACAACAACACTTACTATTTATTGAGACGACACCTGAGTCCAGACAGGTTAGCTCCCGTTACACAGCGAACGGGCTGCCAGAGCGACGCTTCCACGGCAGAGCGCCGCCCGCACAGCGCCTCACGGGGGACGGTGAGTCCCCGGCCCCTGGGCCTGGGGGCGCCCCTGACTTTACAGGCCCGGGAAGTGGGATAACATCTGAGAGCTTTATTTTATTCACTTATTTTAAAGATATACTTTTATTTCAGAGAGGAAGGGAGAGGGAGAGAGAGAGAGAAACATCAACTGGGGATGGAGCCTGCAACCTGGGCATGTGCCCTTGACCAGAACTGAACCCGGACCCTTCAGACCCTAGACTGACGCCCTATCTACTGAGCCAAACGGGCCGGGGACATCTTAGAGCTCGAAGGGTCCAGAGGTGCACCATCGGGGGGCGGGGGGGGGCGGGTTTCTCTGGTCCCCTCCCATGTTAACTTCCCCCAGGGCCGCTGAGAGCTCCTGTCCGCAGGAAATAGCTGCTTTGGTAGCAGCTGGTCTGTGGGTTAACCCTCCACTGAAGCTGGTGACACACTCTCACTCTGCCCCCGCACTGCACTGTGAGTTGTAGTCACTTCCTGTTCTTATGAGCAGAAATGCCCTACCGCATGGTTACTTGTTAAAAAAGAAAAAGAAAAAGAAAGGGGAGAGGAAGAGAGGGGTGGGAAGGGGTGGAGAGGGGAGGGGAAGGGAGGGGAGGGGAGGGGAGGGAAGGGGAGAGGAGGAGGAAGGCAGAGCTTGGCTTTTGCAGGCTCCTTGGTGGCTGCTCAGAGATAAAGCCCTCTCCCTGCCGAGTCAGCTTTCAGGAATTCTCGGTTTGTCTGTGTTGTGTTACCCGAGTAGCTTGTTATCTTTGCAGCTTAGGCTGACTGGGAAATTCAGACTGTCAACTATTTAAAGCACATGGAAGTCCCCGCTCCACTATTTGATTAACTCTCAGAGAGCGAGGCTGCCTACTGGTTATGATGCCGTTAACTTAAAACATTCCCCAGGAAGCAGGGCAGGGAGCAGAGCGGCATGGTTAAGGGCCTTCTGGGAAAAGGAGCTGAGGAAGCCAGGCAGGCAGGGCCGCGGAGGACAGGGAGAGGCACACACAGAGCTCAGCAGCTATGGGAATGGAATGGATAACGCAGGCTCGGAGCGCCTCGCTGCCCGGTGGGCTGCTGGAGGGTGGTCTGTGTGATGAGAGAGATAAGAGATTGATGGAATCAACAGCAAACATGCAGTTCCCATCCTGGGGTGGTGCCGGCCTTAGAGCTGACCTGGGACTCACCGGCCATGTGACCACGTCTCCTAGGCCTGCAGTTGTCATCTGCTCACTTGTTAAATGCAGATTGAATGCAATCAGGGTGGATGTCTTAAATAATGTCGTAAAAAGCACTCAGACAATATACACACTTGCTTTTATGGTTAGGTTGGGAGGAGGAGAATGAGCAGTCTGGGGGTTGATAAAAAGGACAAAAGAAGGGAGCTGACAGACGGAGAAAAGGATGGACGGATGGACAGATGGACGGGCAGTCCTTAGAGATGACGCAGAGGGAGGGCTGGTGTTACTCGGGGGCAGGCAGCGGAGGAAGAGGCGGCTGGGAGCCAGGAGCAGTGGAGTGCAACTGGACACACTCAGCTTGAGAAGAGGGAGACAGCCACAGAGGTGGTGGGCCAGAGCGCCTCCACGTGCTCGGACTGACAAAGCCATGTTTTCCTGCTCTGGGGAGAGTGTGAGGCCTCTGGTCTATGTTTCAAGCTCAAAGCAAACTCAGCAAAGTTCTAAAAGCCAAAAGCTGCAGCCATGTGTGAACAGGAGTCAGGTGGAATGTAGAACTGCCCGAGGCCTCCTTGCTGGGAGCTGTTCCCTGTGAGGGAGGCCCTGGTGCACCCGCATCCTCCATCCCAGGCATTCAGATGGCACTGGGATGGCTATGAATTTTGTATAACTGTAATTTAGCGGTATCAAGGGTGGAT
Organism: Nyctalus aviator; assembly: GCA_036971965.1. NCBI lineage: Eukaryota > Metazoa > Chordata > Mammalia > Chiroptera > Vespertilionidae > Nyctalus > Nyctalus aviator. The sequence continues at coordinate 3,557,050 of CM072934.1, read as the reverse complement.
ACATTTCATTTCAGCACTTTGCCTCCTTTAAGGAATTCCCCTTTGCTTGCTTCTACCTGAGAAACATCACTTAAGAAAATAATCACAGGTAACCACAGTCCCAACTCACCACAGCATTATTAATGCTAGCAAAAAAAAAAAAAAAAAAAAAGAGAAACAGTTCATATTTGAAATAACAGGGGAGTGGCAAATTGTGTCCATCAAATTGATGGAATATGAACGTGGCAGTTGCAGGAACTGTTCTAAGCACTTTGTAAATTTTAATGCATTTAATCTTCATAGCAATCTTATGCGTAGTATACTGTTACTATGCCCCATTTTACAGATGAGGAAACTGAACCTTCAAGAGCTTAAATAACTTGCTCAAGATTACACAGATAAAAAAATTAAAAAAGATAAGAAAAAGTCCTAGCTGTTTGTTCAATGGTTAGAGCATTGGCCCATGGACAGAAGGGTCTGGGGTTTGATTCCTGATCAAGGGCATGTACCTCAGTTGTAGGCTGGATTCCCACCTGGATCAGGGGGAGTACAAGAGGCAACCAATCAATGTGTCTCTCTCACCCTGAAGTTTCTTTCTCTCTCTCCCATCCTCCCTTCTATTCTCTCTAATAATCACTGGAAAAATACCCTCAGGTGGAGATTAAAATAATAATAACATTACACAGGTAACCAGGAGCAGACCTGGGATTTGAGTGAGGCTGTCTGGTTCTAGCATCTTTGATTTAAACATGGCACAACATTGCACCAAGGTGTATTATTTTGCCTGATTTTCTTAAATTAGTTTTATAACAACGCTATGGAGATAAAATATATCCTCTCCATTCAGGGGAAACCAGATAGGGCAAGGGTGGTAGCAACTCAAACTCTGTTTCATTATAAACCCAATGACCAAAGTTCACATTTCCCGTTCGTCCTCTCGTCAGCAATAACCAAATGACACTTTACAACATCTTTCCACATCGTTCATCTTTTCAAAACCACAGGCGGCCTTGCCTGGGTTGCTCTGTGGTTGAGTGTCAACCCTGAACCAAGAGGCCACCAGTTTGATTCCTGGCCAGGAAACAAGCCTGGGCTTGGGGGCTCGACCCCCAGGAGAGGGCATGCAGGAGGCAGCTGATCAGTGTTTCTCTCTCATGGATGTTCTCTCTACCCCTTCCCCTTTCTCTCTTTCTAAAATCAATAAAAATATATTAAAAAGAATTTTAAGAACCACCCTGCAAAGTAGCTATTTCATTAATCCGGATTTACAGATGAGGAAACCGAGGCCCAGAGGGTCAAATGGCTCACTCCGGGGCCTGTTGCCAATTTCTTGACTCCCAATCCCATGCTCCTGTTGTTCAGCATGATTTAGACAACATCAAGTCCACGTCCCCGTCACTTCAGCCCAGCAATCACTCGGGCCCCCACCAGGACCACGCCGAAGTGAAGAAAAAGGACTGGTTTGGGCTTGGCCAGGCTAACAGGCCAGCCTGCAGCCTTAGGCCAGAGGTCTGGACGACCACAGGATGCTCCTCTGAGCCTTACGGCGTGTGGAACCCCCTTTCTCTCCTGTTCTTTCCCCTGACACCTTAGTGGGCTTCTCCAGACCCACCTTAATCCCAGAGTCTCATTAGAGGTTGCCAAGAGATGGGACAGGATGATGATAATGAAGAGGGCAATAATGGTATTATAGTAATCGATAATAATAAAAGCATAATATGCAAATTAGGCCAGACATCCTTCTAGACAAAGCGGGGGCTCCGAGGGAAGCCCGGGTCCCGAGTGCCAGAGGGAAGCCGGTGCCAGCAGTCGGGGGAAGGAAGGCCTGCTCTTGCACGAATTGTGTGCATCGGGCCTCTAGTTAAAAATAACAGCGGGACTGTAGAGAGCTCGCTACAGGCCAGAGGCCGCCTGGCAGTGTCTGCAGACACCGAAGCCACCACCGTCCCCGCTTGGGTGCCGCTGTGCTGAGGGAATGAGCCAGAGCCTGCCTGGGAGGAGGTGGGGAGGCAGGGCTGGCACCTCACTGCGGAGCACCTGGGCCTCCTTCATAAATCACTCCAGACTCAGCCCCATGCGCATTCCTCTCATATCTGATCTTCCCGGGAACCGGCTCCCCCGGGAGAAAGCGCAGGGAGGACCCAGAAACCAATCCATCCTCACTTTATCTCCTGATATTTCCTTTTAATTACGAAAATGCTGCTGCCTGGTTTTCATAATTCCTTCAGACACATTTCCTAACCCGGAACGACTTTAAAACACGGTGAGCACTCGCAGATCTGGCAGGAGCGGCGGGCGGGCTGTGCACCCCAGTCGTCCTGCCAAACCCCAGGGGCAGGCAGACGCGGGGCGGGGGGGCTGTGGGAAGAGCCACTCTGGGCTGGAAGGCATTAACTCGCACCAGTCCCTAAGGGGCACCCGGCCCAGAGGCCTGGCTGGGAGCGCAGAGCTGATCTGTAAATAATCTGCGGGAAGCCTGCGGAGTGGAACATTAACTCGCAGAGGCAGGCTTCCCGCGGTGACTGGCCCATGAGTGACTGGCCCCTGGTCCTACTCCCAGGCAGAGGCTAAAGCCAAGCACAAACCCTGGGAGCAGCCAGCCGCAGCCAGACCGAGTCTCGGTGGCCGCGCTACAACTGTCGGGTCAAGTGTGTGCAGGGTGAGGCCGGGGGCAGCTGCAGACAGAGCCCAGTAATCCCTAACGCAGCAGCTGACGGGCTCACGCTCTGTGTGTTTACGGTCTAACTCTTCAAACACAGGGTTATTATACGTTTCAAAAATCAGCACCGGCTCCCAAGGCTTTTTATAGACGGCTTTGTCGTGCTAACAGACGACAGCAAGTGGAACTTGGAGGGCCTCTCATTACAATTCACTGTCCCTCTGGACTGGAAAATGGTAAGAAAGCTTCGTCGCCGATCTGTTAACGGGAGAATAGGTCTCTATTTGAAGAGGGCGGCGGTCTCAGCCTCACGCCTGGGAACCCACTTTCTTTTGATTTTGCATGCGTGGTTATTCAAAGGAGCAAAAAGAGACTCACTGTAACATCAGGGAAGAGAGCACTTTACCTGGTGTAATCCCCTTTGGCTTCCTGGAATAAAGCAGAGACAGACCATCAGTGTGTGTGCATGTTAATTACGCTAAAAGGTAAATTTTACTGGCCATTTGCCCTCTCACAGTCCCTGAGTTCTGCTTTATTTGGAAGAACGTGCACAGAGAACACTTTCTGTGACCACCGGGAAGAATGTGGCATGGATCAGAAATCGCTGGTAGCCAGAAAGAGACAACTGTCTCCTTAAAAGCACGGCCGATTATTTCTCTTTTTAAGCTCCTAAGAGCACGTGGTAAATGCTTGCCTGTGGGAGCGGCGCCCCTTTTAAACCTGGGCCCAGGTCCGTCAGACACGCTGTTTACTCTTTTAAGCCAGCTCGGGGCAGCTCACTTGGTGGTTTGGGTTTTTGTTTTGTTTTGTTTTGTTTTAGCTACCAGTGCTCTTTAACCCAACCTCAGGAAAGTGTCTACAGAAGTTACCAAACTTAAATGTAGATTATGGCCCTCCTAACAACGGCCGGCCGCCTCCTGAATTCCAGGCCCGGGAGCCCTTCTCACTCTTCCTCCGTCCCCCGAGCAGCCTAAACTTCCTTTTCCTTTGCGATCCAGTCTCTCCCTGCGGCTCACGCAAACTGTGCTCACACAGAAAACGGTCGCTCGCAGTTTTCACTGGCAAACAACCAGCTGGCTCACAGACCACCAGCCACCGGCCCACGCAGAAGTTTCCGAGTGCCGGCCGATCACAAAACCAGCAAACAGAAGGGAGCGGTCAGGTCTTACCTGCAGGGCCAGCGCCGCTAGCCTGAAGACGGTCTCGCTGTCCACCTCGATCTGCCCCTGTGGGGAGAGAGAGCACCGTGAACAGCCGCCCTCCTCGCAGCAAATGCGGAGCCGGGAGCTGTCACCGCTTGGCACCTCTGTCTGCGATCAGAGGCAGAGCATACCATTGTGAGAGGGAGGGGGCGGGCAGGGCGCCTGCAGGGTTAAGAGGAAGCCACATTGTGTGCGTGGTGTGTGTGTGTGTGTGTGTGTGTGTGTGTGTGAGAGAGAGGGGGGGGGGAGAGGGAGGGGGGAGGGAGAGAATTAGTTGTAAGAGTTTGCTTAGAAAGCACTTCTGGAAGGAACATGAATGACTTTGAGGCTGAAAATCCAGACAACGTCTAAAACAATAATTGTTACCTCTACAGGTTCATTTTTAAACTAAAGATTTTCTTAGATTAGTTAAGTGTTTTCCTGAGAATTTTTTTCTCTGTGCCATAGCATGCTTATTTTGGCATATACACAATGTGAATATTTAAAAAACTATATAAATTCATGAGGTATCACCTCATTACCTGTCAGAATGGCTACCATCAATAAATTGACAAATGGCAAGTTGCTGGAGAAGATGTGGAGAAAAAGGAACCCTAATACTCTGCTGGTGAGAATGCAGACTGGTGCAGCCACTGTGGAAAACTAAAAAAAAAAACCTAAAAATGGAACTGCCATTTGACCCAGCGATCCTACTTCTAGGAATCTATCCCAAGAATCCTGAAACATCAACCAGAAAGAATGTATGCACCCCTATGTTCACAGCAGCATAATTTACATTAGCCATGATCTGGAAACAGCCCAAGTGCCCATCAGCAGATGAGTGGATAAAAAAGCTACACCATGGAATTCTATGCAGCTGGAAAAAAGAAGAATCTCCTACCCTTTGAGACAGCATGGGGGGACCTGGAGAGCATTATGCTAAGCCAGTCAGAGAAAGACAAGTATCACATGATCTCTCTTATGTGCGGAATCTAATGACAAATAAAATAGATCCAGAGACATGGATACATGGAACAGACTGACGATTCTCAGAGGAAAGGGACAGGGCGGGGGTGGGGGCTGAAAGAGATTAACCAAAAAACATGCATGCATATATGTATAACCCCTGGACACAGACAACAGAGTGGTGAAGGCCTGGAGAGGGAGTGGAGGGGGTCAATGGGTGAAAAAAGGGACATCTATAATACTTTCAACAATAAAGATTAGAAAAATAAATTCACTTCTGTGATGATACATCATTGAATTAATATTTGTACCATTATAGATAAAATATAAAGCCTTAAAAAGCATCTACATCAGCCCTGGCCACCGGGAAGAACGTGGGCTCATTTGGTTGGAGTGTGTCCCATGCAGCAAAGGCTGAGGGTTTGATCCGGTCAGGGCACATACCTGGGTTTTGGGTTCGGTCCCCGGTTGGAGCAGGTATGGGAGGCAACTGACTGTTTCTCTCTCCCTTCCTCTCTCTAAAATCATGAACAGATCCATGAGTGAGGGTTTTTTGTTTGTTTGTTTAAAAGCAGTTACAGCAAATGCTTCAAAGACTAAAATTCGTTTGCTTTATGTTGAAGTTTGATGAGATCTAATTTACCATTTTTCCATTGTTTTATTTTTTCATCCTTCAAGATCTGAAATTACAATAGTAGCTCTGGGCCTCAGTAACAGAACTGCTGTTCAGTAGCCTGGCTGGATGCACAAGTGTGTGCGGAGGGGGAATTGCTTCTGTTAATAACACTCAAATGCGCCTTCATTTATTTTATTGAAATAGTGATATATGTAAATACCATTACTGCATTACGTAATAGATTGCAACAATACGTGGTTTAGCAGGATCTCTGTTTAAAATTGTTTGTGTGCATGACATTCTAGCTTGTAGGCATACACACACGTAAAAATAATTCTACGCCACCCACCCCCTGCCCAGTCCCCGGACAAACAGAACCTGAGGGCGCCGTGTTCCGCGATGGCACTCCGGGCCCGGCCATCGCCCGCACGCTGTCCCCCCGCTCCCTGGGATCCAGGCTGAGGCTCCCACCGCCCCCCGCGCCAGGGCGGGGCCGAGGAGGGAGGGGTGAACGCACCGCAGTGGGTCTACAGAAGCAGTGCGTCGGGAGGATGTCTGGGAGGGTGATGCTTTTCTCCCGGGTTTCTGAGGGATTTCACTGGAGTTTCCCCAAACAGGACAAATCGAAAGCCACAAAACAACACCAAACCCCAGGGCGCTGCAATGTCAGCAGAGGCCATGCCCATGCTCCTCTATGTACAGAGTGAGCGCCATCCGCTCCGTTCGCCAGCATCTAGTGTCCCTTCCGGAACCCAAGGCAGCGGCCTGCTTCACACACCGAGGGCCCGGGCTGTCAGCTCCATGCTCACCTGTGACCTCTCGAACCCGGGCAAGCGGTCAAAGGGAAGCCGGGTCCCGGGCGCATCAGTGGCCTGACTTTCAGGCGGGAGACGGCGGTTTTCTGCTGGAAGACGGAGCAGTGACGCCGGCAGGTGAGTGGAGTGCTGATAACATGGCATCTCAGAAAGGTTCAGTTCCTTAGTTTCAAAGTAAAGGAGCTCAGGCAGAGTGAGGGCAGACTCTAAAATGTCTTTTAACTTGCCATTGGGCTGACACTCAAAGTCAAACTGTCTTAAAATCTCAGCGAAGAGAAAAAGTGAATTATTTTGGGTATGAAAATGACTAAAGCTGAATAAAATATATTGAAAACATTTGCCAGCCCTCTGATACCCCATGACCCACTCGGCCTCTTAGAACCTTGGGTGAGTTATCCAAACAGCATTTTGGACACCAACTTTCCAACTGAGGGAACGGCAGTGCAGCTGATAAAAGTCCTCAGACAAATACCCTAAGGACGCTGCCAGTGAGTCTCCACGCGGAAGGTCAGGTCGTTAAATATTAAAAAGGCTGGAATGTGGAGCTGGGCCTGAGCGTACCAGGAGGGGACAGCCCGGAGAGGGAGGGGGTGCTCCCGCCCACCCCTCACCCACACAGTTCTGGGGGAGGAGGGAGGATGGGGTGGAGGGACCGGACCTATCAGAATCCAGGGGAGAGACGGTGCGGATTTGGCAGTGCCTCCCGTTCCTCAGCCCCATCTCGCCCTCCGGTTGACCTCTGTTCTGGAAACTCAAGGCAGCCTATACTACTTTTTTCCTGTGGAGCTCACCAAGCCATGGAGCAATCGGGAATAATGCTATTTGCCTGGTTCTCAGCAATGCCATGGGGTAAAATTTAAGGAAAACTTAGGTGGAATTGTGTAATTCCATGCCGGAAACGGGAAAGTTCTTTATGGTGGAAGCTGGGACAGAACATGCCTCCTACAAGCATGGCAGCGGCGGTAACCCTATAGGCCCGGCAAGCTAACACGGAGCCCGATCTCCAGCCAGCAGCGCGGTAAGGGGATCCCTGGCTGGCGGCACAGACAGGGAGCGGGCGAGGTGGCCGGAGGCACAGGGTCACCGGGAACAGGACCCGGCTCCCTCGGTAACGTGACCGCAGTGCGGGGTCCATCGCCGGGTCACTGGGACCGTCCACACTGGACACCTTGTTTTCGTCCTGGGCTTGTTGGCTCAGTTGATCAGAACATCATCCAATGTGATGAACTCTAGGTTTTTGCTTCCAAAATAGGAGGACAGAATTTTAAAAAGTTTTAGAATTTGGGAGTGAAATTAGTGAAACTCTGACGCCGTGGTTTTTGGACGCTGGCACTCGATGGGGACATGACCCAATCCCACAGCCGGTGCTCACGCTGGCCCCCGACCCAGCTCTTGTCCACTCTGCTGGATGCTAGTCGACTTGCTACAACTTCAGTGCCAACAGCTCACCAGGAGTCTCCAGGAGACATGCTTTGGTAAAAACTGGGAGGTCAGAAAAGTGACTCCAAATGCCCTCTCTGCTATTGGGGGACGATGTGTCGTCATCAAGCACCCACACTCGTAGTCAAATGGGGAAATTACTTTGATCCTCGTTCTGCCTTTCCCGTGCCCATGTTGCATGTTGCTCTCCATGGTTTTGCCCTGCATCAAAGAGAGTCCTCAGCGCCTTCGGACGGAGAGAAAGGGCTTCTTGACATTGGTTGCCAGTTGCATCCATTGTTGAGGTGCACTGGTCTTCGGGGTCTGGCAAGAACGATGCCTTAGGCATTGCCTAGCTGCCCTCCTGTGGTTTGCCACGAGGCCTGCACACAGTGCGAAGGCAGATGTGGTAAGGACACGAGGGAGCCGGTGGGTGCAGCTCCCTGGAGCCTCTCTCCCTCTGAGGACACAGCTCTGTGCAGGAGCCCCAGCGGGCTAGGGAGCCCGGATCTGAGAGCTGACTAGTTTTTGGACAATTAGCTAGCAGAGGGGCCACGGCAACACTTCATACCTACCTACTGTCTAACAAGGCAGTTTCTAAAGCGTGTGTTTGTATTGATTTCAGAGAGGAAGGGAGAGGGAGACACATCAATGATGAGAGATAATCATTGATCAGCTGCCTCCTGCACACCCCACACTGGGGATGAAGCCTGAACCCAGGCCTGTGCCCTGTCCAGGAATTGAACCGTGAGCTCCTGGTTCATAGGTCAACGCTCAATTATTGAGCCACACAGGCCGGGCAAGGCAATTCTTGTCATGCCCACAGCTACCACATGTGTACCCCGTCCTCCCCATGTGCAAATGAACCAAAACTTCCTCCTTGCTGTCCAAGCTGGTTGTGGGAGGTCATGCTTATGGAGGATGGATTCAATGATCTATTGTCTGTTCTTTTCTAAATCAGGGTTTTGCAACCGTGACACAACTGACATCGCGAACCGGGACCTTCTTTGTTGAGGGCTCTTGTGCTTTGCTGGGTGTGAGGCAGCAGCTCAGCCTGAGCCCTGACGACCAAACGTGTCCACAGGCATTTCCAAAGGGCCCTGGGCAAAACTGATCCACTTCATTCTAAGTTTTCTTTTCAGATTAAGCTAGAATCACCTGAAACCAAAGAATTGAACCACAAGGTTTGTTGCAGATAAAACTGTGTTTGGTACTGTGCTTGGACATTCCTCCACTGGCTTCAGTTGAGAATCAGTACAAGAAACAACCCTCAGAGCCGTGGCTGCAGTTGTTCAGTCAGCTGCAGCATATTCCTGTGCACCGAAGGGTCTCGGGTTCGATTCCTGGTCAGGGCATTTCTTAGGTTGTGGTTTTGACCCCAGGTGGTTGGGGCGCATGCGAGAGACAGCGGATTCATATTTCTCTTTCACATCTGTCTCTTCCTTCCTCTTTCTAAAGTCAGTAAATATACCATCAGGTGAGGAATAAAAATAAATTTAAAGAAAGGAAAGAAACAACCCTCAGAAATTCCTGGTGTGTGAAGGACATAGCTGATTCCATCCTCTCCCGTCCCTTTACGTGGGCCTGGGAGGAGTTTCCGCTTCGTAGGACAAGGAGTGGCTGCGTTCTTTCAAGCGGCCACTTTGTTTGGACCTCGATGACCATGGTGAGCTGTGCCGCTGACCGTGACTGCTTCTCTGCTTTGGCTCTTAGGAGAACCTGAATTTCACAGCCGTGGGCTCAGTGCTTTATACGAACCATGCTGGATGTCTTCCACTAACCTTAACCCTGATGGCATCTAATGACTCCTACCTTTAGTTTTCCACTTACAGATAACTCTGATTTCATCACTTGCTATGTTTTAGAGTGTTTTCCCCTTTATTGAGGTACACACAATTAAATGCACAAATCTTAGTGTGAGGCTCAATGAATTTTGACATGCATACCATCACACACCCTGGTCAACATATCAAATATTTTCTACCTTTTTCCTCTGAGGGAAATGTATTTTTACACACCAATAAAATTATTTTTGTTAATTAGAAAAGTATAAAACTGTTTGAATTTGCAATTCCTTAATTGCTAACCAATTTGAGTGTTTCCTTGCAATTTCATTTTATTTGCTATTGCCTGGGTATGAAATAAGCCCTTGCTCACTGACCTGTTTGAGAAACAACTTAGATTTAATTTGAGCTACAAAAATTAACACCTTTTCTCATCTATTGGGGACAAATTGTGTCCTTTATTCTGTCCCCCTTTGCTGTATCCGCCTCTTCCCGGCCTCCTCCCGGTCTGTGAAGTCAGAGTGGACTGGGCCCATCTCTCCCACTGAGAGAATCTGAGGGGCCCCAGGCAAGTTATAGTTTCTGAAACTCAGTTCCTCTCTTGCAAAATGGGGAATGATAATGTTGGCTTTCCTGAGTTGTTACGGCATTAAAGCAAGTACAAGTATAAAGCATTTATCATGAAGTCTAGCACTCAAAGGCTCTCTCAATGTGGTTCTTTCTGTGCTAATGTTTGCCATGTTGCTTCTTACATTCTTATATATCATTATACCTATGGTTATCTACTTTGTTCTGGGCACTGTTCAATTTTTGTGTAGTTCTGTAACATGTAATCATTGTTTCATTCTAATATGTTTCAATATTTGATGGAATAAATGCTTTAATTTTGTATAATTCTTGATAGTCTCTTTCACTTATTTTTTAAAATAAATTTTAAAATAATCTTGTCAAGTTTAAAAAAATAATTTGTCTTCGTCTGGGTAATATGTTTCTATTGAAATTGCTTTATAATGATCATAAAGTTTTATGATATACACCATAAAGATCACATAATCCGGTGTTTGGGTTAATACTTAGTGTTTTATATTTTCCTATGTTAAATGGGCTACTTTTTCATTCTACTGTTTATCTGGTTATCATTATGTAGGATTATTAGTTTTAGAGTATTTAACTTACATTCAACTTCTTCACCAAAGCCGATAATGCCAGTAAGTTTTAGCTAATTTGTTTCCATTTTGTAGGCACATAGTGGAATTGTCTCCCAACAATATTTAGGTGTAATTCTTTGCAGGAAGTTTCTTATTTCTTTTTTGATCTCATTGCTAACCTACTCATTATTTAATAAAATGCTATTTAGCCTCCATATGTTTGAATATTTTTGAGTGTTTTTACTGTAGTTGTTGTCTAATCTCATTCTACTGTGATCTGAGAAGATTCTTGATGTGACTTCAACCTTCTTGAATTTGTAGAGACTTGACATGCGATTTTTCTTAGAGAATGATCCATGTACACTTGAGAAAAATGTATATTCTGTAGCTATGGGGTGAAATGTTCTATAACTGCCAATTAAAAATCCATCTGATCTAGTGTGTCCTTTAGAGTCACTGTTTCCTTATTACTTTTTTGTCTGGAAGATTTATCCAGTGAAATGTGTGTGTGTGTGTGTGTGTGTGTGTGTGTGTATGTGTGTGTGTGTGTGTGGGGGGGTGTTAAAGTCCCCTACTGTGATTATGTTGTCAATCTCTCTGTTAGTTTTATTAGAAGTTTTTTTTATTTTATTTATTTATTTATTTATTTATTTATTTAATTTAGGTGCTCCTATATTGCATGCATATTTTTACCAGGGTTATATCCTCTTGTTGGATCAATCCCTTTTTGAATTATGTTAGACTTATGTAGTGACCTTTATTGTCTCTTCTGGTGGACTTCATTTTAAAGTCTATTTTGTCAGATATGTGTATTACTACCACAGCTTTTTTTTTTTTTTTTTTTTTTTTTCATTTTCATGGAAACGTTTTTCCATCCCTTCACTCTCATCTTGTGTGAGTCTTTTGTTCTGGGGGTGGGTCTCTTGTAGACAGCTTAGTTGGGTCATGTTTTTGTATCCACCCATCTACCCTATGTCCTTTGATTGGAACATTTAATCCATTTACATTTAAGGTTATTGATAGGTGCTTATATATTGCCATTTTAATTCTTTATGCCTATGTTTCTCTCTCTAATTTTCCTTCTCATTACAGCAGTTCCTTGAGTGTTTCTTACAGTGATGATTTGGTGGCAACAAACTCCTTTAGCCTTTTTTTTTTTTCTGACCTAGAAAGCTCTTTATTTCACTATCTATTTTGAATTATAGTCTTGGATATAGTAATCTTGGATTCAGATCCTTGTTTTTCATTACTTTGAATACATCAGGCCATTCCCTTGTGGCCTGTAGAGTTTCTGATGAAAAATTAGCTGACAGCCTAATGGTAGCTCCTTCATAAGTAACATATTGCTTTTCTCTGGCTGCCTTTAAGATTCTCTCTTTGGCTTTAATTTTTGGCATTTTTATTATAATGTGTCTGGGTGTGGGCCTATTTGGGTTTTTCTTCCTGGACATTCTACATGCCTTCTGGACTTGTGTGACTTTTCCCTTCACCAGGTTAGGGAAGCTTTCTGCCTTTATTTCTTCAAACACATTCTTATCCCTTGCTCACTTTATTCCCCTTCTGATTCTCCTATAATGTGAATATTGTTACATTTCACATTGTCCCACAGCTCCCTTAAGCTGTCCTCTTGATTTTTAATTGTTTTTTTCTTTTTGATTCTCTGATTGAGTGGTATTTTTTTTCTACTCTGTCTTCTCATTCACTGAGCTAATCTTCTGCTTCCCTTAATCTGCTGTCTATTCCTTGCACTGTGTTCTTTATTAGTGCTAGGTCATTTTTCATAGTTACTATACTTTTCTCTTGCTGTTTATAATCTTTGCCATCATTATTCTGAACTCTATGTCTGATAATTTTCTTACCTCCATTTCATTTAGCTCTTCTTCTGGAGAATTTTCTTGTTCTTTCATTTGGGACTTGTTTTTTTTATCTCCCCATTTTGGGTGCCTGTTTGGGTTTGTGTCTATGTATTAGGTAGATCTACTACACCTCTCAATCTCTATTGCAGATGCTGTTTCTGGCTAGCCTGAATACTCTGATTTGAGCTATCAGCAATCCACAGCTTGTGGCTCCCTTTGCTGGGGCCAGGTGCTTTTGGAAAAGACCAAGATGTGCACCAATGTCTGTTTTTCCTAGTCCTGGGCCCTGAATTAGATCAGGCAAAGACTCAAAGCCTCCAGAGACCTGCCTCTGCCCTTAGTCTGATTGTATTCAGATTTGATTAACCTCAGGCTATCTATCACAGGGGGAGAGGTATTCCAACGGGATGGGGCAAGTACTTCTGCCTGCAGGCTGATTGTTATTCTTAGTCTCTTGATGGGCCTCAGAAATTCCACAGGGTGGGGCAAGGGGTTTTCAATAGGATGTGTCAACTGCCTACCCCCAGGAGAAAACCAGCTGGAAATCAAATTTTTGCAGGAGAAAGATGTCCCCACAGCTGAGATATTCCTCTGGAACTTCAGCTGCGATCTGTGGGAGCCTGACCAGCTCTTTTGTGCCTCCGCACTTTCTATCAGTCTGTGCATGGCCTCTACTTGCCATCCTGGATTATCAGGCATCTCTTCAGCTAGTTTTCAGTTGTTTATTCAAGATGGTCTTCCTGTATTTTAGTTGTAATTCCAATTTGGTTCTGGGAGCATGTCAATGTAGCTTCCACTTATTCTGCTGCCATTTTGGAATCTCCTATATGTCTTTTTCCTCCCTCTCTCCCTTCCTCCCTCTCTCTTTCTCTCCCTTCCTTCCTTTCTCTCTCTCAGAATGCTTCTTGTATTTCTTGATTCACTATACAGTTTATTTGATTTAGTTTTCAACTCAGTACAGAATCTCAGCTCTCTGAACCATGAAAACCCTAGCTCAGGCTTCCCCAGGGACAGCAATAGGACCTGGAGTCATAGCACCTGGATTGGCAGGAGTAGATATATAAACTCAAAATGCTAAACACTATCAGGTGTTGGATGCCAAAGAGTCTTTTGCTTTCCTGGCTTCGCTTTCTAAAAATATAAAAGGAAAATAATAATATCTGTCTCACAACCTCATGGAGTTTGGAGAACAAAAGACAAAGACAAAAACAAAACAAAACAAACCCCCTTCCCCCAAACAAAATAAATAAAACAGAAAAACAACAACAAAAACCTGGATGTTAAAGATGTTTTGAAAAAGTAAAAAAAGCATTACTAGAAAAGCAAACAGTATAGGTTTTTTTGTGGGTGTGTATCATAGTTTCAAAGACCTGAGCAGTATGACCGCAGTATCTGGGCAGACTGCTTCTCAGAAACTTGATCACAGTGAAGATAGGAGCAAAAAGAAAGTTAGCAGCATGTGGACACGTGTTTGACTGTGAGAGGACAATACAAACATACGACATGGAAATGAGGAACGAGGGAACACCAACCAGACCATGCTTTCTCAGGATCAGCCCAGGTATGGTTTGTAAAGTGCGTTTCACTTTTAGGTGGACAGGTGACACGTGTTTTTGTTCTTGGGATAAAGTTCCAACTAATTTAATAGAAACCACATACTGGCTTCTAGCTTTTCCACTTTAAAAAAAAAGAAGAAGAAAAGAAAAGAAAAGAAAAATGGAAGCATTTTGAGCATCTAAATGAGTTACAAAATGTATTATAATACATTGAATATGAAGGAGTCCATGATGAGTTAAAAAAGTCTTTTTCAAAGGTCAAGAAGGAGAAGGGAAACTGATTCTTTACAGATGAGTGCTAAGGAATGCTGAAGGTGGAAGAATTAGAGCCTCACCATTTACAGTCATCACAGTGCTGACTGAGCAAGTCCCACTGGAGGCCAATAGCATTGGGTCAGACCGGGGAAGCTGCAGAGCCAAGCAGCTTCCACGAGTCAGTTCCAGACGAGTGGCTAATCACTCAGGGGGAGGTGAAGAGAAAACTGGCAGATGCCTCTTCACCAAGGCCAAGGCGTGCGACAGCGAAGCCTCCTGGAGAGATACACGGGAAGGCTCCACATTGCTTATGCAGTGCTCCTGCCACAGGGGGTCAGGTTAGACTAGAGGCTCTCAGGCTGGTGCTAGCAGAGGAACCCTGAGGGCTCACAGAGAGCACAGGGAGGCCCCGCCCACTGGAGCAGGTAGGACGAAACAGTGTGGCTCTCTGTACTCTAGTGTGGCTCTCTGTGTGTACTCTAGTGTGGCTCTCTGACCCAGTGTGGCTCTCTGTACTCTACCAAGTTCCCAGGCGACTCTGATGTATGTCCAGCGTGATACATGTTTGGAATTGCTGACTTAGACACAGCCATATTTCACAAATTGAATTGAGAGGCAATGGGCTTATACTCTCAAAAATACCAGTGCAAGAGAAGCCAAAGGAATACAGGGCACCCGTCTCCAGTTCTGGAGACTAAAGTATCCTGAGAACAAAATGCAGTGTGTGATCCTGGACTGGGTCCTGGGTCAGAGAAGGAGGAAAGGCCATAAAGAACATTATTGAGACAATTAGAAAGATTTCAAATATTACACAATCAACAGTAAATACAGAATAGATAGACACAGTTTGTGAAATGTGGGTCAGATCTCATAAAATGCTAACCTGCATAGCAGGCAGACATCTGTTCAGCTTGTCGCTGCACAGCCAGCAGCACCTGTACCCAGAGTGGACATAATAAATATTTCAACCAATTCATCTATATTTAAAAATGAAGCCTTTTGGTGACAATGCTCTACCACATGAGGCTGAAAAAAATCATTAGGACTCAGTCTCCTCTCCCCCAGTTCTTACTGTTACTTTCCTCCAGTTTTGAGGTCTTGGGGTTCTATTTTATTCCTTTTAAGTGCAGGAGGAATGAGATTATCACAAGGTCAATATCAGAAGACAGGCTCCCATCAACCTTTTATATTTTTATTGATTTTAGAGAGAAAGGGGGAGAGAGAGAGAGGGACAGAAGCATCAATGATGAGAGAGAATCATTGATCGGCTGCCTCCTGCACACCCCACACTGGGGAGCAAGCCTGCAACCTGGGCATGTGGCCTTGACTGGAATTGAACCTGGGACCCTTTAGTCCACAGGCTGACCTTCTATCTACTGAGCCAAACCGGCTAGGGCTCCACCAATCCTTTTTATAAACTCTTCCACCAACATATTTCCAAAGCAAGGGAGTGGCTGTCTAAGACCCTGCCCTGAAATTAAAGGCGCGGTGATCTAAAGCCCAATTGTTCGGTGACACAAGAAAGGCAGGGAGCCTAACTAGGTCAGGCTCTGCTAATGAGGGTGGAAGTTCAAGGCACCCACATCTGATATGTATGCAGGGAGACAATGGGCGAACAGATGAATCATCAGCGTGAACAAAGGCTCGAACCGGCTCTCAGCTGCTGCTCTCGCCCTTGCTGCGGACTTGACCACAGTGTTCTAATTGCTCCCATGCACACTGGCACCCACTTACAATTACAATCTGAATTTGTAGGCATGGAAGGTTCTGATGGAAACTAGTCATATATAGTTTTTTAAGTACAAGGTGTTTACCAGATAATCAAGGATGATTAGAGGGAGAAAAGGATGAATCATGAGCAAGAAAGTCATGGTCATGATGTTAAAACTGAGCCTTTGAATGAAGAAGCCCCGCTGACGTTAACATCCTCTCTGGATGGTTTGCATGAGTAGACATGCAACAATACTTTTATTTTCAGGACTATTATGCATTCATCTGACTGGCCTCCCATTTATAATCCCCCCCTTCCCCCAATAGGACATATTTCATTGAAAATATGTTCACCAGCATTCTCCCTTTGTGCCATAATTGTGGTTGCTTATGCACAAATAATTTTTATAACTGAGAGCATTTTATAGCAGTCCTCTTGGGAATTTTAGAACAGTAGTGCCAAGAACAACAACAAAAACAAGAAACACTTAGATGCTAATCATCTGTTCCACGAGGTGGACACAGGTGGACTCACTGCATCCCCAGGACAATCACCCCACAGGTGAGGGGACTGACGCTCAGGAAGGCAGAGAAGCTCACGGCCAGCCAGCCTGTAAGTGGCAGAGCCAGGAGTGGACACCAGACGGATGGGACCTCCTGTCTGTAGCCCTCACCCCTTCCATGGCTCGCATCAAACCACACTTAGAATGTCTCTCCAGGGAGTAATGAAGCTGGTTAGTTTGAAATACTTACTGACTTCACTTTAGCTGAGATAAACTCATAAGGTCTAAAATGGTAACTATCTGTGCCCAATTCAATAGGTTTGCCTGAAATAGATATCTCACTCTATTATGCAATGAATCCATATCGCAAAGCATTAAATATTAGGCCGACTTAATAATGAAATGGAAGTCTTCTATTCAAAATCTTTATTCTGAAAAATATAAAGACAGCCCTTCAAACCTCCTGCATACCCAGAAAGGCAGGTTACATCTGCTTCTAGAATGGCTTTAAAAATATAACAGAGAGATGATAAGCGGACAGGTAAATGGATGGATAGAAAGAAATAGTTGGGTAAATTTGTTTTTGGAAGTTTCTTTGCCATATTCCTTTTGAATTACATGATTTGTGTTTTCAAGGATGTCAACCTAAGCATTTTCAAAAGCTAGAAATGTACAATGAAATTTTATTTATAAAATAAATTGAGAAAATAACTTATAAGGTCTTTTCATCCATCCTTAGGGTTTAAAATTTTATATTTTCAGCTGATTGAACCTTCTACCTCCTACTGCCATTCAAGCATTTATCATGGTGTTTTTATGACCTTTTTTTGAGTCACAATTTAGCTGTAATAATACTCCTATAGTCTATTTCTGAGGCGATGGCTTATCAAAAGTATGAATACTGGGTTTAAATGTTTAAGATAATTCAGGTTAAGTGCTGCCATTGTGAAACGCAGGGCTTCCAATTGGATTGTCAGTAGCTCCTTTCAATGAACTCAACGAATATGTGAGAGGCTACTTGTTCTGGCCACACATCAGCTAACAAAGACTCCATTCTGTGTAACCCCTCTCCCCTGGCGGAGCCTGATGCAGGGTGTTTCTTGTCCCCCACTCTGTGACCATGGCCTTTTACCTCTGTGGGCCACGGCTTTTCATGGAGGACCCGCCATCTTCCCCTTCACCATCCTGAGGGGAGTCCCTGAGGGTTAAAACTGACAGGAGTCATAACTATTATTATGACAACTTTGATTCTCACCAATGCACAAGGCAGTGCATATCTGAAAGTCCACAGCTTGAGACACATCATTTCCACATTAGGAAAACAGGGAAGCCACATGAAACAGGCACGGTGCAGTGTTTACTATAAGCTTCCAACAGCCCTTTAAGATGCGGCACTAGAATTCTTTGTTCCTTCTGCACCTCTCCTTTTCAAACCAAATCTGATGCTCAGTGTAGGGACTTCCCTCGGTGACTATCAATGAGAAGGCTCGCTACCTTTCCATGGACAGAGTTTACAGCCTGCAAAACGCAATTTCCAACCCTTTAAATTATTCCAGCATATTGAAGTGAGCTTGAGGATTAACACACACACACACACACACACACACTGACATGTGCAAACACCCTCAAACCCCAAAGGTTAACACTGTCAGGTTAGCAGATTTGCCAGGTATATTTCAGTTCTTCAGAACGGCTCACATTGCCGGTTGATGAACTGGATGGAGTAATCCCAGGCGTGCGGTGCTGACTCAGGGGACTGCATACAGAGGAATCGCTCCAGGTTCTGGGCGGTCACACTGAGCTGCACGAACGCCTCTCACTGAAGGCGTTACCATAGGGGCAGTAGGAGCCTTCCCATCACGTGCACTCTGAAAAACCCTTTGACAAGAGCAGGTCGCTGGAGCAGCACTACATTATCAAAACATCTTCCCAGGTTTTAGGAGAACGTGTCTTAACACACGGCCCCATTTGGATTGTGCAGGTGCCCCACTGTGACTGCTGGGTTGGTGCGTTTCTCCACCTGGTCCCTCCACCTCGGCTCTGCCCGCAGCCACTGTCGGCTCCGCTCAGAGGGAAGCTGGAGGGCCCCAGTGGTCTGGTGAACGGTGGGGAGGGAGAATCCATCGGAAGACTTGGTGCCAATGTTTTAGGATGAACTGGACTCCCTCTGTACACACTCACTGTCTTCGAGGCAGTCAAAAGCGGATGCCTGATTTTCTTGATAAGCCAAGAAGCTAAGAGCAGAGCTGCCTGCCTGTAGCTGACTTCACAATGATTCTCTAAACATCTCCGAAGGCGGCTCCAGCAACCGGTGCAGCAAAGGTGACTGCATGTGCTTGAAATCTGACCAGGGAGGCCAAATGGGGTTCCTGTTGGCTCAGCATATGAAATTCAAA
Organism: Nyctalus aviator; assembly: GCA_036971965.1. Classification (NCBI taxonomy): domain Eukaryota; kingdom Metazoa; phylum Chordata; class Mammalia; order Chiroptera; family Vespertilionidae; genus Nyctalus; species Nyctalus aviator. Next base: position 3,538,207 of record CM072934.1, on the reverse strand, counting down.
GGACACAAGTACCACAGCACTTCTGGAAAACTGAGTTTAGGGGAAGAAGCTCTATTGTAGGTAGTGTAAACAAAATAAAATTGAAAACTGAAAAAGTCTTATGATGGTTACTCAAAACTGATTTTCAATTTAGGAAATCAAGTCCTACTTGATCTTTTCACGAGTCCATTTTAAAAAATTTGACTTGTTCCTAGTGTAAGCTACATGGATTTTGCTCACATGGCCAATATCTACTGGGGACTCTGGTGATGCCAGCTCTGTGCCAGGGGAGAGGACATAGGGATGAGCTGCAGCCGACCCTGGTCCCAAGGAGTCATTAGGTTCTGGGGTGGCAGACACGTAAGCAAAGAGTTCATTATGGCCAGCAGGGAGCTAGGAGGGGACAGGCTGTCCTGGAGCTGGAAGAGCGGAGCCCGGAGGAGGTGGTGGAGATGGAGCACACAAGGCCAGGAACGCAGCAACTGGGGCAGGGCCCAGGGCTAAGTCTGAAGCAGGGGCGGAAACTTGCCAGAGGGAAATGAAGGGAGAGATTTGAAAGGCATCCAGCACAGAAGCGAGGACAGAAAGCAGAGAAAGACCTTCAGCAGAGGCACAAGTAGATCAAGAAGGCGGGAGCTTGAGGAAGACTGTGTTTTCAGGAGGGAGAAGTCATTTCCGAGTGACCGCAGGGTGAGTGTGGGGAGAGGCAGGGCGATAAGCTAGGGCTGTGTGTCCTATTGATATGTAACCGCAGTGGTAATAATAGCAAAAATATTAATAGCAAAACAGTCTGTGCGCAGATACTATTCTACATACAATGTAGATATTAACTGATCCATTGAGGTAGGAACTATTATTATCCCCACTTTACAGTTGGTAAAAATGAGGCTTAAAAATGTAAGTAACATGCCCAGATTAGAACCAAGGCAAGGCCTTTGAACAAAGCATCCTGGCTTCTGTCTAAACTCAACCCCAGTGCATCACACAGCTTCTGCAGGGAGCAGAGCAGGCTAAGACGTTCAGTGTGGGAGGTACTAAGTCCTGTTGATTTTATGTCCTAAAATGCCTCGATCTGGTCGTCCATTTGCTCATTCTTTAATCATCCACACGTTTGTGTATTTATCCACTCAACAACCTCTTACCTAACATCCGGGCAAACACTGGGAGATTGCAACATAAAGAAAACCTGCAAGTTTACATTTAATGAAACACACATGGATTTTCAAAGTTTCTCTGCATCCTTCCCTGTGTTGTGGACTGATCTTATAATCCAAGACCATAGAGAAAATAGGAAGAAAAGAGGGCAAGATGAGGTCAAAGTAGCCAAATACATCGCACACTAGTAAAAAGTGAAAAGTCTAACAAAATGCCAAATGTCAGCAGTAACTGATCTTAACTAAGAAAAATATATACTCAAAAGAAAGAAATAGATCAAAATAGTGCAATTAGTGCTCTAGTATTGGAATTATGTGTTAATTTTTTTTGATTGATTGTAGTTTTCAGAATTCTCTAAGTTTTCTTCAATCAGAAAAACTGGTTCTGTCAGTTGTCGACCTTCCCTTTGCTTTCCTAGATAAAACTTCCATGCTGCTTTGCCCAGTGAGAAAGATGACAGAATTTTTCTAGTGGAAAGAATGTGATCAACAAGTGTCTATTCTCTTCCTACAGCTTTAAAGAGACAAAGTTTAATGAATACAATAACTATTTTTGTCTTTGCTTTCCTGATTGAAAACTAATTTAGCTTCTTATGAAAGAAAGAAAATTCATGCACTGGAGGTGGGGGAGGGATCCCTCAGCCCAGCCTGCCCCCTCTCACAGTCTGGGAGCCCTCAGGGCGACCCTGCAATCAGGGAAAGGGGATGCTCCATCACACCTCTGCTGCTGCCACTGCCGGCAGTGCAATCCTCAGCCGCCCTGGTTACCTGGGCCTCAGGCGGCCCTGGGCAGCTGGGGGGCTGAGGGGACTGGGGGACTCCAGAGGTAGGCTTGCAGAGCAGCCTGGCCTGCCAGCCTTGCTTCACACCTGCCACCCCAGTGGGGCAGAGGGGACTGGGTGCAGCCATCTTGTGGCTGTGGGCGCCGCCATCTTTGCGGTGGCATGAGGTCATTTAACATATCCCATCTTTATTAGATAGGATATCATTTAGCATTCCTAGAAAGGAAGAGCTCTTCCATAAAACCCTCACTCCAAGAAATAATCACTATTTACATGCCACCATAGGTTTTTCTGGTTTTCCCTACGAGTGCATTTTATATACATAAAAGCAAATAACAAAGTTAAAGCCTTCACCTAGCTTTGCAATTCTGTCACCCAGTCTGTTGCTAATGCCACAGTGTGGTCTGGGCGTGTCTCAGGTCGGTCGGATTATTCTGCCCTCGTTAATGGCTGCACAGGATCCTAGCATATGAATGGCTGCTAATTTATTTAATCTCTGTTGAAATGCATTTAGGTGGTTTAAGTTTCCCACTGTTAGAAATAACCATCTAAGATATTTATCCTTTCATAGCTCGGTAAAGTCTTGCAGGGATTTTTCCTGAAGTCGGTGGCATGTGGGGTGGAAAGATACACTCCCCTGTTCATGGATCCGGGGTCAAAGTGCCCCAGCCTGTGGGCCTCCAGGAGGGCTTCGAAGTCTCCCCCCGTCCCCAATCCGAAGCCAGTGCCCCGAGGTTCTGAGGGCACCTGGCATCGGGCTGCAGCTCCGTGTGTGGGAAGGGGTGTTGCCCGCAGTGAGAAACAGCGAGTCCGCCTACAACAGGGCACACCTAGCAAGGTCTCCATCGAGAAAGGGGCGAGAGGGAGGGTAAACATAAACAGGATGGATAGCCTGCAATAACTGCTTTTTGGTAGGATTACCATGTTTGGCTCAGGTGTGCCTCCACATTTCTTCAGAGCACAAAGAGATGAGTGCCAATGAGAAAAGAAAGGAGCATAATGACTTTGAGTGAGGCGCATGGACCCATTTCTCTCCATCTTGATGCGGTGTGTCCCACAGCCTGGAGGTGACTGTCTCCGTAACCAGGTCAGCAGCTCGCCTGACTCCGAGAACCAGAAGAGACCAGGTTTTATCTTGTGGCAACCTCTAGCAGGGCAACACCCAGGAGGCTTACAGTTATGTAGTTTTGCTTTATTGTTTAATGTGACAGAATATACTTAGGACTCTATTTTTAAAAGTGTGACCAGCAGTCCACTAATAAGCATTGTTTGAAATAAGAATTTTATGTGCCAGTAAGTTTGGAAAATATTGGGTTAAAAAAATCACATGTTTTTATGTTGCAGAACTTCTTGAAGCATTTAATATATCAAAGCTTGTGGTAAAATCCAAGAAAGTGGTCTAATAGTCAACATTTCTTAAACTCTTTTTGGTATGAAAATAGCTTATGATCATGAGATAGATCCTTGAGCTATAGATTTAAAGCACAGTGTGTGTGTGTGTGTGTGTGTGTGTATGTGTGTGTGTGTGTGATTACAAAATCCTGATTCTGTTGGTGAGGTTTCCTCTATTGCAGAGCTAAGAAAGTATTCCAAACTGCTTTTTCCATTATTGTAGGAAGGAGTAACACGTAACTTTAGGAATATATCATAGAAGGCGACATCAGAAATATTGCCTTTAGAATGAACACAATACACACCTACACACAAATGTACAAATGAGAGAGTCTTCAGGACAGGCCACCGGAAGGAACTAGTGCTAAATATTATCCTATTGATAATGAGCGAACAAATCCTAGCCCTTATAGGAACACAACATGTTTTTATTGGATGAAGGCATGAGGGCAGATACTATTATTTCTGCCCAGTGACTGCCCGGCTGCCGGTGAGCCGTCTCTCCAGGCCAGACTGTTTACCTTAGTGATGCTCCCGCTGCCTCACCTGTAAAGTGACAGCACAGAGCACCGGGCGTTGTGAGGAGTAAATGAGTTGGGACCAGAGAGCCGTGCTTGCTCCGGGCACGCTGCCCGCCTCCAGCCGTGCCTGTCTCCACCACAGAGCACCCTCCTGCTTCTCACGCCTCTGCCTTCTCGTTATGGTGAGAGTTGTGTACACACCGAAAGAGACGAGGTGCCAGCCCTGTTTTAATTTTCCACGCATGTCTGCAAGCCACTGACTTTAAAAAAAGGGATGGTGGTGACGAATGTGGATTGACTACTGAAATCACAGATCAGGTCCCCCTGATTTCAGTAGTCAATCTGCATTCGTCACTACCATCCCTTTACCGTCCGTCTGCAAAGACAGTACCTGGGACAAACCTAAGGTCGTTTCACGCCATTAGGCTTTTCCCCGCTGGCAACAGGCTGCCCAGCGTGCACCTCGGCCCCCGCGCCCAGTGCTCCCACGAACCGGCTCGGTTTCGGCGTTTCCCCGCCATCGCAGCCTGGCACAGGTGCTGTTTGTGAAGGGAGGTGTGCCCTCTGTGTTCTCACCGAGGAAGCCAAACAGGTTCCGGGGCCCTCCCCGCATGACAGCTCAGACAGCAGCTCTCCCCGGAACGCCTGGTCCGCGAGGCAGTCCCGCCTGGCGGCCCCGCTCCCCAGCAGGCAGTGCCCTTCTGAGGCGCCCCCAGGGCGGCTGTCCCCGCAGGCCGTGCAGGTCACTGGTCCCTCACGCCTACAGGCACCTCACTGACAGCGTGGCTGAGAGCATCAGCAGGTGCAACACGGTTCGGAGTAAGAGCCACGCTGAGGGGCATGGACACGCCCGTCCCCGCATGGGCAGGGGGCAGACTGCCCTCGCTCATCGGGCAGCAGCAGATGAGGGGTTAAACCCACGGGCTCTGGCTGGCGTCATGCTGCCCGAGGTGAATCCCAGCGCCTCCCCTTATTAGCTATGTGACCTGTGTGTGTTACATAAGCTCTGTCCTCAGCATTCTCATCTGTAAAATGGGAGATAATAATAGCACTTACCTGGCAGGTAAGTCACCGAACTTACCTCATAGGATTGGCGTGGGAACAAATGCATGCGTGCACACAGTGAGTGCCCAGCTAATGACATGTCAGCTGCGATGGCTATTCTGTTCTGTAACAACAGCCCCTGGCTTCTACGTTAGGAGAACACCTTTATTTCCCCAGAGCAGGGACTAAAGGCTGCTGAGGTGAACAGGTGCCTCTGAGGACCACCTGACGGTGTCACTTGCCAAGGACACTTTCCCACCCACGAGCTCCGTGACCTTACATGCACCCTTAGCCCCTCTGCACCTCCGTTCTTCTATCTGTACAACGGGGCCACCCGCTTCCTTCCTCATGGACCGTGGTGGGATCATGTGTGCACCGCCCGGCACAGGCTGGCACACAGGATGCCCAAAAGGTGCCCTTCCCTCCCTCAGGCTCCGGGCTGGCCTGATGCTATACCTTCCTCTGCTCGCTGTTCCTGAGGTGGGACACCCTTTCTCTTCCAAATGCCCGGAAGAGGAGAAGTGAAAGGTATCTTTCTAGTGTCTTGTCTCTGGACCTTGACCCACATTTCTCAGAGTGCAGCTGAGCTGAATTGAAACCCAGCCCCATTTAACCTGCAGCAAGCCCCCAGGCTCCTCAGTGTTTTAAATAACGAGCCCATGGGGCTGGGTTCTGTGCCCACACAGCCATGTTTGCATAGCCACGCAGAGCTTCAGCAACTGTAGAAATCACATTTAACATATATATATATATATATATATATATATTGATTTCAGAGAGGAAGTGAGAGGGAGATAGAAACATCAATGATGAGAGAGGATCATTGATGGATTGCCTCCTGCACGTCCCCTGCTGGGTATCAAGTCCACAACCCGGGCATGTGCCCTGACCGGGAATCGAACCCTAAAACAGCGCAAATCACATTTCTTGCTAACCAGGCATGTAAGGAGATACGTGGCTTTCTCAGTAGCTATGAATAAGAGCGCTCTCTTCCCGCCTGCGTTGCTCTCAGGGAAGGCAGGCCTGGCGACGGGGAAGCTGTCTGTAGGGAGCACAGGGTGTGTGTGTGTGTGCGCGCACGGAGACAGTGATGCAGATGCAGGACGCCTCGCTGGGGGAACAGCCCTGTTTGCACAGGAGCCCTCGCAGTCAGATATGGTGCTGGGCCCTGCATGAGCAGCTACCCGAATCCGTAACGGAAGCCCACAGCCAGTCACCCCTCCGTGCATCCTGCATCTGTGGCTGTTCTCACGCTGCTCACTTTCTCCTGGGCCGGGAGCAGGGCATCCTCTGGGGAATGCTCCTCAGTGAGCACACACCTTCAGCAGCGGCCTGAAAGCCGCTCACCAACAGCTGGGGGCTTTGTTCCTTGTCATTTACTGGGTCCGGTGCCCTGTCTTGTGTTATTGTCTCTAGTCATCTGCATATGACTTAGATGGAAAACATTCCACACTAAATTCCCACAACTGAATTAAAAGTGACCCCAGGAACAGCCAGAGGTCATGGCGCCTTACGACATCATGTTGCATAAAAGTTCCAAATGCTTTCCGAGTCCCTCTCAGAAAGGAGCTCCCAGGGCCCGACATTCACAAGATAAAGCAGAATTTAAAGGAACCTTGCTTTTCATTTCTTCCCCCAGACAACAGAATTCAACACTAAGAACACTACCCATGAAACAAAATGGTTAACTTTGCATCCTACTTTTTTTCATCAGCAACAGAGCAAACAACTAATCAAGTAGACGACTGCGCTGGACCATGTGCAGGGAGGGAGATGATCACGGGGTAATCGGATTTCTCCACACGGACGGAAGGTGATGACCAGAGGTCTTCCTGACTCAGCAGGTGCTGCGTGTGCTCTCTGCGTGTTCACTTATCAGTCAACCGCCGGAGTTCTTAGGAAGCGCAAGTCTCAGGAAAGAGAGGCCGTCACAAAGCCTGTGGTGCCTGGACATGTTATTTCTCCAGAGTTAGCCAAAAACTCTACTTTAAATATTTCTGCTTCTGGCCAAGATCGAATAATAGGAAATGAACTTAAACTCTCACCAGAAAAAGACACCCTAAAAATTAGGCAGTAAATAATTAAACAACATTAGAGAGAGAGAGAGAGAGAGAGAGAGAGAGAGAGAGAGAGAGAGAAAGAGAGAGAGAGAGAGAGAGAGAGAGAGGAAATTTTACCTTTTACAGCAGCATGGATGGATCTGGAGATTTTTTTTGCTAAGTGTAATAGGCAGTCAGAGAAAGACAAATACCATATTATCTCACTTATACTTGGAATCTCGTGAACAAAATAAACTGATGAGTAAAATAGAAACAGAGGCACATGAACTGTGGTAGGAAGTACACAGGCACAGAGGGCTGGCCGGGCTCCCACGGTGGCAGCTGAAGTTCCGGAGGGATATTTCAGATGTAGGACATTCCCCTTAAGTGTGGAGTCTAAACCCCACGATGGGCTCCACAGCCTAGAGCACCAGAGCTGGAAAAGGTGCCCAATAGCATTAGTCTATGGAAAGCAGCTGGGTTTCTGTCCACCAGGGAGAGACGGTTAGAGACACAGATACCTTTTAAAGGGTAAATGCACAACATGGGCAAAGTGAACTAGAGCCATGTGAAGAGAGCATGGGGTTGATGGCTCTGAGGAGAGAGCTGTAGGGTCAGCACCAGGATCCCTGTGCTGAGTTATTCTCCCATACTGCAGAAGCCATCTTCCTCAGGCAGAGCATTCCCCTCTGTGCAGCATCAGCCTGGGGGGAAGTAATAGCTCCACACACTGAAATGCCTCTCACCCCACTCTGTGGAGCTTTAGCCCTGATGAGGAATACAGCTGAAGGCTGTTCATTGATTAAGCCTAACAAGAGCCTGGATGTAGAGGCAGATCTCTGGGTGCCTTGAGGCTTTTTCTGACTTGCCCCCAAGCCCAGGAGAGGGAGCCCCCATGCTGTGGATCACTGATAGCTCCAAACAGATTGCCCAGGGCCAGTCACAGGCAGCATCTGACATAGATGTTTGCCAGAGTTCCTCTGCAACAGCTCAGAACCATTACTCCCAGTGGTCAGCTTCAGACAATAACAGAATTCAATAAGCTTCATAAGCAGCATATCCACAGAGAAATCTTGGCAGGCACCAAACCATACTGAGGTGAATTCCTTTTCATGTGATCAGCACCTGCACAGCAGGTGGTTGAACCTCATAGTCAACTAGCCTGAGGGTCAATCTCATATACAAAAAGGCCAATAGCAATCAAGACTCAATTACAACAGGAAGGACTGCATAACATGCACAAGGTATAGCACCCAACTTAGGTGATCAAGGAGATTGAGTTTTACAGGTCACCTATATAAAGCCTCCCTTCCAAGACTTGGAGTCATAGCAGTTCTATCTGATACACAGAAACAAACACAAAGAGGCAGCCAAAATGGGGAGACAAAGAATCAGGTCCTAACTGAAAATAAAAACAAGAAGGTTCTCCAGAAGAAGAGCTAAATGCAATGGAGGCAAGCGATTTATCAGATATAGAATTAAAAATAATGATTTAAAAAAATATATATTTTATTGATTTTTTACACAGAGGAAGGGAAAGAGATAAAAAGCTAGGAACGTCGATGAGAAAGAGACATTGACCAGCTGCCTCTTGCACACCCTCTACTGGGGATGTGCCCACAACCGATGTACATGCCCTTGTCTGGAATCGAACCTGGGACCTTTCAGTCCGCAGACCGACACTCTACCACTGAGCCAAACCGGTTTCGGCTAAAAATAATGATTATAAGGATGCTCGACAACATGAAAAAGGTCATGGAAACTATATATAAAAAAAAAAAAACAGTCAGAAATTAAGAATGAAATATCTGAAATAAAGAATACACTGAAAGGAATAAAAAGTAGGTTGGAGGATCAAATTGGTGATTTGGAATACAAGGTAGAAAAAACACATCCAATCAGAGCAGCAAAAAGAATAAAGAATTTGGAAAAAATGAGGAGTAGTTTAAGGGCCCTTTGCAACAACATGAAGTGTGGCAATACCTGAATCATAGGGGTACCAGAAGAAGGAGAAGAGAAAGAGCAAGGGATTGAGACAGAGAACCTATTTGATAAAATAATGACCAAAAACTTCCCTAACTTGGTGAAGGAAAAAGACATAAAGTTCAGGAAGCACAAAAAGTTCCAAATAAGATGGATCCAAATGCCCACACCAAGACTCATTATAATTAAAATGGTAAAGGTTAAAGATGAAGAGAGAATCTTAAAAGCAGTAAGAGAAAAGCAATTATTTACCTATAAGGGAGCTCCCATAAGACTTTCAGCTAATTTCTCAACAGAAGCATTTCAGGCCAGAAGGGATTGGCATGAAATATTCAAAGTGAGGTAAAGACTGACAACCAAGGCTATTTTACCAAGCAAGACTATCATTTAAAATTGAAGGGGAAATAAAGAGCTTCCCAGACAATAAAAAGCTAAAAGAGTTTGTACCACCAAACTAGTATTATAAGAAATATTAAAGGGTGTACTTTAAGAAGAAGAAGAAAACAGAGTAACATAGTTAAAAAAATAAAATGGCCATAAATGCATACCAACTGTATATGGTTTAAATGCTCCAATCAAAAGACATAGGATAGCTGATAAGAAAACAAGCCCCATATATATGCTGTCTTCATGAGACTCACCTTAGGACGAAAGATACACACAGGCTAAAAGTAAAGAGATGGAAAAAAGTAATTCATGCAAAAGAAAAGAAAAGCTGGTGTAGCGATACCTATACCTGACAAAATAGAGTTTAAAACCAAGGCTATAGTGAGATACAAATGACAATACATAATGATAAAGAAATACAACAAGAGCATACAACCCTTATAAACATTTATGCACCCAACATAGAAGCACATAAATATGAAAGCAAATATTGATGTACATAAAGGGAGAGACTGAAAGTAATACAGTGAGAGGAGGAGACTTTAACACTCCGTTGATATCAATGGATAAGTCTTCCAGACAGAAAATCAACAAGAAGAAGGCGGCCTTAAATGATACACTAGGTAAAATGGATTTGACATCTTCAGAGCATTTCATCCCAAAGCAGCAGAATATACATTATTTTCAAGGGCACATGGAACACTTTCTAGGGGAGACCTAGAAAATGTTGTTGTTGTTTTTTTTAAAAAATAGTTTCCATGTCCTTTTTCATTATGTCGAGCATGAAAATGTTTTCATGTTAGAAAACAAAACAAGTCTCAATAAATTTAAGAGTGAATTCATATCAAGCCTCTTCTCTGACCATGATGCTATAAAACTAGAAATCAATCACAAAAAACAAAAAACAAAACAAAACTGAAAAACACACAAAGACATGGAGGGTAAATCACATGTTACTAAACAATGAATGGATTAACAGTGAGATCAAGGGGAAAAAAATCAAATGATACCTTGAAATAACTTAAAATTAGAACACAACAGCCCAACCTCTATGGGACAAAAGGAAAGCAGGCCTAAGAAGGAAATTACAGGCCTCTCTCAAGGAACAAGAAAAAGCTCAAGTAACCAATCAAACTTCACACTTAAGGAACTTGAAAAAGAACAGCAAACAAAGTCCAAAGTGAGTAGAAGGAAGTAATAAAGATCAGTACAGAAATTAACTAAATAGTGTTTTAAAAAAATAATACAATGATCAATGAAACCAAGATCTGGGTATTTTGAAAAGATAAACAAGATCGACAAACCTTTTACCAAACTCATGAACAGAAAAAGCCAAAGGCTCTAAATAAACAAAATGAGAAATAAAAGAAGTAACAACCTGACACCAAAGAAATAAAACAGGTTATAAGAAATTATTATAAACAACTACATTCCAACAAATCGGACAATCTGGATGAAATGGGTAAATTCCTAGAAATGTACAATCTTCCAAAACTGAATTAGGAAGAATCAGAGAATCTGAATAGACAGATCACAACTAGTGAAATTGAAACAGTAATCATAGAACTCCCCAAAATAAAAGCCCTAGACTAGATGGCTTCAGAGGTGATTTTTGCCAAACATTTAGAGAAGAATTAACATCTATCCTTTTCAAACTCTTCCAAAAATTCAAGATGAGGGGAGACTCCCAAGATCATTTTATGAGGCCGGATTATACTAATTCCAAAACCAGATAAAGACACTACAAAGAAAGAAAATTATAGACCAATATCCCTGATGAACACAGATGCTAAAACCCTCAACAAAACATTAGCAATTGATCCAGCAATAATTAAAAAGATCATACATCACAATTGAGTGGGATTTCTTCTAGGGTGCAAGGTTGGTATAATAACCCTAAATCAATAAACATGATACATCACATCAACAAAATGAAATATAAATACCACATGGTGCTATCAATAGGTGCAGAAAAAGCATTTGATAAAATACAGCATCTATTTATGATAAAAACTCTCAGCCAAGTGGGAGTAGAAGAAATATACTTCAACATAACAAAGGCTATATATAACAAATCCAGGTCAATATCATACACAATGGGCAAAACTAAAAGTATTTCCATTAAGACTGAGAACAAGACAGGGATGTCCACTTCCGCCACTCTTATTCAACATAACACTGAATTCCCAGCCACTGGACAGAAAATAGAAGTAGAAAGCAAAGGTATCCAACTTTGAAAAGAAAAAGTAAAAATGTCATTATTTGCAGATGACACGAGAGAACCCTAAAGATTCCACCATAAAACTATTAGAACTGATAAATGTATTCAGTAAAGTAGCAGGGTACAAAATAAATATCCAGAAATCAGTTGTATTTTAAAAACATATATTTTTATTGATTTGAGAGAGGAAGGAAGAGGAAGAGAGAAAGAGAGAGAGAGAGATAGAAACATCAATGATGAAAGAGAATCAATTGATTAGCACACCCCCTACTGGGGATTGAGCCCACAACCCGGGAATCAATTGAACCATGACCTCCTGGTTCATAAGTCCACGCTCAACCACTGAGCCACGCCGGCAGGGCTCTAAAACGTTTTTTAATTTATTTATTTGTTTTTTTGTTTTGTTTTGTTTTAGCTAAAAAGCAGTTTGTGGCGAGTAGTCAGGTCCTAGGCTGGTCTCTTCCCTGACAAAGGTCAATCTTTAACTGAGAGTGTCTTTCTCTTTTAGCAAAATGTTCTCCAGGTCCATCCATGTTGTCATTGAAATGTCAAAGCTATTTTTTTTTTTTTCTGGGCCCCTGAAAGCATAGCACCACTCTGTGGAGACCACAGATCCCCTCATAGTTACTGAGTTAATTGCTGACTGTTAACTGTCCTGCTCCCACTTAAAGAAGTATGTGTCCATCATTTCACTTTTTATACAGTCCCAGAGGTTTCCCCTCCTTGCTTTTTCCCACCTCCCTAATCTATCACCAAGGAATTTTATTAACCCACTTAAGTCTCCTCTTATGATTGTAATGTATAAAACAAGGTGAAAAACCGCCATTCTCTAGAGCATTATCTCAATCTGGTGAGATTCTGCTTCCTGGGATTGTCAACAGTTTGGCTCAAATAAACTCACAAAAGTTCTTCAGAGGTTTGAATGTTTCTTATGTTAACAATGTAAACGTCTATACTATCCAAAGCAATCTACAGACTTAACACCAGTCCTACCAATATATCAATGGTGTTCCAAAAATTTATATGGAACCAAAGAAGACCCTGACTAGCAACAATGATCTTGAGAAAGAAGAACAAAATGGGAGGAATCATGCTACTAATATCAAACTGTACTATAAGGCCACAGTAATCAAAACAGCTTGGTACTGGCATAAAACTGACATAAAGATCAATGGAAAAGAATAGAGAACCCAGAAATAAACCCACACCATTGTGGTCAATTAACATTTGATAAAGGAAGTAAATCACACAATGGGCTAAAGATATTAATAGTGTTGGGAAAATTGGACAAATATGTGCAAAAACAATGAAACTAGACTACCTTCTTACACCACACACAAGAATACACTCAAAATGGATTGAAGACTTAAATGTTAGACTTGAAACCATAAAAATTCTGGAAGAAAACATAGGCAGTAAAACCTTGAGCATCTCTCATACCAATATTCTTTTCTGATATATCTTCTCAAATGAGGGAAGCAAAATTAAAAATAATCTAATGGGACTAATCTATACTAATAAAAGGGTAATATGCTAATTAGAACGGACATCTTCCAGACAAGCCATGGTGGCAGGGGTCGAGGCAAAGGCAGTTAGGGGTAATCAGGCCAGCAGGAGGGAGCAGTTAGGCAGTGATCAGGTTGGCAGGCAGAGGTGGTTAGGGGTGATCAAGCAGGCGAGCAGTTAGGAGCCAGTGGTCCCAGATTTTGAGAGGGATATCTGACTGCCGGTTTAGGCCTGATCCCTATGAATTTAGTCAGACATCCCCTGAGGGGTCCTGGATTGGAGAGGGTACAGACTTGGCTGAGGGACACCCCCCATGCACGAATATCATGCACAGGCCTCTAGTTTATACTAATAAAAGGGTAATGTGCTAATTAGACTGATAGACCGGACTTCTTCCGGATGTCATTTCGGATTCCTTACTGACAAAGCTGGGGGCATGGCCAGTCTGCAAACTGCCCATGGCCAGTTGCCCAGGATGGCCCCACCCCAAGCTGGGACCCCCACCCTGATCCAGAGCCCCCCCTTCAGGGAAGGCTAGCTGGCCCCCACCTGTGCACCAGGCCTGTGCACTATATAATAAAAGGGTAATTGAACTCAAAGGTGGAATGATCAGAACGACCACTGGACCAGTCACTATGAGGTGAACTGATCACATCTTGGTCCCTTTCCCCAGCCAGCAGGCTCCCATAGTCTGATGGCCACTCTTGGCGGGGGCAGGGCCAGCAAGCAGGAGGGAACAGCCGACCACTCGGTCCCCTCCCCCCTGCTGTCAGGCACGGATCATCCAATGGCGAACGGGGAACCAGGGGTGGGTGGCGGCAGGGGGCAGGGCCGGCTGTGGGCAGGTGGGGAAGATGGCCCTCATTGCAGGCCAGGCCTAGGGACCATACTGTGTACGTATTTCATGTACCGGGCCTCTAGTTAAACTATAAAGTTTTGCACGGTAAAGGAAACCATCAACAAAATGGAAAGATGACCTGCTGAATGGGAGAATGTACTTGCCAATGATACATATGATAAAGGGTTAATATCCAAAGTTTATAAAGTACTTATAAAACTCAACACCAAACCCCCCCCCCCAAACAATCCAATTAAAAAATAGGCAAAGGACCTAACTGTCTCCAAAGAAGACACAGAGATGGCCAGTGGATACATGAAAAGGTGCTCAGCATCACTGTCCTCAGAGAGATGCGCATTACAACCACAATGAGGCTCCACCTTACATCTGTCAGAAGGGCCATCACCAGTAAACCAGCAAACAGTGCTGGTGAGGATGTGGGGAGAGGGGACCCCTGTGCACGCAGACTGGTGCAGCCACTGTGGAAGCAGTATGGGTTTCCTCAGAAAATTCAGAACGGAGCAGCCTTCTGACTCAGCAATTCCACCTGTAGGCATATATCCAATGGAAACGGAAACACTAATTTGAAGGAATACCTATATGCAGCTCTGCGATCACTGTGGCGGTATTTACAGTAGCCACGTTGTGGGAACAGCCCGGTGCCCAGAGAGAGAGGAAAAAGCTGCTTCCCTGCAGTAACTGAGACACTGCTGTTTGTGTGTGTGCTGGTTTATTTACCAGAAATTAGCTTCATTTCCCTGTTTCAGATTTATTTCATTTTCCCCATCACCATTTATCCCCTCTACGCCGTCTTCCCCCTCTACCCGTCTCCACCCATCCCCGAAATCACCACATGAGCTCTTTCTCTTTTTTCTTTTTTACTCACCCCGCACTCCCAGCCCCCTCCTCGGGCTGTCTCTGTGAGTCTGTCTCTGTGTGGCCTGCTAGTTCAGTTTGTTGATTAGAGTCCACACACGAGTGAAGTCACATGGCACCTGTGTTTCTCCGGCCAGCTCATGGCACTTAGCACAGTGCTGTCCAGGTCCCTCTATGCTGCCCCAGGGAACATTTCTTCCTCTTTGTGGCCGAGTGGTTTTCCCCAGACCGAGCCTGGCTCTGAGTGGAGGCCGCACAGCCGGGGCTGGAATGAGGCTAAAGGCGGGACAGCAGGTGCACGGAGGGCACTGACTGTATGAACTGTCTTCAGCGGCGGTGGCTTCCCACCCTCAGAAGAGCTGCCATTTTGGGGTGGCGTGAGGAAGGAAGACCCCCGAGAGATTGTGGCCTGTTTTCGTGAAGAGGGAGGGAGAGCAGAGGCCGCCTGCCCCACCCCCAGTCCGCCTGGAGCGCGGGGCACAGCGCCTTACCTGGTGCACACAGGCCTTGGCGTTCAGGAAGAACAGCTCCACGGTGGTCCTGTCCTTCAGGAACGAGATGCTCTCGATGTAAAACCTGGAAAACAGCAGCAGGTTTGTTCTTCAGATCTCTCCCTCCTCCCGGCATCGTTTCATCCCTCATTCCATTCCCCCCTTCTCCCAGCATCATCCCCTCATTCCATTCCCCCAGTCAGAGAGATTCTGAGAAACCAAGGGATTCTCTGCTGGCCCTGCCTTTCAAAGGAGCCTGCAGTCAGCTTGTGGGTGAGTGTGTGCACACGTGCAGATCCCCTCACTCAGGTGCGTGTGGGTGTGTGTGTGCACACAGGCAGGTCTTTCACTCAGGTGCGTGTGGGTGTGTGTGTGCACACAGGCAGGTCCTTCACTCAGGTGCGTGTGGGTGTGTGTGTGCACACAAGCAGGTCCTTCACTCAGGTGCGTGTGGGTGTGTGTGTGCACACAGGCAGGTCCCTCGCTCAGGTGTTTGCTGTCGGGAGAGGAGCTACAGGGACTCACTTGGCCTCTCATTTGGCTGGAATCCCTGGGGCAGCTTCAAATCGGCCCTTGAGGGTGAGGGCTGAAGGCAGAGCGGGCCCATGAGCCAGTAGCTGAACCTTGAGGCCTGTGGCTTTCAGACCCCAGGGCAGCAGGAGTCTCAGCAATAGCCTCCTCCCCCACCTCCCATCCCCCTACCAGGCAGGCCTTTCCCTTGGCTGGAAGCCAAACTCTCAGCAGACCTTAACCTTGGTCTTTTCTCCGGCAAATGGGGGCACTGGGCCCCGCTGCCTGACCCGCTTCCCGGGCCTTTGCTGGGTCAGCTGCAGGTCCCAGTAGGCGGGCTGAGAGGCCCTGGGGAGGGGGGCTCCTCCACAATTTCTGTTTTCGGCATGCAGACAGCGGTGGGCGGGCGGGCCTGGGGCAGGAGGGCCCGAGGCCCAGTGTTGGCCCCCGCTGAGCCACTCAAGGACCCGCCCCGCCTCGCCCCTCCCAGCCGGCCACCCCCAGAGAGAACTTGCTCTCCTGGCGGGAGGGTCAAGATAAAGTCGCTGCAGGATCATGCCTGGCCTTGGGCACTCCCCCTCCCAACCCTTCAACATGCAAAACACGTAAAGAAATAAGCAGGCCATGGGGGACTATCAGGGAGATGGTAAATCATTTGAAAAGTTCCATCGCTAATGTTGAATCACCCAGAGAAGTCCCAGAAAGCCTGCTCCCAGTGGAGGCCCTGGTGCGAGGCTGGGCACACCGACCTACTGACCTACCCAACCACCTCTCAGGGGGTCAGAGGGCAGAAGGTCAGAGGGCAAGGGGAGCCGAGGCTCCCAGCTGCAGCCAGAGGTGGGTCAGAGCAGGAGTCACAGTGGGTCCCAGCAGGAGGTCAATGCCCCATCTCTCAGCAGCCCAGGGGCGGTCCAGGGGGGCGAGGGTGCGGGAGGCTTCCTGCCTCCTCAGCCTCTGCCATCCCTCCGCTGACAGACCGCACCGCAGCGGCGGCCACCTGCCCGCAGCCTCCCGCCGGGGGCAGGTGCCGGTAGGTGCCCCCACTTCACAGGCACAGAAACTGAGTTCTGGAGCTGCGCCTACTGACAGGGTGAGGTCTGGCTTTGGGGCCTGGGACTCCATAGACTCTCCTCCTGGTGGCCTCGGCCAGCCCCCAGCAGCGGGCTTCCCCTTAGAGAGAGGCCAGCAGCCCCAGCGCCCTCCCCACAGTGGCTCTCCCTGTGCAGAGCGGACCCAGAACCCGGGGACGTCAGGGGAGAGACCTGGAGGTGGCCCGTGAACCTCCGACAGGAGTCTCAGGCGGGAGGCGCCCAGACCCAGCCCTCCCTGCCCGTCTCAGTCAGAGCGAGAGCTCGGCTCCCTCCCTCTCTGCAGAAAGCGGGAAATTCTCTTTGCCTTTCCCTTTTGATCACTTCACTGTGTAGCTCTAGCAAAGAAGGCTGGTATTACGAGCATAACCTCAATGAATTTTCATACTAACAAAGTTCATAATACGTTCTTAATATTTAAAACCCAGTCATTCACATTTTTTCCTTGTTTCCAAAACTTCTTTGGTGAATTTGCGATTTATGTTTTAGATACATAAAGCCGGTTACAGCAAGAGTCACGTGCACGAGGCTAGCTCCTGCCGGATTCCTATGTTCTCGTGGCCTCGCTGGCTCAGTTTTCCTTCGGTTCTCTTAGCTAGCCCAGCGGGTTCCTGTTCCTGGCAACCAGATTCCAGACTCACAGCGGCCTTCCTGCAGCCCAGGGACAGCGCCTGTGCTGGACTCTGCATGCATCGTTTCCTCCAATGCCCAGGATGACCAGAGGCTGCAGGTGGCACTTTGCAAACCCATGTCACAGGTGAGAAAACTGACACGTTGAGCATCTTCTCCAAGCCATGTAGGTGGAGCCATGATTCCAGCCAAGGCCTGGCAGACTCCCAAGCCCATCTTCCCAACAAGCATGGCACACGCTTCCCCACAGCCGTGCAATGACGAACACGGACCCCGGGAGGGGGGCCCAGGGCGGGCTGCCACGAGCTCAGCATCTGGCTGGAGAGGGAGAGGCTGCCAAACTGAAATGCAGAGGAGTGCACGCTGCAGGCCAGCTGAGCCGGGTACTAAAGAATGCATGAGCTCCCCAGGTAACTGGGAGGAAGGCCCCGGGGGCGGGCACGCTAGCCAGACCGTCCTGCGCGTCTGTGGGAATTTAAGAACCGTAGCAGGGAGCTGGGCGGCCGAGCCCAAATCCACGTGGCTTATCCGCGCTGAACGGGCATCTTTGTGCTGGAACCTGGGCTCCCTGCCCCTGAGGCCAGGCCCGGCTCTGGTGCACAGGCCCTGCCCCGGTTCCCATGCTTCCTGGCGCTGCGCCTGCCGCTCTCTCCTCTCTGCCGGCATCCGGTTACCTGCTCCCTGAATGCTCAGCCCCTCTCTCCCTCAGGGGCCCATGGCCATGACCGCATATCTCTGGCCGGTCCTCTGGGAGGACAGCTCCCCGGAGCACCCATCCACACCCACAGGAGCTGGGAACGGGCTCCGGGCCTCTTCGCCGAGGGAACGGACTGCCCACACGCAGAGTGCAGCCTCTGTCCAGCTGCGAGGCAGAGGGTTCTGTGTCCCCCTGCGGGCTGTGGGCTCCCCCGGTTCTGTGCCGGTGAAGCCCGGGTGAAATTTCGTCTCAGCACCCTGGCTTCTGGCCGGGCTGGGGATGTGGTTTGGAGACAAGCCTCACGCGGCAGAACAAGGGCCATTTCTTGAGAAGAGCCTTTGCTTGGGGCAGTTCTGTCTCCGCTCCTCCCATCAGCATGGCCCCCTTCCTGGTGGGACAGGTGCTCACCAACCACTCACAGAGATAGCGGAGCACCGCCTCTGTGCCGGGCAGAGAGGGCGTGCGGCAGGCGGACCTGCTGGCCAGAGGACACCACCTCAGCCACAGGCCCGCACGGTCATTGGGCACAGCTGCCCACAGCGGTCTGACACGTGGGTGCCGGTGCTTCCATCACGGTCCACGTCAGCACTGTGGACTCGAGGAGATACTGATGTGAACCCCAGCCCCAATGCTGATGGCCTCGGGGCTGGGCCGTGGCTTGGCCTCACAGGGCCTCGCCTTCCTCGGCTCCCGCAGGGGGAGAGTGTCCTGTGTCCTCAGCGATGCCCCCGTGCGGCCCGGAGAGAGCTGGAGATGAGCTGCTGCCTTCCCTCTCCGGAGGCTGGAACAGAGGGGCGGGCTTAGCTGGGACTCTCTTTAAAATGTTATAAAAACAAGTTCAGGTTCCTTTCCTAAGCTCTTTCTTTCAAGGAAGCGACATGCTACAGAAGTAGCCATTTCGCACAGACCAGGAAAGAAGTGTGAAACAGCTCTTCTGACCAGTTCCGCTGCTCCTTCCCCACAGAGCGTCTTTTCTTGGTGTGCCTGGCTTCGCCATGTCTGCGTGGCACCTCAGCCGGGTGAGCTGGCACTCTGAGCCACGCTGAGTTGGTGACCAGCATCCAGTGAGGGCGGAACGGAACGCCTCATTCCGGGGTCGCTCAGTCCCTGCGGGCAGTGCAGCCCCCGTGGTTGCCCACATAGGTGGGTTTCGGTGAGGCCCTGGCCCACGCTGCGCAGGGAGGCCTCGGCCTGGCTGGTGCAGGCTGCCGGGGGCCTCCTTGTCCACAGGCTGAAGGGTCCTGGGTTCCATTCCAGTCAAGAGCCCTGATCAGGGCATATGCAGGAGGCAACCAATCAGTGTCTCTCTCACATAGGTGTCTCTTCTCTGTCTCTCTCTCTACGTGTCCCCCCCTACCCCCCTTCCATTCTCTAAAAACCAATGGGAAAATAAAATACCCTTGGGTGAGGTTGACAAAAGAAACATTAGGACAGACGATGGGGACCCACAGGCTTGGTCATGATGCCTCCTTGGGTCACACTCTTTCTAGAAGGCCCCATGTTCCAGAACCAGGAGGGGGGGTCTGAAACGGCTCCCCACCGTCTTCCAAAGACGCTGTGTGCAGCTCCTTGGACAGAAAGGTAGCTGCCCGGCCCCTCCCCCCAGAACTCCCGCTGACTGGGACACCTCAGGCCACAGCTGTCGCTGATTAGGGCACCTCCATGGCCCCAGGGCGGGCGGGAAAGGTGGCTTGGGAAGAGAAGGGAAGAGGGCGGAGAGGAAAGACCAGGAAGAGGAACAAACAGCAGGACTACTCAGAAGAATGGGGTGGAGGATGCCCAGCTTCTGGCTTTGTGTGCGGCTGGGTGGGACCAGCCCAAGCTACCTCGGCGTGCCCTCCCCGGGTGGGGGCCGGGGGCCAGGGCTGGGGGCCGGGGGTGGGGAGCTTTCCCCATGAGGTCACGCCAAGTCCCTGATCTCCTGCTTAATTGCTTGCTCACTCAGTGCCAAGCTTTCCAAAGCTCACAGCTGGGCTGCATCGCCAGCATAGCCTGTGCTGGGAGCTGATTCATGGCAGCAGATAGCGGCCCCTGGAGACGTCCCCGCGCCGGGGTGCGGACTCAGGCCACAGAGACTTGGCCACATGAGCGGTGGGCACTATGGCACCATCTCCTGTGGGTTTGCAGCACACGTGCTGGGACAGTGCAACCGAAGAGGAGACCTTGGTTCAGGGAAGGGGAACTGAGTGCCCCATCCTAACTGTTCCTCCCCATCTCCCCGCCCCCGCGCAGAAGCAGCGCGAGTCTCTGAGCCGCTCCCTGCACCCTGGGGGCAGCCAGGTCAGACCCCCCTGGTCTAAGGGACCCCATGCTGAGCTCAGGAGCCCTGAGACAGCAGTTAGCTCAGGGCCTGGTCCCTGGTTTCAGTAGAGAGGAAAGTTCTGGAGAGCATGCCTGCAGGGTAGTTTCCCTTTTCACAGAGCTACAATGAAAGTGCTATTTTATAATGTTTACGCAATACTTAGCGAAAGCGTTTTGTATCTCCTGATCTCTCTTTACCTCTCACACCCGACCTGCCCCACGCCACCACGTTCCCCACCTGCAGGCACCGCCCTGGAATCCAGGCCCCATGGTGGGTCTGGGCCTCGGGGTGGAGGGTGTAACTGAGTCTTGGAAAGGCTTCCAGGAGGGTTTCGGTGAGCCTCACCCTTGCAGGAGCCCTGGAATGCGAGACACTTTCATCTAATCTGTTACTGAGTGAGCAGTGGTTCTCCTTGAAATGCCAGCGCTTGCTGAACCCCGCCTCCCTGTTGGCATTGGATGTGCCCAGTCTCCTTGCCCATCAGCCCCTCGGCGGCCAGGCCAGTGCGCACGCGGGGTCTTGCTGATGGGAGAGGCCGTGACCTTGCTTTCACCAGGGCCCCCGTTTCCAGAGGCTGCGCCGGAGCCAAACCTGCTGTGGCTCCGTCCTTCAGTGAATGTTTGGCGAACACAGGCCGAGAGGGGCGGTGCTGTGCCCAGGGGTGTGCGTGTCCCCAGCAGTCATTCCCCGAAGAGGAGGCGAGAAGGCAGCGACTTCACGGAGTGACGGCCGCCGAGTCGGTAAGGCTGCCGAGAAAGAACTCCGTGCCCCTTGACCTGGGTCAGCTCTGCTAACTGCCTGGCGTGTGTTTTGCTTGATCATTTCTTTAATTAAATTGGAATAGCAATAAGTACTTAATTGGAATAATAACTACGACTATTATGACCTCACTGAACTGTTGGAGGAAGCATGGGGCGAGTCATTAAAGACCTGATAAGGATGGGAAGCTGGAGCCGTCGGGGAGAGTCTTGCCCAGCAACTGGGCGCCTGGAGATAACACGAAGGGAAGGAAGTGCTGAGTCCGGCAGCTCAGGAACCTGCGCCCGAAGATAGGGGCTGTATGAATGAGGCACGACGGGAAGACGGTCCCTCCCCTGGTATTGTGAGACCAAAAGCAGATCACATATTAGCTGTCAAAGAGCTAAAACTCCAGCCCCGTGCCAGAGGTGTGGCACTTGCTGAGTTCTCTGAACATGAAGGCAGAGCACCTCCGTGAGGGGAGTTAGGGCCTGCAGCTGAGCTAGTGGCGGGGGCTGCAGCTGAGCGGAGCCGGGAGTGGGGTGTGGGGTGGGGGCAGCCCTGCAGCTGAGCAGAGGGGCCTGCAGCCACAGCACACACAGGCTGGGAGCTCAGTTATGGAAGCTCACAGGTTTACACCCAATGACAGATCCCAAGTAAAAATGAAGTCACCCGACAGCTGCCACCCTCACTTTTCTCTAAGAAGGGAGAGAACTGGGGGTTGGGGTAAAGGGAGAAGCCTGGAGAGTGTGTGTGTGTGTGTGTGTGTGTAATTTTTCCTTTCCCTTGGTGCTTTCATGTAGTGTGAAATGTTTACCAGGGTAATGTAATTCTTTGTAAAAAACCTGGTATACATTAAGCCATTTCCCTACATGATGCAGATTAAAATGTCTGCATCCTCTGGCCCCTGCTTAATGCTAATCTGCACCCCCCGTTGCTTGCTGGCTTGTTTGTCCTTTTCTCCATTGCCATGGACTCACGTCACTCTCCTCCCACGAAAGCCCCATGTTTTCTTTAGAATTCCTGTGCACGGCTCCATGCCAGCGACCCTCCTGCCACCCCTCCAGCGTGCTGCCCCTCACAGGGTTAAAAAGGAAGAAATTCTAAAACAGACTTCAGAGTGGAAAGCAAGAAACAGATTGGGAATTGTCAACACTTTGTTACGGACTAAAGAGTAGATACCATCTACAATCATCAATTCATATATGAAAAGATCCATAAAAAAAGGGGAGGACATATTATTACCACACTTTTGGATTTCATGGAATACATTGAAGTTGAAGAAAAAAGTTTGGAAATCAACGTAATTTTGCCAGGGAATCCTATATAATAAATGGCTAATATGCAAATAGACCTAATGGCAGAACGATCAGTTGCTATGGCGCACACTGACCACCAGGGGGCAGACGCTCAAGGCAAGAAGCTGCCCCCTGATGGTTAGTGCGCTCCCACAGGGGGAGCACCACTCAGTCAGAAGCCCTGAGCCAGGCTCACTGCTGGTGAGTGCAATAAGCCAGCAGTAGGACATCTCCGAACTGTGAGAGGGTGCAGGCCGGGCTGAGGGACCCCTCCCCGGCCCCAGTGAATGATTCCTGGGCACCGGGCCTCTGGTCATAGTATAAACCCCCCTCAGGAAGAGTAAGGAGCTTCCACTATCACATCATAAAACAAAGCATATTTCAATATCCAAAAAAGAACATAAGCTCAGACTAAAAGAACATCTTTCAGGTTGGTATAGATTTATGAAAGCATATTTAGATTTATGGTAAATCTACTGTCTTAGCTTGTTTTATCATCTTTGGTTTCAGTCCAAAAAAATAAAATTTATCATCAAATTCAGGAGAGTGGGAAGAGGGGCTTTCAGAAAAATTAATAAAGTTTTATTTCTTAAGCTAGGAGCAGAGCATGGGTGCGACTGTTCATAGCACTTGATTTATCTTAGAGTGTAAATAATTTTAAAAAATTATATATATATATATACATACATATATATATATATATATATATTTTATAGAGAGTGGAGGTGGGGGGAGAGAGAGAGGTAGGGAGGGAGAGAGAGCAAGGGACATCAACTTGTTCCATCTATTTATGCCTTCTTTGGTTGATTCTTGTATATGTCCTGACCGGGGATCAAACCAAAATCCTTGGTGTACTGGGATGACACTCTAACCAACTGAACTACCCGGCCAGGGTGATGTGAATAACTAATGGGAAAAAATACTGCCTCCCGGGCTGGTTTTAGGAAATCACTGACGTAGTGAGTGCACCCACTTCAGGAGGAAATAACGGAGCCCCACCCGTGACTGCGACGGCCCACGCCGAGCGGACAGGCCAGGGCGCCCGTTCTCGGCAGCCCCCGGCCTGCAGGCTGAGTCCAGGTTTCCCCGCGTTAAGCCCATTCTCTCAGTGAGCACTGGCTTGCATTTTGTCTTCTGGTCAAATTAAAGGCGTGACATTATATACATTCAATTATTTCCATAGTCTCCAGGAAACACTTACACAGAAAATGTAATAATAAATGCTTGTCGTATTTCAAATATAAGAAGTCCTAAAGTACGTTAAATCAGAAACAGGTTTAGGGATTAAAATGCACCACCTATGTTTTTCTCGCTTTAAACTGGTCCCAGGGCTTGGAGCAGGAAAGGGAGGTGATTCTGCCCTTCCTTTTCAAAGAAAACCGTCCCACCCACAGCGGAGGGAACGGCCCAGGAGTAATGCTCCACTCAGCCCTGTTTCCGTTGGTGGCTTCTTTTTAACCCTCGGCCTCTGGTCACCAGCATTTGTTCGGTTTTGAAGGGAGGGGGGTGCCGGGTGTGTCTGCGGATACATACCTCACGGCAAAGTGCAGAATGGCTGGGCCTGGTTTCTTGGGCAAGTCATGATCAAGGACCCGGTGATCTAACTGCAGCCAGTTCTGCTGACCGCTGTGAGGGAAGGCAAAGGCAGAGGGTTAGACCGGAAGCCAGAGCCAGGCTCAGAACCCACTGCCGGCAACGCCGTGAGAAGCCGCCGCTCCCAGACACCGACGGCAGGGATCTCCCTGGTGCACCAGCAACGAGGACGGTTAGCGATTTCCCCGGGAGAGAAGCCCTGCCCGCGTCAGCATCTCCATCCCGGGAGCTCGGCAGGTGAGCATGCACGTGTGGCCACTCCCTGAGCGCTGTTTGTAACGGTGACAAGGGGATCACAGTCTGCACATACAGTCCCTCCCTGAGCGTTGTGTGTAACAGTGACAAGCGGATCACAGTCTGCACATACAGTCCCTCCCTGAGCGTTGTGTGTAACAGTGACAAGCGGATCAC
Source organism: Nyctalus aviator (assembly GCA_036971965.1). NCBI lineage: Eukaryota > Metazoa > Chordata > Mammalia > Chiroptera > Vespertilionidae > Nyctalus > Nyctalus aviator. The sequence goes on along the minus strand of CM072934.1, from coordinate 3,513,727 downwards.
AGTCTGCACATACAGTCCCTCCCTGAGCGTTGAGTGTAACAGTGACAAGCGGATCACAGTCTGCACATACAGTCCCTCCCTGAGCGTTGTGTGTAACAGTGACAAGCGGATCACAGTCTGCACATGCAGTCCCTCCCTGAGCGTTGTGTGTAGTGTGTAGTGTGTAACAGTGACAAATGGAACGTGGTCTGCACATACAGCCACTCCCCGAGCGTTGTTTGTAACGGTGACAAAACTCGAAACAACCGGAATGCCTATCAGGATATTGCTTCACAAATAAACTTAACCTGAGTGATAAAATACAATGCAGCCATATAAAAGATTGATACCATCTTTACAAACTCATTTTGAACAATATCCAAGATATGGTTTTAAATGGAAAGGCGGTGCATACAGTGAGCACAGTAAATCACCATTTTTAAAATTAAAACCCAGATATCCTTATAGGTGTGTACGTGTATATCCTCTGAGAAGGTAAGCAAGAAATAGCACCAGGTGACATTAAGTATATTAATCTTTAAATTCTTAATAAATATAAAATCTGAAATATTTTAGATAGTCACGAAGGGGAAAACTTGATCATTTAATGAAATCAGGCAGACAACTAAACTAGCTTTTCTTTAAAATTTTTTAAAAAATTTATTTTTAGAGAGAGGAAAGGAGCGGGAGAGAGGAAACATGGATGTGAGAGTGAACATCAATTGGCTGCCTCCTGCATGTGCCCCAACCAGGGATTGAGCCTACAACCTGGGCATGTGCCCAGATGGGGAACTGAAACACCACCTTTTGGTGCATGGAGTTGGCACCTTACCCACTGAGCCACACCAGCCAGGGCTACTGTCACTTTTTACATCTACAGGGTGACTACCCTCTGTGTGCTGCTTCTATATGAAAGTCTAAATTGAGCCTTCTAATATTTAAGCAGATGTAGGGTGGGCAGAAGGTTAATAGTGTTCGCATGGAAATCCTATCTAATAAAAGAGTAATATGCAAATTGACCATCACTCCAACACACAAGATGGCTGTCCTCATGTGGATACAAGATAGCCACCACAAGATGGCCAGCAGGGGAGGGCAGTTGGAAGGGACCAGGCCTGCAAGGGAAGGCAGTTGGGGGCAATCAAGCCCAGAGGGGCGGGCTATTAGGTGTGACCAGACTGGCAGAGGAGGGAAGTTGGGTGTGACCAGGCCTGCAGGGAAGAGCAGTTGGAGGAGACAAGGCCAGCAGAGGAGAGCAGTTGGGGGTGACCAGGCTTGCAGGGGAGGGCAGTTAGGGGTTACCAGGCCTTCAGGGGAGGGCAGTTAGGAGTGACCAGGTCTGCAGTTATGGGGTGATCAGGTTGGCAAGCAGAAGCAGTTAGGGGCAACCAGGCAGGCAGGTAGTCAGGCGGTTGGGAGCCAGCAGTCCTGGATTGTGAGAGGGAAGTCAGACATCCCTTGAGGGATCCCAGATTGGAGAGGGGGCAGGCTGGGCTGAGGGACACCCCCTTCCCCATGCACGAATTTCATGCACCAGGCCTCTAGTCTATATAATAAAAGGCTAAGAGAGTTACAACGGAACTAGAACATCTGGTTGCTGTGACATGCACTAACCACCAGGGGGCAGACACTCAATGCAGGAACTGCCTCCAGCCTGCAGGCCCTGATCGCCAATGTGGCCTGCCAGACAACCTTCCAGCCCACTCCCCGCTCCTCCCCGCCAGTCCTCCGGCCAGCAGGCCTCAATCACCTGATCAGGGCCAGACCCCCAGGCTGAGACAGGGAACTGGGGGTGGGTGGTGGCAGATTCAGCCCCTTTCCCAGGGGGTGCCAAGGGCAGGCTCCCTCCTTGGGGCCAGCAGCCAACTTCCTGGGTACCTCCCCCCATTCTTCCACCTGGCCAGCAGGCCCCAATCGGCCCACCATGGTGGTGGTTGGCCCCTCCCCCCATGCCAGCAGTTCCTGATCCTCAATCGGGCCGGTCCCTTGGCTTGGATGAGGAACTGGGGATGGGTGATGGCGGATGAGGATGAGGGGAGGAGGAGGTGAGGAACCATGCTGTGGCAATGCTCGGGTGGCAAGGGAAGGAGGATGCAGGAAACCTGATCAGCCCTGATCACCAGCCAGGCCTAAGGACCCTACCAGTGCATGAATTTCATGCACCGGGCCTCTAGTAATACAACAAATACTAAATAATAAACAAGAACAAACCCTGTGTTTTCGCGTACTCACAATTGCACATCTACTTTCCTCTGACCTTTGAGAATATTTGTTTATTTACTCAAGGGCCTCACCACGTTTATGGGTATAAATAGCTCTTCCCGAGCTTTGCCCTCCGAGCAAGGCAAGGCCCGCCACCCTGGCTCAGGACCGCCTCTGCGGCTTTCTCCAGCTGTCTGACCTGACGCTCTGCTTTGGGCTGTGAATCCCAAGAGGGCACAGACTCCGTGTTGCTTGGTGACATCAAATTTAAGGCTGTGTGTCGCAGAAGGTTGCCCAGGACCAAACCAGAGAGGGTCGGACCTGCATCACCACCATTTGTCCACCATCCAGAACTGAAATATCATGGCTGACATGTACACAGAAGGAACTGTTTGACATAGAAATTGGGACTCAAAAGAACTGTTGGCCCAGAGAGAAACTACAGACTGATTCATTTGCCTCTCAGCATAACCATTATTGTTTGTCTCATTTTTGGTTCTTATAAGTGTATTTCTTGTATCACATGAGCTCACTCATCTAGGAAAAATAATGAGCAATATAAACTGATGAACAAAAATAGACCCAGAGACAGAGAAGCAGCGATCAGACTCTCAAACCTCAGAGGGAAAGTAAGGGAGGGTGGGGGTAAGGGGAAGAGATCAACCAAAGGACTTGTGTGCAGGCATATGGGCCTGGCCAGTGGCCATGGACAACCGGGGGGTGGGGGCATATGTGGGGAAGGGTTTGGGGTGGGATGAGGACAATTATGTGATACCATAACCAATAAAGAAATAAAAAAAAGAGTGTGCTGATAGTGATAGGTGTCAAATGATAACGCAATCAAATGTATGAAGGGCCAGAAGACATTGCCCAACCTATTCCGGTAAACAATTTAAAAAAAATCAGAAATGCTAAGCTATATTTATTATAAATAGAGAGGAAAAGTGGACATAAATAATATTACTATTAAAAAAACAGTTCCTCTTCATTGGGCAGCTGATCTGTGCCAGTCAGGCAGGAACTTGGCCTGACTGGATGTCCTCATTAACAGCAGCTCGGCAAAGAAAGTGGCAGAGCTGGGATTTCAACCCAGGACTTTCCACACAGGGAAGATGAGTCAGCTTTATAATAACTTTCGGCTTGATCACTTACTAGTTTTAACAGTGAAGCAAATATTTTTGTTTCTATAATTATAAAATAAGGCTTCTGATAACTGTTCCTAGCTTTCCTTGGAGGAATATTATGAAGATAAATAAACTGATATAAGTGAGCAAGGGAAGGGCTTTAGAAGTACTAGTGTTTTATGTAAAGATGATACAAAGATAGAGGACTGGCAGTTAAGGGTTTCTTGCACTGTATTTGATCACATTTAGGATGGCACTAAATTAAATATATATCCCAATTTCAGAGGTGTTCAAATGTGCTGTAAAATAAATAAAACATTGTATAGCATCAGATCTCAAAAGTTTTCTTGTGAAAGGAGACTCCTTTTGAATTGTCTTTTTTGCTTTTACATAGGAAAGACGTGGCATCATTAAAAAGCATAATGCAGTCCTGGCTGGTGTTTCTACGTGGTTAGAGCATCAGCCCTCATGGCAGAGAGTCGCAGGTTTGATCCCCAATCAAGAGCATGCAGCTTTGATCCCTGGTTCAATGGGGCATATGCAGGAGGTAACCAGTCGATGTGTTTCTCTCACATCTCTCTCTCTCTCTCTCTCTCTCTCTCTCTCCCCTTCCTTCCACTCTCTCTAAAAATATCAATAAAAAAAAAAATCCTCCAGTGAGGATTAACAAACAAAAAAGCACAATGTATATTTATATGAAATTGCATGAAATGATATCCAAGAATGAAAAATCAATTATATTAACCACAGAAGCATACTCAAAACACTATTATATATGGATGAAACTTCTTGGATATAATTCTGGAAAGATATAAAACACACTGTTACAATCAAAAGAGAATGGCTTCAACTATGATATTAAATGTTTTAATAAGAAGATATTCATGTAAATTTAATATAAGATAATTTTCTAAAGGATAAATTGAAAATTAGATTTTAAAAATCCATCCATAATCTCACCAACAGGATAAACTCAGAATAGGAAGTGAACCGTAGCCCCAGCTGGTTTGGCTCAGTGGATTGAAGGGTCTTGGGTTTGATTCCAGTCAAAGGCACAGGCCTGGGTTGCAGGCTTTGATCCCCAGTAGGGGGCTAGCAGGAGGCAGCCTATTGATGATTCTCTCTCATCACGGATGTTTCCATCTCTATCTCCCTCTCCCTTCCTCTCTGATATCAATATAAATACATTTAAAAAAGTGAACTTTACACATCACCCTTTCACTGAGATATGCAAAGCTAACGTGCTACTTTATAGTCTTGGAGGCTAAGAAGAGACCCCAAAGCTCGTAACCCGCTTTTCTCAAGTTCCATCAGCCAATAGCAGAGGTAGCAGGTGAGGCCACTGACTCAGAGAGACATCTGGTCTGCACGCCCGGCCCCCGCAGGCCCCAGAGCCCTTCCCTTTGGCCAGACCTGCACCGCCACAGGCCTGCCAGGCGGGAGGACGATCAGAAGTCAAAGCTACTCTGTAACCCCTTGTGCTATGTCTGCATAAGGAAAGCTTATTCCGAAAGTCCTTTCCCAACAGGGAGATCCATGCACGGGGTTAGGAAGTCAGAGCCTGTGATCGAGGGAGCTGTCAGGAAGGCCGCGGCTGCCCCCTGGCGGCCACAGGCTCGCCCTGCACACGCCCAGCCGGGCAGGACGAGGTCTCAGGAGCCCCTGCCGCCCTCTGGCCTCCCGGGGGATCAAGCCCGGAGGTGGGATGGGGGGGGGGGGGATCAAGCCCGGAGGTGGGAGGGGGAGGGGGATGGATGCCCCCTCATTGCTGTGGTCCCGGGGCTGCCAGTTCCAGCCTTCCCGCCCGAGGGAGGCCTGGGCACCAGCTGGTCTGCTGACCAGCGCCCTCTGCTGGCCTCCGGGAAGCCCGCCCCCTGGGCGCTGCGCCCCGCCTCTGGTGGCAGAGGCCGTGCCCCCGCCTGGGAGGGTCCCCTGCGGCCGAAGGTGGGCGGGAAGGAAACGGAAAACACTTTCCCAAAATACCCACCAGACAAAAAGGACTGGGCCTGTAACCCAGACGTTCCAGGGAGGCACCCTCAGACAGAGCAGTTCTCCAAACCCGTCCCCAAAGGCAGATGGCCAGTGTCCTCCCTGCACAGACAGCTCGCCACTCTTCTCCCCACCCTTCTTCTCGCCCTTCTCCCGAAAATAGACAGCCAGGCGGCACCTTCTCGTGGCCATCCTTCAGGCGCCTTCCCCATGGCCACCCTTCAAAGCAGACGCAAGGAGCCAGGCTCGGGGAGGGGCACTTGCCACTTCCCCACCCCATGGCTGCTCTCCCCAGAGGATTAGGCAGAAACCCCGGGAGGGAGCGGCAGGGCCTGTCACTAGAGGAAGTTATCCATCCATCCCTCCATTCATCCATCCATCCATCCATCCATCCCTTTGCTTTCAGAAGGAGCACCTGACCTACAGCTGTCTGCTCATCCCTCCTGGGCTCCTAGCTTTCCCAGGAGGTCCCTTGTGGCCATGGCCTGCTTTTCGGGCCACTGGGGCGTGCAGCCTGGGGAGCGTGCGACCCATCACTCCCCTATTCAACACCCTCCCGTGGCCGAGGGGTCCCTCTCCCACCACCTGCCTCATGATCGCCGGGCTCCCCATGTCTGTCTCTCCCCGGGGAAACGCACCATGTTCAGCACGGCCCACGGAACGCCTCTGCCCTGGGCTGTCCTCTCCTGTCCCCTCTGAAGTCCACCTGCCCTGCCAGGGCTGATGTCTGTTGTCCGGCCACGGAACCCCATCCAGTCTCCTCCAGCCTCCTCTGAACACCTGTCTGCTCCCACGCATTCCCACTGACTCAACAGGTGACAAAGACCAGTGCCCTGGTGTATGTCCTCACAGTCCTATGGTACACGCACTATTATTACGCTCATTGTGCAGATGAGGAAACCGGAGTGTCAGAGGTGTGAAGTCACTGGTCCAATATTGCCAGGAGCCAATGCCAGCACATCATAGTTACAAGAGTTTTATCAAAAGGTTGATAAAACAAGGGCTGAACCACATATGTAATCACCTGTTGGAGTGGCTAAAGGGCACTTCCCCCAAACCTAAATAGGATGATTGCTTGTTGTCAGACAGCTCAGGACATCTCAATCTCCATGTTTTTGCCTTCTGTTGGCCAAACACCTGAACAGCTGTAGGCTATTCCCCAATCTGACAATGCTTCTGCACCCTACTCTTTGAAGTGTATTATCTCCACCTTACTTTAGGACAAATTGTGTTAATAAAAAGCAAGGGTACTGAGTCAAGAGAGAACTTTAGCTCCTTTAGCTGAAGCTCCTTTGACCCCCAATGCCTTTCAAAATTCAAAACTATCTTTCATCTCTGGACTCCTACCTGATCTACACACAGCCTTTCTCCAGATTGCTGAACCCTTCTTAATGCTGGGACAAGAACCCCAGCACAAGATCACACAGCTCCCAAGATTCTATATCTACCCCTTGCCTTCCCCCAGTATAATATCTTGTCCCACTTTGCCTCTTACTCTCTATTGTCTAACCACACTGGCTCTTTTCCTTTCTCAACAACAACAGCAACAACTACAAAACAACAACAACAACAACAGAAGCCAGGCCTGTACCCACTGCACTGGCGGTGCCTGGAGCACCTCTAAGTGGACAGAACTGGTTCTTGCTCTTCAGTGAATGCCCCCTCCCCAGAGGCACCCAGCTCGCCCTGCCCGGAACGGCACCCAACTTTTCTGGATCACGGCCTTATTTTATGTTCTTCAAGCCTGTCATTCTGGTGTTTCCATGTACGGCTTGTTTATTTGTGCTGCTAGCCTGTCATGGCAGTATAAGCTCCACGGAAGCCAGAACCCTGTCTGTGTTGTTCACAGCTGACTTCCCAGGACTTAGAACAATGCTTGGCACTTAGTGGTACTCAAGAAAGATTTTTAAATGAAAAAAAATACTCCCATATTTATTGAGCTTTTAGCTTCTGCTTTATGTGACCTCTAAATTATAGTGCTTATGGCACGTAAAGATTGCACCACATAACTTAGCCATTAAGTATTTATAGATTTATGTCTTGTGCTGCTAGCTATTATTTCATTCACATCCAGCTTCAATGTGTGTGGGCACATGCATGCACGGGTGTGTGTGTGTGTGTGTGTGTGTGTGATCACTGATCCACATGAACTGGCCCTGGCTTTCCAGCTGGAGCATGGGTCAGTGGACATCTGCACTTCCTAGCTCATCCAGCAGAGAATGTTGAGTCAGAGGAGGGAGGTGCTGTGAGGTGAGAGCACCTTTTTCTGCTTTGTTGAACCCTCCTCAGAAAATATCCCGAATCAAGGCTTCCAGGTTTTCCCATGTCTCCTGGCAGCTCAGCCGCTGGGGTTTCTCCAGCCCAAGATCCGAGCCCAGGTGTATTTCCAGGAGGTCCTAGGCCCTCAGCCCTCTAGGCAGGACATAACCGGAAGTCACAGTGTGCCAGCAAATGACCCCTCTGGGGACCCCCTCTGCCTGGTTACGCCAGAGCGCTGAGAGCATGTGCTCTGGGAGATTTGCGGGCAGAATGCTGTGGTGACAACATGGTTTGCCTGGAACACATTTCCTTGAATTTTAATATGTGAAGAGATCTTTGGAAATTATCCTCAGAAAGGGGGAGAATTCCTCTGCTAACGTAGCAGGCTGCATATCACACAGGCGAATTTGAATATAGGCGAATTGGGCTGCCAAAAAGCAGGCAGATACGTACTCACATAGAATAATGTCGATAAATCAAAACACATTTGCTTACAAGGAGTTTTAAACTCATTGTTATATGCCTGCCTCACTTCAGAGAAGATCTAAATTGCTGACAAATACATACAATCTCCAAGTTAGCAAAAAAATGGAAATAAATGGAAAGAAAAGATGGTAAGGATGTAACATAAAAAGGGCCTCAGTGGAAGTTAAGAAATCCCCTCCATATTAAATTATATACATGTTTTATGGGTGGGCCATAAATTGCCTACAAACTTCCTTGCCACCAACACCAAAACATTATTCGTTCCAAGATGTGAATGAATGACCATCTAGCATTTCTCTCTCTGCTACATGAGCTCATTAAGTAAGCACAGTGCATTCAGAGAAGAATAACAAACTAATTACAACAAATTTCTAAAAGAGGACAATATTTTGAGTTCTTAAGGTCAATATTCCTTTTTTTCTCCTTCTACAATAGTCCTAGGAGAAAAATCTTGCCTTAAAAAAAGTTAAGTAGCCCTAGCAAGTTTGGCTCAGTGGATAAAGCATTGGCCTGTGGACTGAAGGGTCCCAGGTTCAATTCCGGTCAAGAGAACATGCCTGGGTTGTGGGTTCGATCTCCCGGGGGGAGGGGAGGAAAGGCAAAGGGCGGGGGGAAGGGAGGGTGCAGGAGGCAATCGATAAATGATTTGCTCTCATCATTGGTGTTTCTATCTCTCCCTCTCTACAATCAATAAAAATATGTTAAACCCCCCCCACACACAAACCGTGTTTTTTTGTTTTTTGTTTTCTTTTCTAATTATGGATGACAGTAGGGAGGTGGCCCAGACAAAAGGTGAGGAGATAGAAACAACAGGAAAACACTTACATGTCATCTGTAAACGTGATTCCAAAGTACTCCTTCTCTTTCAGGTTGAAATGCGAAGCCACCAGGTCCAGCAGCTCCCGCGCTAGCAGCTTGGGCTGTGGGTACAGAACTCCGGTTAGAACACTCTGCTTGCCTCTTGCAGTGCTACCACCCCTCTGCCCAATAGTGGAGATCGCTTGTGTTCGCTCTCAAATATCTGCTTCTCCCCAGCCGGGGCGCCCCGGTCAGACTCCTGCAGACCGTCCTCTAAGATGAAGGAGTGGAGCGGGGAGAGGAACCTCAGTGAGACCATCGTTCTCAGACATTTGCAATTCCTTACTTCTTCCCTCTAGGCAGGGGTGGGGACCTTTTTATTTTTTTCATGACAAGCCCATTTGGACATTCTTGACATCATTCACGGGCCATATAAATTATCAGCTCAAAAAGTAGCCTGCTCTATTCAGTCAAACATTTAATTAACTCATCCCTAATGCCTGGCAGGACCAGACCAAAGGATTTCATGGGCCTCAGATGTCGCTGCTCTAAGGTAAGACTGTGTTTACTAAAGCCTTGGTGTTTTTTGAAAAACACTCTTTCATGTGTAGTTTGGTGCTGGTGACCAAGACAAAGAGTATTAACCCCCTCACTGTCTGCATGTAGGAATAACTGGGCTTGGTGGACTAATTGAAAAGGATCAAGACCCAGCCTGTGGGGGCATCAGAGACCGAATTAAAAAGAACAATAACAGCAATAGAAATCATTCACTGTGCCCAGCACCTTATATTTATTATCGCATTCCGTCCTTGCAAGCAGCCGATGAGGTATGGGTTCTTAGTTTGCACTCTCTGGACGGGTCAACCAAGGCCAGGAGAAGTCAAGCCCTTGCCTGGTGTTACAGTCAGGAACCTCGTTCTGCCTGCTTTAAGGCCTAAGCGTCTCCTTTCTCTAAGGGAGTCACTGTGCCCATTGTACGGTGGGCCTCACTCTGCTTAGTGAGCACCTAGTTAGAGGAAGGAGCGAACGGTGCGCTCTTAGGTAGCACTGGACTTGGTGGGAAAGGGCAGGGTTTGGGATTAGCCAGAATGGCTGTGACTGTGGCTGCTGGATTTGCAGAGTTGGAGAGGAAAAGGGGTTTTCAGGAGGGTTTGCTAGGTGTATCTGCCTGAACTTAGAGTCAGTTTAGGGTTTGTCATGACTGTTTGAGGGTTGAATGTTTGCTTTGGGGAATAAAGAATAGTTATGAATAATAGAGAGGGAGAAAGAAAGAAAAAAAGAAAGTAATAAGAGAGAAGCTCTAACTGGTTTGGCTCAGTGGATAGAGCATTGGCCTGCAGACTGAAAGGTCCCAGGTTCAATTCCAGTCAAGGGCACATGCCCAGGTTGTGCTCTGGATCCCCAGTAGGGGGCATGCAGGAAACAGCCAATCAATGATTCTCATCATTGATATTTCTATCTCTCTCTCCCTCGCCCTTGCTCTCTGAAATCAATACAAAAATATTTATTTTAAAAAAGGAAGAAAAGCAGAGAAAAGAAAAGAAGAGAAAAACAGGCAGAAGTCTAGATTATGATGTCTCCTCTGGTGAAACTATTGTTGACTGTACTATTTCCATTCTAATTGAAGCCTGCGCCTGGCGGGCTGGGGTCAGGCCCAGAGGGAGGGAAATGGAGGCGTGGTCAGAGGCCCACATTCTGGCCAGAGCTGTGGGTGCGGCTGTGGCGCGGACTGCCAGCATTGTTAAGACTCTTGGTCCGAAGTGTTGGGTAGATAAAGAGAGAAGTGCCCACCATTAATATGTCACCACTTACAAAAGCCCACATATTTCACAAAGAGATTCCATTCTCATCTATGATTTGGGTCGATTTTAACCGTGATTCTGTGAGGAAGCCTGGCAACCTTAACGCCAGTTCACAGTTTATGAAGCGGGTATTTCCCCTGGACAAGGCCACGCGCCAGGAAAGGGCAGGATGCATAGTAACCCTTTTCCAGGAGAAGCATTATGTGATCCAGTTTACCAGCAAGAGATTCAGAGAAGCAAAGTCACTCCCCGGGCTCCACAGCTACTGAGTGTCAGGGCCACGACTGGAACCCGTGAATCTGAATAGATGTCACCAACGTACAGTCACATACAGACCAGGCCTACTGGCTTCAAAGCTCCTTCTCCTCTGCAGTCACCCCTGCTGTGAGTGCAGACGCGCAGCCAGCCTGGCACGGCCACGCGCTCCGTGGCCCGGGCAACACCCACCTGCACCAGCAGCTCCAGCCGGCGGCCGTCCAGGAGGTGCACCTGGCAGTGCCTGCCCTCCGTCATCTGTGGGGAGACAGCAGAGCGGTCAGTGGGGCTGGCGGGAAAGCCCTGAGCTCGAGTCATCACTGACTTCACACATGATGTGCTCAGCCCAACATGGCTTCACCTCAGGAAAGCGCAGGCGTGGTCACACACAGATTCATTACATGGCATTAGCACTTGTTAAAAATTTAAATGTTTTTAGCTCTTTGATTTAAAAGAAGAAAAGAATGAAAAACAGAAATGACTCAATATACTAAAAAGATAATACCTATACGTGCACACACGATTTTATTATGAAAAGTGGGTTTCCTTCCCAGAGGAAACTAGTACTGTATTTTTTATTGAAACCAGCATTTTATTTTTCAAATGAAAATGGCTTTACTCATTGGTGTGCTTTAATACATATAATACATGCATAGTTATAAGAAGAAAAACATGATTCTAAAGTTCAAATGGAAACTTTCCATTTTATAAGTCTACCGCTGCTATAATTAAGAACAGGTAAGATATACAGTTCAAAACTGTTTGATGTATAAATATCCAATTATATTTAATTTTTATCATTTGTACTTTCAATTCGGGGAAATCCTCTCTGTGAAATAGTTAAGCAATGCACAGAGTGCAAAGATTCCCCTTGACTCGCTCCTGCTTCCCGTCACCGGACCTGCCAGCTCGAGGAGGATCCCCACAGGCCGTCTGTACATGGACTTTCAGAACGCCCGGGTACATATTTTAAAAAATTATATGAAATGTTTTTCTCTAGTATTATATATGGCATATTATTACATATGACATACTATTCTGAAAATAAAGCAAATACTCAAAGTATTTGTGTTTGTATGTGTGTAGCCATCCAGAAATTTTATACAAATATATATCTGTAGTTGTGTGGGTCCGTGGTGTCTGTTTATGTTTTCCCATTTTCAATTCAAATGCCATTTCTTGAAGATCTTTCCAATGTCAACACACATATCCCAAGCTCATTCTTTTTAAAGGTCCTATAGAATCAGGTATCGTGTGCACATACAGTAATTCCTGCTGGGAATCATGCTGTTCCCACATTTCATGGTAACAAAGATGTACAGTGAACTTGGCACACCCAGCTTTGCCCACGGGTATGTGATCGCCGGGCCACTCCGGAAGAGCATGGCAGCATTTTGTACACAGCCTAAGGTACACATAACCTGGCTTAAAAGAAACCAGCTCCCATCCCTGAGCACCAGCTGTGTCCACAGCGTTCCTGGCGGTTCATGTCCCCTCTGAGCCGCAGCAGTTACCCCTGGGATTGGTGCTTTTTATCCCATTTCACACGGAGGCTCAGCCTGGGATAAGCAAGCTGTCTCCGGTGTGAACGGTGCAATGACTGCACTTGCGTTTTTGATTGAGCTCCGCCCTGAGAGGGAAAGTAGCTCAGCTGCGGACAGTGCCATCATAGAGATGTGGCCTGCAGCAGCGACTGAAGGCGTGCGGGGAGGTGACCGCGCCGGCCTGACTATGTGCTGAACTCTGCAAAGCCAAGGCCAACACACACGTTTGGCGGCAAGGGGAAAGGGAGCAAACCTTGGTCCCAGCCACTAAGCTGTGCCTGCCTACCCATCACCTCATAAAGCTGCACAAAGCCTATGCTGTGGCAACATCCCATTATAAGGGAACTGAGGTTAAGGGAATTTATTCAAAGTTACCTAGACAAGAAAAGAGCCAAGCCAAGATTTACATCTTGGATCACATAATCTCACACATCTAGAGGAAATAATGAACAACATAAACTGATGAACAAAAACAGACCCAGAGACAGAGAAGCAGCGATCAGACTCTCAAACCTCAGAGGGAAAGTAAGGGAGGGTGGGGGTTAGGGGGAGAGATCAACCAAAGGACTTGTGTGCAGGCATATGGGCCTAGCCAGTGGCCATGGACAACAGGGGGTGGGGTGGGGGCATATGTAGGGAGGGGTTTGGGATGGGAATGGGGGGGATAAGGACAATTATGTGAGACCATAATCAATAAAATAAATTAAAAAATAAAAAATAAAAATAAAGTCATCTTCTTTTCTACTTTAGCTTGGGAGCAAATAAATAAATGTGTCAGTCACTTTATTTCTTTTGTAAAACCCACATAAGGAAACCAAACTCATGACCTATAGAAAGATGTAATGAAATAAAACTAAAAACATCAACTCACACAGTATGAATCCATTAAGGAATATGTCAAAATATTTCACACTGTTTTGCTGTTGCATAATTCCTGGGCTCCCTGAAACACCCTGTATTCCTGCCATAAGCCCACTCTTCCTCGCTCTTAAGCTGACTGGAGTTGGATTCTGCTTATTGAACTAAAAGCCTCTTTATAAGACGCCACAGGTGCCTACATCTAAACCAAGGCAAAGGTTTCCGAAGGATGGACTCCCCGATGACGTCATTAAAGTTGTCAACTCACAGTGACTGAAGCTCCCGCCAATGGCAGTACAATGGCCAAGAGAAAGGCTGACATCTTGGGGGAGAGGTTCTGAACAAACACCTCGCCGTGTGACATGACAAGACACACAGGCAGGAGAAGGCGGTGCAGGTGATGGGGAGAAAAATGCTAGTTCTACCCCCGTGGCATGTCCGTCTGCACCTGTGAGCAGTGTCCCCAGCCCTTTCCTCTGAGGGAGGTCAGAGGCCGATGTCATCGCCAGCAGCAGGAAGGCCCGCCCTTGTTACTCAGACTGCAGGTGGGAGGGCGGTGGATGCGTTTTGTTCATCAGGACAATGCTTATGAATAAGTTATGATTGACAATACTAGAAATCAGGAGATGCCACTTAATAAAGGTCCAGATGGTAAGATCTGGAAAGACGGCTGGATTTCCTCTGGCAACATCTGGCCAGGGTGGGGTGGAGTGGCTCCCTCTCCAGATGAGTCCTGCAGCCCTGGCTCACTCAGCCTATCGCCTGCAGGTTCCCAGGTGTGAACAAGCACATCTGGTTCAAGTTCACGTGGCACTAGGGAAGAGACAGCCAATGTCACAGAGCTGTGTGCCCGGAGAAGTGCTTGGTGCTTGGCCCTCACCCTGTGTAGCCTTTCGGCCTCTACAGGAGCCGTGAAGGGGACAGCGCCTGTGAATGACGAGGGAACGGGGCCTGAGAAATCATGTGACTGCACTGCAGCTCTAAGCCAGCCTGGACTCCACATCGCACTCCCCCCTCAGGTGCTGAGTTACTGGAGGCCTTTCCTTTCTGAGCCGCAGGAGCAGGCCCTGCTCGCTTTCCCTCCGCTGCCCTGAGAGCGAGATGAGCCACTTCTCAGGGCCGCCTTATTATAGACCTTTTTCTGGGAAGCTTACAAACAAGTGCTAAACCTTCCTGGGACCTATCCATCCTCCCATTAAAAGAGTCTTTTAAAGGAAGACTGTTACTAGCCCATTTTAAAGAAGATAAATGACAGGAAATGCTAACACATAGGTTAACAAGCATGCGGCAGAAATATTTCCCAGAGCCGAGGGGCAGGGATAAAGAAACGGGGCGCTGGCTCCTGTGTACCTCCTGTGCCTGCCCCCCAGGCATCTCGGCAGTAACAGTCACAGCACCCGCACAGGCGCTGTCTCTGCTCCGCTGAGCCCCGGGCAGCATCCTGTCCCCTGTACTTGCTGAGGCAGGCAGTCTTAGTGCCATGTTCTAGGTAAAAGAACTTAGAGAGATTATACTTAATAGTTTCACAAACGGCAGAATGAGACCCAACCCAAAGCCCCACTCTCCACACTCACTGTTCACACGCGCTCAGCACCTGCCGTGTGTGTGTGTGTGTGTGTGTGTGTATGTGTGGCACCTGCCGTGTGTATGTGGGGGAGGGGGCGGGGGGGAGGGGTTTGGTGGGGGGAGGCCGCCCCACACAACCCTTCTTTGGTGGGTTAGGTAAGTGGGTAGAAAAGGGAAACAAAGTGCCAAAAACACGCATCAAAATGATTTCCGTTCCAGGGAAAATGCGTTGACTTGCAGTAAAGTGTAGAATTCATAACAGAAAGGATCTGAAGGCCTCTCCTCACTGCCGCTCAATGGCGACCGGGGAGCTGAGGCTTGGCCTGCCCACCACACGGCTGCTAGCGGGGCCTGGGATTGACAGGCAGGACGCTGTCCTGAGGCCGGAGTGCGGGCTGTGCCGGCTCCTCAGCTAACAAATAGCACCTCTTACCCAGATCACTGCTGCCCAATAGGCTGGCTCTTCTTTCTATCCAGAATTATGCATTTTTAAAATTTTACTTTATTGTTTAAAGTATTACATATAGTAGTACATCTATCTCCTTTTTTCCCCATAGACCTTCCCCAGCCTCCCCTGCCCCTGTCCCATGCCCTCATCCCCCTCCCCCATTGTCTGTGTCCATGGGTTGTGCTTATGTTCGTGCCAACAAGTCCTTCTGTTGACACCCCCCCCCCCCAACACTCCCCAACAGGTTGACTTTTAAAAATAAAACAACAAAAGCTCCCTATACCTACAAAAAAGAAAACACCCAACTGGGCATTTCTTATTTATTAAAAAATGTAAGTCCCACTGATGTTCCATCTTCCAATTGAACATCAGAAGTGACATTTGTTAAGCTATTCATGGGTCATTGCCATGACTATATCCACAAATACAGTCACTTTAAAAACACAAAAATAGCAACCTGTTCATCGAGCTTATGCATCCCGTATTCACTGACCGCCAGGGCAGTGGCTCATTGGGAGGTGCACATCCATCACTTTGGTGGGCGGTGGGAGACCTGAGAGGCCAGCACCTTGCTCAGAGCCGCCCAGCGTTTAGAGGCAGAGCTGGGATTCCGGGGTTACTCCCCATTTTCCAGCGTCATTATCGCCCACATTCTACCTGACTACCGGACACTTGGCTTTCTTTAAAAAAAAGGGGGTTTTGTAGTTTTATAGTCCCGCTTCGGGAGGAACAAGCCCACAGCCTCCTCAGGACCCGCTGCGGCTTCCAGCGGAGGAGCCGGTCTCTTCCCCCCCCCCCCCCAGCTCATCCCAGACCGCACCTGCCACCGGCTCCGCCAGGGCGCGGGGCGATCCTCCCCACATCTCTCCATTCCCCCCTCCGTGGGGGGCTCTTCCCGGGATCCCCTTCCAACCCCCCCCCGCCCCCGCACCATCGAAAGCTTCAGATTTGACCCTAATCCCCCCCCCCCCGACCCCCAACCCCAGCGGCAGGGCCTGTGCGGAGTCAGTTAAAACTGGGGCCTCTCTGGTTCCCGCTGCCCACACCCTGTCTCCAGCCTCCGCCCCCCTCCTCGGACCAGGAGCGGAGCCCCGCGGAGCCTGGGCACACGCGGCCGTCCGTCTGGGCCGCGAACGGGGATGGCGAGGCTTGGCCCGGCCAGACCTCCGGCTTCCTGGAGCGCCCGGAGGTGCAGGGAGCGCCCGAGGTGCGGGGAGCGCCCGGAGGTGCGGGGAGCGCCCGGAGGTGCGGGGAGCGCCCGGAGGTGCGGGGAGCGCCCCGAGGTGCGGGGAGCGCCCGGAGGTGCGGGGAGCGCCCCGAGGTGCGGGGAGCGCCCGGAGGTGCGGGGAGCGCCCGGAGGTGCGGGGAGCGCCCGGAGGTGCGGGGAGCGCCCGGAGGTGCGGGGAGCGCCCGGAGGTGCGGGGAGCGCCCGAGGTGCGGGGAGCGCCCGGAGGTGCGGGGAGCGCCCGGAGGTGCGGGGAGCGCCCGGAGGTGCGGGGAGCGCCCGGAGGTGCGGGGAGCGCCCGGAGGCGCGGGGAGCGCCCGGAGGTGCGGGGAGAGCCCGGAGGTGCGGGGAGCGCCCGGAGGTGCGGGGAGCCACGGGGCTCAGGCTGCCTCCGCGCCCGCCGGCCCCTGACCGGGGGATGAGAGCCAACACCCCCGGGGGCCGCCGCCGCAGCGCAGGGCGCGGGGGTGGGAGGGTGGGGGGTGCGCAGTGCGGGTCTCTCAGAGAAGACCAGACACCTCCCCCCCCCCCCCTGCTCTGCGGGGCACACGGTCTGCGGAGGAAGCAGCTGCTGTCCCGCCCCAGTCCCTTCTGACCTTTCCTGGAAACAGCTTTTTTTTTTTTTTTTTTTTGGGGGGGGCGCCTCAGAAACGGTTCCTCAGGGCTTTTGTGGGTTCCCCATCCGGAGCCTCACTCCCTCACCCCTGCCTGCACGTGCGCGCTCAGCTGGTGACCTCTAAACACAGAGACTTCACACTCACCCCACCTTGCCACACACCCTCCCTACAGTGTCCGCACCCCCTGTCCCCCTCCTCCCTGGCGACGCCCCAAATCTCATCCCCAACCCCTCTGCCTGGCTTCCTCTTCCTCCCCCAAAGCCTGTTCGCACTTGAGACTTTGCACGCTGCCCGCCCCCCTCCCCGCCCGCTGCAGGCACTCCTCCCTCCCCCCCAACAGTACTCCCCCCCCTCTCCGCAGTGCTTTGGCCGCTCTCAGGCCTGAAATCAACATCACCCTCTCCAGAGGCCTCCCTCCTAGGGAAGTGAGCCTGCCATGCTCTCCCTGTCCCAGCACTCCCCTCTGCTCTCTGTCCACCCTCCTCTGCCCCCCCATCAGCAGTGCACCCACGGGGAGACCTGGGCTCATGTGCTGCACCCCAGGGCCCAGACCATACCCGCCCCGTGGGGAGAACGCGGTTAATGCATGTCTGCTGAGCGGAGGAGCCCTAACGACTCATGATGAATAGTATAGGGTCAGGTCAGGGGACCGAGGGCCAGCGCACCGCCCAGCTGGTGCAGGCAGACTCACACGTGCCAAGCGCCCAGGACAAGGTGCCCTGTGTCAGGTGAGCTGCTCAGGGAAGGCGTGTATCTAGGCCGGTCTGACTGACTTTGGGATCTATTGAGCGGAGGTTTTGTATTTCCCCCAGATGATGTCAGCCCCAGGCGAACAAGGCCCCTCTATGTCGTCCCTGGTGTTGTCTGAACTTGAGCCGCTGACACCACGCTGAGACAATGGCCGGCTGACACTGTCCCCAAGACCGGCTGCCATGTCCCCTCGGGCTTCAAGGCGCCTCCCTCAAGGGGCAGTGTGGGAGCAGCTTCTGTGTCATGAATCTCCTCCGGTTCCCATTGACACTTGCTGATGCCCCAGAGCCACGTGCAGCACCCTCCCTCCTCCATGCTGCTGAGCCTGGGGGTTAAGAGTAACTCCTCGCTGATGGCTAATGGAGGGTCTGAGGCCATGACCTGAAGGATCTCTCCCTCTGACACATCCCTGACCCATAGGATCTCCTCTGACACATCCCTGACCCATAGGATCTCCTCTGACACATCCCTGACCCACAGGATCTCCTCTGACACATCCCTGACCCACAGGATCTCCTCTGACACATCCCTGACCCATGGGATCTCCTCTGACACATCCCTGACCCATAGGATCTCCCCCTCTGACACATCCCTGACCCATAGGATCTCCTCTGACACATCCCTGACCCATGGGATTTCCTCCTCTGACACATTCCTGACCCATAGGATCTCCTCTGACACATCCCTGACCCATGGGATTTCCTCCTCTGACACATCCCTGACCCATAGGATCTCCTCTGACACATCCCTGACCCATAGGATCTCCCCCTCTGACACATCCCTGACCCATAGGATCTCCTCCTCTGACACATCCCTGACCCATAGGATCTCCTCTGACACATCCCTGACCCATAGGATCTCCCCCTCTGACACATCCCTGACCCATAGGATCTCCTCTGACACATCCCTGACCCATAGGATCTCCTCTGACACATCCCTGACCCATGGGATTTCCTCCTCTGACACATTCCTGACCCATAGGATCTCCTCTGACACATCCCTGACCCATGGGATTTCCTCCTCTGACACATCCCTGACCCATAGGATCTCCTCTGACACATCCCTGACCCATAGGATCTCCCCCTCTGACACATCCCTGACCCATAGGATCTCCTCCTCTGACACATCCCTGACCCATAGGATCTCCTCTGACACATCCCTGACCCATGGGATCTCCTCTGACACATCCCTGACCCATAGGATCTCCCCCTCTGACACATCCCTGACCCATAGGATCTCCTCTGACACATCCCTGACCCATAGGATCTCCTCTGACACATCACTGACCCATAGGATCTCCCCCTCTGACACATCCCTGACCCATAGGATCTCCTCTGACACATCCCTGACCCATAGGATCTCCTCTGACACATCCCTGACCCATAGGATCTTCTCTGACACATCCCTGATCCATAGGATCTCCTCTGACACATCCCTGACCCATAGGATCTCCTCTGACACATCCCTGACCCATAGGATCTCCTCTGACACATCCCTGACCCATAGGATCTCCTCTGACACATCCCTGACCCATAGGATCTCCTCTGACACAGCCCTGACCCATGGGATCTCCTCCTCTGACACATCCCTGACCCATGGGATCTCCTCCTCTGACACATCCCTGACCCATAGGATCTCCTCTGACACATCCCTGACCCATAGGATCTCCTCTGACACATCCCTGACCCATAGGATCTCCTCTGACACATCCCTGACCCATAGGATCTCCTCCTCTGACACATCCCTGACCCATGGGATCTCCTCCTCTGACACATCCCTGACCCATAGGATCTCCTCTGACACATCCCTGTCCCATAGGATCTCCTCTGACACATCCCTGACCCATGGGATCTCCTCCTCTGACACATCCCTGACCCATGGGATCTCCTCCTCTGACACATCCCTGACCCATAGGATCTCCTCTGACACATCCCTGGCCCATAGGATCTCCTCTGACACATCCCTGACCCATGGGATTTCCTCCTCTGACACATTCCTGACCCATAGGATCTCCTCTGACACATCCCTGACCCATGGGATTTCCTCCTCTGACACATCCCTGACCCATAGGATCTCCCCTGACACATCCCTGACCCATAGGATCTCCCCCTCTGACACATCCCTGACCCATAGGATCTCCTCCTCTGACACATCCCTGACCCATAGGATCTCCTCTGACACATCCCTGACCCATGGGATCTCCTCTGACACATCCCTGACCCATAGGATCTCCCCCTCTGACACATCCCTGACCCATAGGATCTCCTCTGACACATCCCTGACCCATAGGATCTCCCCCTCTGACACATTCCTGACCCATAGGATCTCCTCTGACACATCCCTGACCCATAGGATCTCCTCTGACACATCCCTGACCCATAGGATCTCCTCCTCTGACACATCCCTGACCCATAGGATCTCCTCTGACACATCCCTGACCCATAGGATCTCCTCTGACACAACCCTGACCCATAGGATCTCCTCCTCTGACACATCCCTGACCCATGGGATCTCCTCCTCTGACACATCCCTGACCCATAGGATCTCCTCTGACACATCCCTGTCCCATAGGATCTCCTCTGACACATCCCTGACCCATGGGATCTCCTCCTCTGACACATCCCTGACCCATGGGATCTCCTCCTCTGACACATCCCTGACCCATGGGATTTCCTCCTCTGACACATCCCTGACCCATAGGATCTCCTCTGACACATCCCTGACCCATAGGATCTCCCCCTCTGACACATCCCTGACCCATAGGATCTCCTCCTCTGACACATCCCTGACCCATAGGATCTCCTCTGACACATCCCTGACCCATGGGATCTCCTCTGACACATCCCTGACCCATAGGATCTCCTCCTCTGACACATCCCTGACCCATAGGATCTCCTCTGACACATCCCTGACCCATAGGATCTCCTCTGACACATCCCTGACCCATAGGATCTCCCCCTCTGACACATCCCTGACCCATAGGATCTCCTCTGACACATCCCTGACCCATAGGATCTCCTCTAACACATCCCTGACCCATAGGATCTTCTCTGACACATCCCTGACCCATAGGATCTCCTCTGACACATCCCTGACCCATAGGATCTCCTCTGACACATCCCTGACCCATAGGATCTCCTCCTCTGACACATCCCTGACCCATGGGATCTCCTCCTCTGACACATCCCTGACCCATAGGATCTCCTCTGACACATCCCTGTCCCATAGGATCTCCTCTGACACATCCCTGACCCATGGGATCTCCTCCTCTGACACATCCCTGACCCATGGGATCTCCTCCTCTGACACATCCCTGACCCATAGGATCTCCTCTGACACATCCCTGGCCCATAGGATCTCCTCTGACACATCCCTGACCCATGGGATTTCCTCCTCTGACACATTCCTGACCCATAGGATCTCCTCTGACACATCCCTGACCCATGGGATCTCCTCTGACACATCCCTGACCCATAGGATCTCCTCTGACACATCCCTGACCCATAGGATCTCCCCCTCTGACACATCCCTGACCCATAGGATCTCCTCTGACACATCCCTGACCCATAGGATCTCCTCTGACACATCCCTGACCCATAGGATCTCCCCCTCTGACACATCCCTGACCCATAGGATCTCCTCTGACACATCCCTGACCCATAGGATCTCCTCTAACACATCCCTGACCCATAGGATCTTCTCTGACACATCCCTGACCCATAGGATCTCCTCTGACACATCCCTGACCCATAGGATCTCCTCTGACACATCCCTGACCCATAGGATCTCCTCCTCTGACACATCCCTGACCCATGGGATCTCCTCCTCTGACACATCCCTGACCCATAGGATCTCCTCTGACACATCCCTGTCCCATAGGATCTCCTCTGACACATCCCTGACCCATGGGATCTCCTCCTCTGACACATCCCTGACCCATGGGATCTCCTCCTCTGACACATCCCTGACCCATGGGATTTCCTCCTCTGACACATCCCTGACCCATAGGATCTCCTCTGACACATCCCTGACCCATAGGATCTCCCCCTCTGACACATCCCTGACCCATAGGATCTCCTCCTCTGACACATCCCTGACCCATAGGATCTCCTCTGACACATCCCTGACCCATGGGATCTCCTCTGACACATCCCTGACCCATAGGATCTCCTCCTCTGACACATCCCTGACCCATAGGATCTCCTCTGACACATCCCTGACCCATAGGATCTCCTCTGACACATCCCTGACCCATAGGATCTCCCCCTCTGACACATCCCTGACCCATAGGATCTCCTCTGACACATCCCTGACCCATAGGATCTCCTCTAACACATCCCTGACCCATAGGATCTTCTCTGACACATCCCTGACCCATAGGATCTCCTCTGACACATCCCTGACCCATAGGATCTCCTCTGACACATCCCTGACCCATAGGATCTCCTCCTCTGACACATCCCTGACCCATGGGATCTCCTCCTCTGACACATCCCTGACCCATAGGATCTCCTCTGACACATCCCTGTCCCATAGGATCTCCTCTGACACATCCCTGACCCATGGGATCTCCTCCTCTGACACATCCCTGACCCATGGGATCTCCTCCTCTGACACATCCCTGACCCATAGGATCTCCTCTGACACATCCCTGGCCCATAGGATCTCCTCTGACACATCCCTGACCCATGGGATTTCCTCCTCTGACACATTCCTGACCCATAGGATCTCCTCTGACACATCCCTGACCCATGGGATCTCCTCTGACACATCCCTGACCCATAGGATCTCCTCTGACACATCCCTGACCCATAGGATCTCCCCCTCTGACACATCCCTGACCCATAGGATCTCCTCTGACACATCCCTGACCCATAGGATCTCCTCTGACACATCCCTGACCCATAGGATCTCCCCCTCTGACACATCCCTGACCCATAGGATCTCCTCTGACACATCCCTGACCCATAGGATCTCCTCTAACACATCCCTGACCCATAGGATCTTCTCTGACACATCCCTGACCCATAGGATCTCCTCTGACACATCCCTGACCCATAGGATCTCCTCTGACACATCCCTGACCCATAGGATCTCCTCCTCTGACACATCCCTGACCCATGGGATCTCCTCCTCTGACACATCCCTGACCCATAGGATCTCCTCTGACACATCCCTGTCCCATAGGATCTCCTCTGACACATCCCTGACCCATGGGATCTCCTCCTCTGACACATCCCTGACCCATGGGATCTCCTCCTCTGACACATCCCTGACCCATAGGATCTCCTCTGACACATCCCTGGCCCATAGGATCTCCTCTGACACATCCCTGACCCATGGGATTTCCTCCTCTGACACATTCCTGACCCATAGGATCTCCTCTGACACATCCCTGACCCATGGGATCTATTCTGACACATCCCTGACCCATAGGATCTCCTCTGACACATCCCTGACCCATAGGATCTCCCCCTCTGACACATCCCTGACCCATAGGATCTCCTCCTCTGACACATCCCTGACCCATAGGATCTCCTCTGACACATCCCTGACCCATGGGATCTCCTCTGACACATCCCTGACCCATAGGATCTCCCCCTCTGACACATCCCTGACCCATAGGATCTCCTCTGACACATCCCTGACCCATAGGATCTCCTCTGACACATCCCTGACCCATAGGATCTCCCCCTCTGACACATCCCTGACCCATAGGATCTCCTCTGACACATCCCTGACCCATAGGATCTCCTCTAACACATACTTGACCCATAGGATCTTCTCTGACACATCCCTGACCCATAGGATCTCCTCTGACACATCCCTGACCCATAGGATCTCCTCTGACACATCCCTGACCCATAGGATCTCCTCTGACACATCCCTGACCCATACGATCTCCTCCTCTGACACATCCCTGACCCATGGGATCTCCTCCTCTGACACATCCCTGACCCATAGGATCTCCTCTGACACATCCCTGACCCATAGGATCTCCTCTGACACATCCCTGACCCATAGGATCTCCTCTGATACATCCCTGACCCATGGGATCTCCTCCTCTGACACATCCCTGACCCATGGGATCTCCTCCTCTGACACATCCCTGACCCATAGGATCTCCTCTGACACATCCCTGGCCCATAGGATCTCCTCTGACACATCCCTGACCCATGGGATTTCCTCCTCTGACACATTCCTGACCCATAGGATCTCCTCTGACACATCCCTGACCCATGGGATTTCCTCCTCTGACACATCCCTGACCCATAGGATCTCCTCTGACACATCCCTGACCCATAGGATCTCCTCTGACCCATCCCTGACCCATAGGATCTTCTCTGACACATCCCTGACCCATAGGATCTTCTCTGACACATCCCTGACCCATAGGGCACTCCGGCACAGGATGGTGCTGGCGGGGATGTGGCCACAGCCGTCGGGCTCAAGGAGTCCTCCAGCCACAGTGCAGGATTCAGCGTGAAAGCCTGCTTCATGGGCGCATCCATCCGCTCAGCCAGCGTTCACTGAGCACCACCCCTAAGTGCGAGCTCCTCTGGGTGCCGGTGAGTAACCGCACAGGGAGCAGAGGCCGCTCTCTGAGGCAGCGGACGCTGTGGCTGCAGAGCCGTCTCCTGGGGCTGCCTGCGCGGGCAGTGGTGCAGCCCCCGGGCCCAGCCAGCAGACGCCAGGAGCCCCCACCCGCTGCCTGCTGTGACAGCCAAGCATGTCCCCAGCCAAGAATGTCTCCATTCCTGGTTGGGAATGGTCTTCTTCCCAGAGGCAGAAGGAAGAAAAGAAACTATTAACATTAAATGTTTGCAGATAACAATAAGGTCTAGCTCAACTGGCAATGAAATGAGTACATACATGTCTATTTATTTTTATTTTTTTAGAGAGCGGGGAAGAGAGACAGAGAGAAGGATAAATAGTGAGAGAAACATCTATCAGGTGTCTCCCGTAAGTGGATCAACAAGGGACTGAAACCACAACCGAGGCATGTGTCCTGACTGGGAATCAAACCCACAACTTTTAAAAATATATCTTTTTATTGATTTTAGAGAGGAAGAAAGAGGGAGAGAGAGAGAAACATCAATGATGAAAGAGGATCACTGATGGGCCGCCTCCAAAATACCCCCTACTGGGAATGGAGCCCTCAGCCCCGGCATGTGTCCTGACTGGGAATGTTTGGTTCATGGGTTGCCGCTCAAGCACTGAGCCTCACCAGCCCGGGTGGAATTAACTTTTAAAAAAAATTTTCTTTATTGATTATGGTATTACATATGTGTCCTTATTTCTTAGCGTTGCAAAACTTATTTCAAAATTCACTGCTCCCCCAGGAAACGTGAGAAATGAGTAAGTCGATGAAGAGAACTTCCATGGAACCACTGCTCTTAGCAAGCGCCTGCAGGAGAGCCGGGAGCATGGTCCTGAGTCTGCGCGGCGGAGGCTGGGAGAGCAGGAGGCTGCCACACTCTGAGCTCCCCACCAAAAGGGAGCAACGGCCAGGCCAGCGGTGGCAGCCACTCCCTGGGGAGGTGTTCTCTCAAAAGAAACCCCGACCGGTGTCAGCCTGATCCCTAAGGCTGGCGCCATGAAAGGCCGGTTTCAAAGAAAGAACAAAACAACTCTGTCCGCCTGGAGCTGAAGGCCCTCAGGAGGAGTCCCTGAGGCGCGCACAGGGTTAGAACCGGGCCTTGGTTTATGCCCAGCTCCGCCGCTGGACTCAGTTTCTGCCTCTGTGAGATGGGATGAGAAGAATCAATCTCATTTCGCTTTGCTTGTCTCTTATAGTAAATCCACCCAAAGGCCCAGGTGCACCCTGTCACCAGCAGCACCCCCACCCCCGTGTCTGCAGGGCAGAGTCGGTGCCGGCTGTGCTGGGGCCTGGGGGCACCCTCCGCTCTCCCAGGGCAGAGTCCTCTTGTTACCGGGAGACTGGTGAGCGGTGGACTGCTATTCCGTTAGCTAGCAGCAGTTACTTTGAGTTGGATAAATGGTTATATTTCTAGGAAAAAGCTCTCCTGGGTGAATAAGAAGTCAACCTGTCAGTGCTCAAATTCAAAGTCAACCCACCAGTTAAGAGCAAGGGTGCGTGCACAGCTGTGTGAATGGACTGAATGCCACCGACCTGCACCTTTAAAATGGTCAGCCTAGTGCGTTCTATGTTTCGTGTATTTTACTACCTAACAAAAAGCAGGCATAATGAAATATATTTAGGTGCATATTTTATTTTGAAAGAACCTCACAACTTTAGATATTTGAAAGTGTGTTTATGGTCTGGCTGGTGTGGCTCAGTGATTAAGCGTGGAACCATGGACAAGGGGGTTAATTCCATTTTAATCCCTCAGTGACAAATCAACAGGCGCACTCCAAATCCCCCTTTTAGCTCCATATGCCTGGAGCCGGGACTCCTGCAAACTCATTCCCTGCTGACTGTGCCAGCAGCAGGACCTGGGATGGCTGTGCCGCCTGCCCGTGGGCCCGGTGCGCTGAGACGCTTTTATCCCTGAGCTCTAGAGCCCCGGGGGAAATGGTGTGCCCCTCATCTCACACAGAAGCAGCTGACACCCACGAGGCTGAGAATAACTCGCCGGAGGTTCCTAGCCGGGAAGGGGCTGAGCCAAGGAGTTCGCCCAGTGCCGAGGGGAAATGGGTGCCCAGTCTTCACGGAGGAGCTGGGCAGGGCAGCTTCTCTGCCCACAGCCTGCACTTTCCCGCTAGAGCCCCGGGCAGGCCCCGGAGGCTGCCATGTCTATTTCCGGAGTCACGAGGACGCCTCTGCTGTCCCTTCTCGGGAGGGCACCCTCCCCTCCGGCTGGTGCCAGGCTGTATGTCAGACGTCACGTACAGTGTGCACGAGACACAGCACAAAGAGCACGCAGGCCCTGGGCCGCCAAGGAAAAGCCACAGGGTGGCACCCCCAAAGCCAGGAGCTCGGCGGCGGGCCGGGGTGGCGGTGTGCAGTCCGGGTTGGCCAGAAATGAAGTTTTCTGGGCGTTTTGTAAAAGATGGAAATGTCGGCTTCGGTGATTATGCAAGTAGCAGACACCCTGTGGTTTGGAAACTTTCTGCTCTGCCAGCTGCCAGTTTGCTCTTTTCCGGGAAAAGCAGCCTGTAGGAAGGAGCAAAGCGCTGCGTTTTTCAGAAGTTCGACGTGAACACAAGCCCAGCGAGGACGGAGGGGGTTAGACGTGAGCCGAGGCCGAGGCGGAGCTGGCCGTCTTGGACTGTTTGTTCACCCGGGATTCTGGAACGTGAGCCTCCTCAGAGCAGCACATCCCAGCCATCACCCCGGGAACCTCAGCACGGACAAAACTAATTGGGAAACCACACAAACTTTACAGGAATTTCCACGTGCACGCTCATGGTTGGAGTTTTCATGTTTCCTTTTGCGTCAGCCCTGCCAGAGTGTCCCTGCCTCCTTCCAAAGCCTCTTTGTTCTCCGGGGTCCTTACTCAGATGGAGGCTGAAATGAGTTTTCAGGGACTTTATAACGAATACACGCTGGTTGCATTGGGTCCAGAGCCCTCACAGGTGGTTAGTGGAACTGTCCTATTTGAGCAGGGGATTTAGACAACATGACCACACTTTGAAAACAGAAAAGTCTACCTTACTCGGGACAATATAGAAAAAGTCTTAATCATCCCTCTCCCCTCGACACAGACGCTTCTAGTGTCTATTTCTAGAGACTCGGGAGAACGCCTCTGCCGTCCCTTCTGGGAGAACAGCCTCCTCTTGGCCCGTGGTCAGTCGGCGTTTTTAGACGTCAGGGTCCAGGGTCCAGGAGTCACCGCAGCAGAGAGCAAGCAGGCCCCGGACCGCACACAGGAAAAGCCACAGAGTGGCACCAGCAAGGCCAGGAGCAGCCTATGACCTTTGCTTTTAATGTAATTTATTTCATTGCAGGTTCATATACAATCAATCTAGGGAAGGAAAATTGTTGCCACCTAGTGCATGTGTTTTCAAGTGAGATTCAGTCTTTTTTGAAGCTCACACAGTATCCAGAATTAAAACAAAACTGAAAGGTCACAGGTCAGGGAGACAAAAGCCTGGAAACCCTCTGGGGGAGCACCAGGGAGCACAGAGAGGGATGAAGAATCCTTCCGGAGAGAACGGTGACCTGGAGCCTTCTCGCCGCTCCACTTCCAAGCACAGCCAGTACTGAAAATTAAAGTGTATGAACCTATGACGAAATAAATTACATTTAAAGCCAAGGTCACAGATGCTCACAGCTCATCTGTGTCTTACATTTCCCTGTTTCTTTACTCTTGAGTGAATCCGTGTCCATGGAATCTTTATGGTAGCCAGCTCAGTGATGGTAACCGGTAACATGAAATCGGTCAAGGTGAGAGTATTTACACCATGGAAATTGGCAAGTGCTGTTCCCCAGAGGGCTGGCTGTGAGGCCCAGAGCAGCCACACTGGAGAAGTTCAAAGGCAGAAGGAGGCCTGGGAGCACCTGCTCAGAGCATGTCAGGGCATGGAGGCGCTGAGAGACCACGTGGCACAGAGGAAGGAATGAGGCTGCGATTTCAGACGGGTCTGTGTCCAGAGCCCAGCACAGCTCACTTCCCCAGGACTTACTCTGTACATCTCTGAAGTGGGACTAGTGGTGTCTCTCAAGGGAGTGGCTGTGCTCATGATGCCTGGCACAGAGGCTGGCATAAGAGGCAACTGGCACACAGTTGAAGTTTCAACAGCTCAGGGCTGGGGCACCAAGCTCCTGCGCAGTTGGAGACTCATGCACAACTATGAACCTCACTTTCTACTTCACAACGATCCCCAGTTGGCAAGCTCACCACTGAGGGCCCCTGGCCTGGGCCTGCGCTACTGTCAGGGCCAGCTGCTCTGCTGCTTCTGCCCCGGGAATGTAAGTGCACCATTGCTGCCCTCCTGTCTCCCGAGACAGCGCCTGCCAGCGGGGGGGCTCCGTGCATTTGTGTGGATAAGTGACGCCCGGCTCCCCTCTGAGTGGTCTGCCCGTTTCTACTGCTGAGGTCCCATGAGGAGCCAGTGGCTTCTCCGCCTCTTAAAGAGCAAAGCCAGCCAGCTGTGAGGCTGCTGTCCTGGCATCTGCCGCACCCCAGGGGCTGTCTTCCCTGCCACGGAGCCCCGGGCGCCCCTTCCCGCAGCTCCATTCACAAGCAGCCCAGCAGCACCCTCCCTCCCTGGCCAGTTTCTCTCCTCCTCGCCCCGGGCTCCGCTCCAGCTCCATCTGCCTCATCAGGAGCTCCAGCCTTGTGACAGGAAGTGGCACCCAGCGCCTGCAGCTGTATCCAGGGAACCAAATATTTACCCCCCGGGCCCTGCTCGCGTGGTTGCTGAACTTGCTGTTCTGGAGGGACATTTCTGAAGGGTGTGACGGCTGGGTCCCGTAAGCAGCATGGGTGCTGCTGGCAGGAGCTTCCCGAGGGTGCACGATGCAAACTCATCAAGTTCCCTCCCTCCCTAGAGCTTTGGTCCGCAGAACAATGCAGGGTGAGCGGCCACGGGCCACGGGGTGGGGGCAGGCAGATGCGCAGTGTCTGACCCCAGCTCTGCCTCCAAGTCTCTGCTGGAGATGGTGGCAAGCCCCCACCCTCCAGGCAGCGGCTGTACAATGGGGATAATTCCGCACATGGCATGTAAGCGGGCCCTGGGAAGCTGCTCTTACTGATTTTTAAGGCACACGTAGTGCGTTAAGTGAGAATGTGAGGGAGAGCAGAGGCTCTGGAGTCAGACAGACTCAGTACCTATGTGGCCTGTGCAGGGACCTCACTTCTCCGGAGCCTCGGCCTCCCCAGCGGGAGGGGGTGATAACAGAAGCCCCACCCCCCCCCCCCCCCCCCCCCCCCCCCGCGCCAAGGGCTGCAAGAGCACGTGCGGCTGTGAGCCATGTTACCCTGCTTCTCACTGGCGACAGCCTCGCCATCGCTGCAGACCCTGCGGGGCGGCGCTCGCAGGGCCGGTGCAGGAGCTGCGCGGGGCGGGCAGGCGCCGCTCTGCCCCTCTGCCCCAGTCCACGGGAGAGCGCGAGCTGGCAGCTCTGGCTGTGAGACAATTGGGTCTGGATTCTCCCACCAGCGATAACATCACCCTGCTGGTCTGAGCGCTTTACACTGCCAGAGTGCCTTCACCTCCCTTTCTTCTTTTAAACTTCACAGCTTCACTGAGCCAGAGTGTCACATCCCCATTTCACAGAGGGGCCACCGAGACCCGAAGGAAGGATGTGACTTTGAGGCCACACAGCTGGCCAGCTCCGCTTCCTGCTGCCCCAAACAAGCTCCGGTCCTTCCAAAGTTTCCCCCCAAAAGTGAATTTAACAACCCCCTGAACCACAAGCCAGCTCTGCACGCAAATGTCATCCTGAGGCTTCCCGGCCCTCACACTGCAGCTCACCAGAGGCGGCTTCCTCGCCGGGAAGGGTGTTGGGAGGGGAGGTTGGGGAGCCTGCAGGCCTGGAGGGCACCCCCCACCAATCCCCAAAGCCCCAGGTTCTACTGCGGGCAATGGAAAGAAGTGCCCGGTTAGGAAATTGGAGAATTCACAACAGCCCTGGGATTAGAAGTCCTGCTCTCTATGCCTTGGGAATAACTGTAACCACTGACACCTTTGTAGAATCCTGGAGGGCATAAGGCACCTACACGGGGAGAGCTTACAAAGAGAAGTGATTTATTCAAACAAGAAAAGTGCCTGCAAGGGCTGAGGTGGGGCCAAGGTGTAGATCTGCCAGAGCCAGACAAGCCCCGCCCCGCTTCCACCCCCGATTTCCCAAGAAGGGGACACCTCTGTAGAATCTCCCCCTCGGTTCCACGGTAATGCCGCTCTCTGTGCTGCAGCTGATGGAGCTCTGCTCAGCCCTGCAGAAACCACGCTGTCTCCTCCCTCCACAGCCACAATGGGAAGTTACTACTGAAAACTGCATTGAAAACAACCAGGACTCTTTTTCCCCCCCTGTAATTGAATATTATTCTATTTTATAATTTCTTCCTTTTCCCCAAAGAATAGCCAGTTCCTACACAGTTGAGAACATCATCCCTTTTGTTGGCTTCACTCATGGTTTGGTTTTGTTTGCTCTCCATGGAATAAGCAGTGTTTGGGCACCTGCATGGTGCCAGGCCCTCGGGGACAGAGTGGGGAAGCACAGTTTGTTTGGTGGAAGGGGCATTAGACCTCAACCTTATGCCTCAGTGGCAGTGACCAGAATTATTTTTCTTGATGTGTAAAGCATGACCTATCTCACTTGAAGTGACCTTCCCACTTTCCCAATCAAGACAGGGCAGAGGCTAAGGGATCAATCTTTTGCATCAATGTCCAGCTGGACTCTATGATCACTGAAATTTTCCAGAGAGTTGGCTCCCGGGTACTGCTGACACACACATAACGGAGCTGTGTCCGGGTGTCAGCTCCCAGGACACGCTTCAGAGGACAATGAGAGAGACCGGCTCTGCAGCCTCTTTAATTCCTAGCTGTGTGCGTGGGCAGCTGATTCAGCCTCTGGACGCCCAGCTTTCTCCTTTGGGAGGGTGTCCCTTAGCAGGATATCCTCACCTGAAACCACTGGGGTCTCCTTCCCCCTTTTTCCTGGTTCTAACAATCATGGGAGAAAATAAAGGGGTGGGACTGGGACTAACCACTCTGGGGAAAAGATTCTAGAACAATCCCACGCCTTCCTCCTGTCTGGTGGATGCCTCGGGTTGGCACAGGTGTCGTAGGGCCAGTCCACTGAGACAGCGCCACTCCCACCAGGTGCTGTCACTCAGCCACCTGCTCTCGTCAGCGGGTAAGCAGGGGCCTGAGATCTCGGCGCGATCACGTTATCAAATGTGTGAGTGCCACCCCTTCACGTCTTCACAATCTCTACTGAGCTCTCACTGTGTGTCAGACTCCATAACAGGCCCCGGCCTATATAATGGACTTTAGCCAAAGCGTACCTCTTTCAGACCCGCTAGGGACACAAGCAAACCAGCCTGTACACAGGGGTGTTTCTGATCATGCTAAGCACAGGCAGCCCCAGAGCTATGACTTTCCACAGGCTGAGCTATGGTGTTCGGTAGGTTAGGGGTATTACATGCGTTTTTGATGTATGGTATTTTCAGCTGATGAAGGGGTAGCGGGAAGCAATGCCACTGTAGGTCAAGGCACATCTGCACCATGAAAACGAGGAAGCAGAAGAATGTGAGGCCCAGTTGTATGTACGGTGAGGGCGGAAGGGCTGCCTGAGGAAGCTGCCGTTCTCTAAGATAAGGGTGACGGAGTCAGTCTCGAGAAGATCTGGACAAGAGCATTTCAGGCAGGGGCCAACAGTGCGAACGCCCGTGCTTGGCTAGTTTGAGACACTGTTGCACACGTTTTTCATTAGCGTACTCTTAAGAGCCTCTCTAGGCACTCCCCCCCCGCCCCCCATACCGTCCTCCATGACGTTTTAATATCAAAGATATATTGCATATCTGTTGGGTAAAACTGGGCTTTGGAGGGCCACAAACTCTCTCTCATACTATCTGTTTTTTTGCCCTTTAAGAACCGTTTTTTCCTCCCCTTGGGGGTGAAGTCTCAGCACTGAGAATGCACAGCTTAAGAAAGAAGTGGCAGCAATGTGGTGGAGCTTGGTCGCCAAAAGGACAAGAACAGGAGACGGAGAGTCAAAGAGGGGCTCATCAGTGGTTCGGGGCCAGGCGCCCGCGGGGGCTGGAACTTGTTAGACATGCGAAGTGGCGTCCAGCGCTCTGTGTTTTACAAGCCCTCGGTCACTTGGGTGTATGCCGAGTCGGGAGACCGCTGGGCTGTGTCATTCATGGAGCTGTGGGCCATTCCGAGGCAGCAGGAGGCCCTGGAGGCTGTCAGGTGTGGGAGACACGACCCGAGGACGTTAGTGAAGGAAAAGTCCTGCTCCTGGAGGCGCTGAGAGCGAGGAAGGAGGAGCAATGCCGGGAGAAGGGCAACGACCCGGAAGGCCGGCGTTGGTGCTCACCTGTGAACTGGAGGTGGGAATATGACCCACTTCCCCAGGCTGTGAGGGCTAACTGAGCGAATGCAGAGAACTTAGCACACAAACACTAAACTATTAGCTATTAAACTATGAGCACATTTATTAATCCAATGACTATTAAAGTATTCTGTTCATTCTTGATTCTCTCTACCAAACTCCTACTGGTTAATATCCAAGTGCAGACTCCCACTTCCTTTAGCTCTCTCTGCTTTTGCCAGTTCCACCAGTTCAGCTGGGGGTTGGTAGGTCGGTAACATGTTCACAAGGCTGCGTAAGTCACGGTGTTCTATTCAATGTCCTTTCCTTTCCCTTTCCCTACGAGATCTAACTGTCGGCCTAGAAAAGGAACCTTGTTGTCAAACCTGAGTACTAGAATCAGTCCTGTCACCACCTGTGCACAGCTTTCCCAGCTCAGACAGGAAGCGGCCCTCCAGGAGGCAGCACCCGTCGGGCTCAGCATGGACTGGGCATCAAGCAGCCTGGACGCAGGTCCCTGCTCTGACACTAGCCTGCGGGACCTTGGGCCTGTCATTAATCCCTGCCGATCGGTTTATCTGAGAAAGGCAAGACCTGCAATAGTCCCTGCCTCACGGATTGAGGCTTAAACACAAGAAGGCATGGAGACGCCCAAACCGGTTTGGCTCAGCGGTAGAGCGTCAGTCTGTGGACTGAAAGGTCCCAGGTTCGATTCCGGTCAAGGGCATGTACATTGGTTGCAGGCACATCCCCGGTAAGGGGTGTGCAAGAGACAGCTGGTCGATGTTTCTCTCTCATCAACATTTCTAGCTCTCTATCCCTCTCTCCTCCTCTCTGTAAAAAATCAATAAAATATATTAAAAAAAAAAAAGAAGGCATGGAGAGCTCTCAACGCAGTGCCCGCCAGTGTTAGCCCCCGTGATGGTGAGGATCTCTGAGCCTGCCATGGGCACAGCGTGCTGCCCGGACCATAAGGGAAAACTATGTCTGTGAGTCTCACAAACACACAAAACACTCCGGCTTGGGAAGGACATCGAGGGACAGGCTGGTTTGGGATTCAGCATCCTAACCCAGGCTGCTCTCCTGCACAGCAGTAAGTGACTGACCTCATCCAGCCCGGTCAGGGGAATGCCACTCAGTGCCTTCAGGTCACAGGCATGGGAGAAGAAGGCTCCGATCCCCAGGCAGAGCCCCAAGCCCTGCTCCACCTGCTCCCCGTCCACCTCATCATCTTGTCCCATCCTCTCCCTGCACCCGGCTCCAGCCACACTGGTCCTCTTCTAGATCCTTCTCCGTGTGATCTCCTTCCTGCCTCATAGCATGAGGGGGTGTGGAAAGTCCCAATTTATCACACAGATGAAAAGTCACTTTCTCTTGGAAGCCACGTGTAGTTGTGATGAGCGAAGACTCTGGAGTCAGACTGCCCAGGATCAAATCCTGAGTTGGATATGTTGCTAGTGGTAGGACCATGGGCAAATGGCCATGGGAATGATACTGGAGCATTGCTCGGCGGGTTAAGTGAGCGGATGTGGAATGCCCAGGGCAGCTCTGGGCTCCAGAACTCTATCCTGAGCGCTGTTGGTCCTCGCAGCCCTCTGCACTCCTCTTTTGGGGCACTCTTCACACTTATAATGAAATATGAGGTGCTTTTTCTAAAATATCTGTCCTGCTCCCCAGCCCGCAGCATGCGCCCTGCAAGGCAGCTGCTCAGTGGACACGTGTTGAATGGAAAAACAGAGTGCTCACTTATTAAAAAAAACTGGGAAAGCAATGTAATCTTTTTTCACATAAAATACTTCAGAGTAGCTAGCCAATGAACAGTCTCCTTAAAAGAAGGCAGAAAGGATAAATCAGAGTAAGACCTGTGGTGTGCCGACCTCAGTGCTTGTTGTAATGCAGGGGGGTGCTTGTCCCTTTATGTGGGCACTGGGGGCTGTGCCTGGTTACCAAGCGCAACCTCCTATGTCCCAACTCAAATACAGTGATTCCTGTGAAATCTCTGCGGAGTTTTGGATGAATCCCTAACGTCAGACGGTGAACGGAGCAATTACTTCCAAGTCCTGCTAGAGTGGCCTTACTCTCAACTCAACACATGGCCGTTCCAAGGGAAAAGCTGCCCCTCTGCACCTGGTTGTTGAAGGCCTGGCTCCCACTTCCCCGAGCGGCACGCAGAGCTACAGAGGCCAAGCTCCCCAGAGTAAACCTCTCCCATGGGGCCAGGCCCATCGGGGACACCACACTCCCAGCAGGTGAGGTGCCGAAGCGTTTCAGAAAAACTCCTTCCTTGGGATCACACACCGAGGCCAGCTCATTTCTCACCAGTTCTCCGAGAAACCACACACACACAACACACACACACCACACACACACACACACACACACACACACAGTTTATTCCAATGGACTACGTGTACCTGTTCAGGTCTGTCCATTCAGGAGGCCAGCAGGGTCTACACCCCGCCCTCTCCCTCCAAGGCTCTGGTGTGAGTCTACAGGGAGACTTCCCACATTTTCATCAGATTATTAGCTCTTGTCCTTAAAACAGTTTAGAACCAGAACCTGAAACAGATGAAAACTTGACTTCAAGCCCATGACACCAAGCCACAGTCACTTCTTTGAGAATTCGTGTCCCAGTGAAACCCAGACAGTGTCTGCAGTCAAGTGATCTCATGCGTCCAAAACCATGGGAGGCTGACGGATGTCCCGCCAACGTAAGACGCAGAGACACCCAAAGCTCCTCTGCCATCAGGGTCCGGGGCCCTGGGAAACGGGCCGGCCATGGGCCCGCACACTGAGCCTTCGGGTGGTGTCTACTCAGTTTCATGACACCATTGTCTTTATTTGCTGCCATTGAGATAGAGGCATAGTTATATTACTATTGAATAATATTAACAGGCACTTATTAGGTATGTCTTCAGTGCCAGAGACTAGCTCTGATCCCCCAGTTACCTCCGGAGGGGACTTTAATTATCCCCATCAGAGGGCTGGCGGGTTCCCAGTTCCTAAGTGGGGAAGCAGGTTTACCTGCTGACTCGGAACACCGCCTCACCATCCGGCCCTCTCTGCGCTTCTTTCAGACAAAGCCCACCCAAAACCAACCTTGGCCAGTGGACCCCTGAATGCCTTGGGGTGTCACTGTTTGCTGTAGTTGACATTGCTCGAAGTCTACTTAAATATACTCCTATTAGTCCAACCCTTTGACTTCAAAATCATATTAATTCACCTCCACTACGTACAACCACTGCCTGTCAGCAGTGCCCCCTCCCCAGGGGAGTGGAGCTGAGAGTCCGGCCTGTGAGGCTGCCGGCTCTGGACTCCCCTGGGGCCTTAGCCGCGTCCTAGGGCAGTGGCTGCGCCTCCCCGGCCTCTGCCAGCCCGCGCCCGGCGCACTCTGTGCAGTGAACACCGAGGGCACGGTGCTGACCTTGAAGCACTGGAATCTGGGGCAGGATTACATTTCAGCACAGGAGCTGCATCTACTACCCACAAGCCCTCATTTCTTCCTAGACGGCACCTCAGTGTCTGATTCCAGTCACAGTTTCAGGAATCTCTCCTTCTTCAACTTGGCCTCCCTCTATCTTCTCCCACCCGACACTGCCTTCGGCACGTGGGCATCTGGTCATGTTGTCCCAGCCCTGAATTCCTGTCTAGAGAAAAAGGAAAATAGCAGCGGAGAGAAACAAGGGAGAGAAGAAGGAAGGAGGGAGGGAGAGAGAGGAACAAAGGTGGAGATGGAGGTGAGCAGAGGGGGTGGAGCTGCAGCTCATTGGATGGCAGGGATGTAACGACACATGATCGGAATTGGCACTTGAAGCTGAAAAAGTACCTCCTCACCTATCATGTGTGCCAAGGCCCGGCAGGGACAGTGAGCGGCCCGAGGCAGAGTCAGATCTGGTCAGCGCCCTCTGCCCGGTGATTTGCAGCCCCGCACATGCGACCAGCCAGGGTCTGTATTCCTGTGGAAGCTCAGCTTCTCCCTAACCCCGCACACCAGGTAGAGGGGGTGGTGGAGAGTGAAGTCTTGAAAGAACAAACTACACTCTGCCAGCTTGTTTGTTTTCACTTACAAGGACAGGAAAAAAAAAAAAAAACCAAAAAAAAAAACACAAACCAAGAGCAAATAAACCGACACCAGGGAACAGGTAAACATACCTCTCCAACCCCGCTGCAAAGGTGATTTTTCTAGCTTAACAAGTTTTCCGTTGAACGTTTTTTAGCTTTCCCACAGCAAGCAGGAAAAAGCCTTCATTGGCGCTTCCTGGAGTCCATCTCAGAGAGAAGCAAAGGTTTCATGCTTGGATTAGGATCTGGCCTGGCCTCCACTAAGAGCTCAGGGCCCTACGATGCTTACAGGATGAGAAGCAAGTGGCCAGTGCATGCTGCCAGTTCTGCAGCCTATGGGGTCCAGCACATGCCCGCTGCTTCTTTTCCGTGGCTCTCCCCTGCACCTGCCTTGGGGCTCCGCCGCAGCTGGGAGAGCTCAGGCCTCGCTGGATGCAACTCCCGCGGTTCCAGTCCAGGAGAGCCCACAGAGAGGAAACAAGTGCACCAACCGAAGGGCCAACCGACCGACTACAGGGGATGCAGAGAAGCAAGGGCCGGCAGAGTCAGCGGGCCTGGACCAGCGCAGTGGGAACGGAGCGCAGTATCAGGACTCGGAGTTGGACATGAGGCTGTGCCGAGGCCCTAAGGGACATGAGCACCTAGACAAGTCCCTTTATTTCTGTGCATTTTAATCTCCCCAGCAATAGAACCAGGGATTGGACAAGGTTGCTCTAGCTCAAATATCGCACAGCACAAATATGTTTAACTAGAGGCCTGGTGCATGAAATTTGTGTATGGGGTCCTTCAACCCAGCCTGTACCTGCTCCAGTCTGGAACCCTCGGGGGATGTCTGACCGCCGGTTTAGGCCTGATCCCATAAAGGATTCCGCAAAAGATTATGCCTAAACTGGCAGTTGGACATCCCTTTCGCAATCCAGGATTCTTACTGCTCACCTGCCTGCCTGATCACCCCTAACCCCTGTCTGCCAGCTTGATTGCCCCTAACTGCCCTCCCCTGCTGGCCTGATCACCCCTAACCCCTGTCTGCCAGCCTGATTGCCCCTAACTGCCCTCCACTGATGGCCTGATAATCCCTAACTGCTCCTCTGCCAGCCTGATCACCCCTGCCAACCTAGCTTTGTCTGGAAGGAGGACCAGACGACCAAAAGATGTCCAGTTAACGCGGTTAGCGTATTACCCTTTTATTAGTATAGATAGTTCTACCCAGCCAACAGCATTTGCCCACCCTACCCTTGCCTTGCCACATTACTGAGCGCTTCCTGGACAGTGATCCCCATCCACACACAGTTTCACTCACCCTCAGAGCACCGTGGTTCAAAATAGTACATGGAAAATTCCAGAAATAAAGAATTCACAAGTTTCATCACTGCACATTGTAAGGAAACCCCAGGCTGTCCTCTGCATCCAGCCTGGGACAGGGACCACCCTGCCCACCCACTCCCTCCCATCTGGGCTTCCCGTCAGCCAATGTAGCGACCGTCTGGTGAGCAGATGGACTGTTCCGTCTCCAGTGCTTGTGCTCAAGAGTCAGCCTCATTCACTTAACACTGTAGCATTTACATAACTTTTATTAGAGGGTATTATTATAACTGTTTTATTTCATTATTAGTTATTGTTAATCTCTGACTGCACCTAATTTATAAATTAAACATTATCACAAGTGTGCGTGTATAGGAAAAATATGGTATATACAGGGCCCAGCACTACCTGTGGTTTCAGGCATCTACTGTGGTCTTGGAACCTGTCCCCTCTGGGTAAGGGTGGGATTACTGTATACCCCAAATGAGGAGCAGACCATGGAGCACTGAGCACAGACTGTGCTGGGCATGGGGTTTGGCAAACCTGGGGGTTTTTCCTGCTTCAGGTTTTTATTGCAGGCAGCAACAGCAACCAGTCAGACAGCGCTGCCTTCTACTCAGACTCCAGGCCTCTTTGCTGAGGGATTCAGAGGACAAAGCACCCAGGGGATAAGCGTCCTCACCTTTCCTAAATGTCCCCCTCCTTTAAGGAGCGTGTTTCACCCGCTGCTCGCATCCTGGGGCAGATGCTAGTTTGAGAAGCTGTGCTGAGGCCTGGCTATCTTCAGGCAGAGAGCCTGAGTTGCTCTACCCACCTGCTGTGAGCAAGACACCTGCTGTCAGTCAGCCCTCTCGGCCTAGGAGGGATGGTAACAAGGACGGCAGAGCGCAGGGCCCGGGCCCTGTAGACCGTCCATCTGTGAAGAGGTGGAGCTTCTGGTTCCTGAGAGAGAGGGCTGCTGGATAGGCCTCACCTCCATGAGCTGCTGCAGCCCAGCCGTGAGCCAGGACCATCTGATGGTGAACCGCCCCCCCCCCCACAGGCTGCCTCCCCCCCACCGAGCCCGGCCCCCAGGCTGCATTTGGTCAGTCACAGTCCTGTCCACGCTGTGGGTCAGCCAGGACCTTCAGCCAGGACGGCTAGGGACAGTGGCTCATTGCTCAGGCTGCCCAGTTATCTCCCAACTTCTCTCCTCTCCCCACTGCTCCCGGCTTCCTCACAGACTTCCCTTCACACCGAGAACTCCGTCTCCTGGCTGAGCCCATTTCCCTTGCTTCCTGAGTCCACAGATATCCCTCCCCTCCCCCCAAAGGCTGCCTCCCAGGAGGAAAGAACAGACAGAGCAGAACGTTATGAGTTTACCACAGCCACGTTGCACAGGAGGAAAGAGAAAAAGCTTCCCTGTAATTAGGGTGTAGCACTTCCTCTGAGAAATCATAAAAGTTTTATTAATTAATGGACAGCCATCCCCCGAACGGCGTCCCGGAGCTCTCTCCGGGAGCTGCGGAGATCGCTCGCGGAGCGCAGTTCGTCATAAACTAGGATGGGGACAGGACTCACTGTCCCTGCGTCTTTCTCGGGGCAAAACAGAATGGACATTAAAAGGTCTTTTCAGGAAAGTTACTAATGCTCTGGGCCCCATGGGATCCTGGAGAGGCCACGGACACAGCGCGGAGGCCATCAACACAGCAACTAAACACAGGCTCTCCTCAGCCGCTCCGCCCTGGCTCTCCTTTCACATCATAAAGAGCTCTCATCTTCAAAACGCTTTACGCCAAAAAGAACAGAAGAAAAGACAAAGGGTAGCAGAGGGTGGAGGGTGCGGTGAGGTCGGATCATTGTCTCAACAATAATTACCCAAGTTCCGAGGGGAAAGCAAGACACCAGCCCGGAGGGCCTCCGGGAGCAGAGAGCGGCTAACAAGGCGGCATCCCTGGAGGCCCGGCGCCCGCATCGCACTCAGCACCGCACCGGAGGCCGTGCAGCTCTGTTAGCAAAGCGTGACCCACATTTCCTCAGCTTCCTCTTCTGAAAGGTGGGTTCCGGGCCCTCGTCCACCTGATTCAATACTAAAACCTGCCCAGGATCCCGTTAGAAACGTCAGCACGACCAGCACTGCGCTGTCTGCGGTCAGGAAAATTACAGAGAAACGGTTCTTACCTCCCCATGGCTCGGCTCACTCAAAGGGACTGCAGAAGGAGCAGGACAAAGGACACGTGTGTGAGCATTTGTGGGATGTGTGTGTGTTTTCTCCAAATACAAGCTGGTGGAAGCGGGGACCCGAAACCCAGGATGCCTTCCGTTGCCACATAATCGCAAGGAAATGACCTTACCGTTTGCTGCTTTGATTAGAACAAAAGCCTTTCAACATGAGTCAGGAGGGCATGGGGGGCGGGGGGTGCGAGGGGAGTGAACAACAAGCAAACACTTCTGCTGTCGCTTTGGCCACTATTCTTTGTGTGTTTGAAACACACGGTGAAATGTTTACTGTTTTCTAAACTGCATTGATAACACCTGATCTGGGTTGGATCAGAGACGGCCAGGCCATCGAAGAACCCAAGCTTCCATTTCGGATCGTTAGTCTCTACGTATCTGAATGAGGCAGGGAATGTAATGAACACAGAGCGAAATAATTCCTAACTCAGCCTGCTATGCACAGCCATTCATGCCAACAGCTTTTTCACTGGGAAAGAAATCAGAATTCCCTGGGACAATCTGAGGGCATCAGTTGGCATAGGAAGCTAACCATAAATCCCAAACCCTGGTGGCACGGCCGTGGTCTCCATAAAAGATTTACTTTGTTACTTACATTCAACAAAGTCATTACTATGGAAATTACTCAACACGTCGGAAATACATAAAAATACACTATACTTCAAGGAGAAGCAGAGAAAAGTATACACAATCCAGGAAAAAATAGTAAATCCGTTTTTAGAATGGTTCAGGAAGAGCCCGTGACAAGCATGTCTGTAAAAAGAACAGTCTGGAATTTTGTGCAAGTGTGTGGTATGGCTAAGAATATGAGTGCCAGAGTCAGACAAACCTGGCGTCCTTGTAGCTGTCTGTCTTTGGGAAAGTGACTTGACTGCTCAGAGAGCTCATTTCCTCCTCAGTAAAACGGGGTACAAATCCTTAGCTGAGAAGGAGTGTTGGAGGAACTAAAGGAGATACTACACAAAATGTTTGCCTGGCATGTAGCATGTACCACATGCATTTAAATAAAGGGGAAGGTCTCCTTTCTCGACCACACCCCAAAAGACATTTTCCCTTAGAAATGAGGAAGTGGCTTTATCTTCAAGTCCCTTTAAACTCTAACTCCCTTGAACTATAATGTACTGTCTGGGGAAGACACAGCAGCCTGTTACAACCTTAGCGAAGGCCAAGTTCGTCTGCCTTTATGGGCCATTGGATAAATACGGATTTAGTGATTACTGTTGGCAGGAGACCTCACAGTTGGAGGGGTCGGATGTCAGAATGAACAAGCCTCTTAAATATTACTTTAGGAGGCTGTGCAGCAGTGTATATACCTTCAGGATGAAAGGAAAAGGAAGAAAAAGTCAAATAATGTTCCCAGTGAAATGCCACACATTAATTTCAAACCGCTGTAGCTCCAAGGCCTCAGGCGGAAGCACAGACGCTGTGTTTGAAAAGCTCTGAAGAGGCTCAGAGAAGGGCTTTATTTGGGGCCCAGCCCAGATCCGAGGAAGAGGCTGAAAAGGAGAGTGAAAGACAGCAACCACTCCAACGACTAATCTACAGAAGGACCATAAGTATTACATCTATTCCACTGTTTCGCCTATATTCCTACATTTTCATATATTCAAGCTGGCCCAAAACATATGTTTTAAGTTTTATCATTGGGAATCTATTCTAGTAAAAGGGTAATATGCTAATTGGACAGGACGTCTTCTGGATGTCCTTCCGGACAAAGCCACGGATGTTACTGTGAGGGCAGAGCCGAGGCTCAGGCAGCCCCGATGGCTGTGAGGGCCAACTCTCAGCAGCCACGGCGGCCAGCAGTGGCAGCAGCAGCTGCGTGACGGGGGCATTGCCCTCCCCTGATCTTCCCGTCGCCTCCCACAGAGGGAGGCCAGAGGTAGCAGAAGCCAGGGAGTGATGGGGCTGCCCTTCCCCTGATCAGGAGGTTGCCTCTGCAGAGGGAGGCCAGACTGTGGCTTAGGCTCACTCTCTGTGGGGAGCGGGCCTAAGCCATCAGTAGGACATCCCCTGAGGGCTCCCGGACTGTGAGAGGGGGCAGGCTGGGCTGAGGGACCCAGGGCCTCTAGTTACTTTATCATCGGAGAAATCTTCCAGGTTTAAAATTCAATGAATGGAGACTTTTCTCACTGGGTTGGAGAGACTACTGAAAGAACTCCTGAGATTTCTGATTGCATGGTGAAGACTTGCTCACTGTCCAAGGCCAATTACAGTTTTGAGAACCAGTGCCAGAATCAGGGCAATAGAAGGACTAATACCCCCAGGCAGGCAGCTTGAAGGGCCTGGCAGCCTGCCAGTTCCAACACTGAGATGGGCAAGGTCAGCTTGTGGCCTTGCAAGGTCAGCTTGTGGCCTTGCATTACAACCAGGAGACAATCAGAATGTCTGTTGTTTTTGCCTGTTCAGGGACTTTTCACCATTTTCTAATCACAGATCCCTGCTTTCCAGTTAGGCACCATCCAGATAAGTAGGATAAGGCTAACCTATGCCCTCCGACCATGGGAGGAACAAGTGATTCACGAATAACCAGTAACATCTCTCCCAAAGCTGGCTAGTTATAGAGATCCGGGAAGGAGAAGGGTTTGTTCTCGTTTGTTCTGGAGTCAAAAGGCTCCCAGGCACCTCCCACTGGGCAGAAAAGTTGGGGAGAGACCCGAATCATAATGTCCACTTCTGATTAAGCCAGTTTTCATTTTAATTTTATGGAATATTGATAAATTTTAAATTTATTTTTCAATAAATACAGTTGATAGTCAATATTATATTAGTTTCAGGTGTACAACCCAGTGATTAGACTAGTATACTAGTCTAATAATAGATGTATACTAGTATAGCTCATGAAGTGATCACCCTGATAAATCTAGGGCTCACATACACAGTTATTACAATACTAGTGGCCTGGTACACGAATTCGTGCACCAGTGAGGTCCCTCGGCCTGGCCTGCAGGATTGGGCCAAAAACAGCTCTCCAAC
Source organism: Nyctalus aviator (assembly GCA_036971965.1). Lineage (NCBI taxonomy): Eukaryota > Metazoa > Chordata > Mammalia > Chiroptera > Vespertilionidae > Nyctalus > Nyctalus aviator. Next base: position 3,470,321 of record CM072934.1, on the reverse strand, counting down.
ACCCCCAATGGGTCCCAGATTGCTAGATGGTGCAGGCCAGGCTGAGGGAGTCCACCGGTGCACAATCGGGGCTGGAGAGGGATGAGGCAGGTTGTCCAGCCAGGGAGGGACCACAGGAGGGCTCCAGGGCATGTCCAGCCCATCTTGCTCAGTCCTGATTGGCTGGACCCCAGAAGCAAGCTAACCTACTGGTCAGAGCATCTGACCCCTAGTGGTCAGTACACATCATAGCGACTAATCTACTAGTCAACTGTCTGCCCGCTGGTGGTCAGGATACTTCATAACAAGCAGTTAAGTAGCCTTAGCATATGGTTAGCATATTACACTTTGATTGGTTGAACAGCTGACCAGACAACTGTACACTTAGCATATTAGGCTTTTATTATACTAGAGGCCTGGTGCATGAAATTCATGCACTGGGTGGGGAGAAGGGTTCCTCAGCCCACCCTGTGCCTTCTTGCAGTCCAGGATCCCTCTCATTACTGCCCACCTGCGCACTGCTCCTTACCACTCGGCTTGCTGCTTCTTAGCACTGTTACAGAAGCAGGAGAGGCTCCCACCACTGCCACTGTGGACACCAGCCAGGTGAGAAACACAGGTGAGAAACATCAATCAGCTGCCTCCTGCACACCCCCCACTGGGGATGCGCCTACAACCAAGGTACATGCCCCTGACCGGAATCAAACCTGGGACTTTTCAGTCCGCAGGCTGACGCTCTATCCACTGAGCCAAACTGCTTTCGGCTAGAGTCCCAATTCTTAAAGGAAATCTTTATAAGAGGCTTTGCGTTTATCACAAAACTATCACTTCCATCACAAAACACTCACATACTGAATGAATGCCAGAAACACAGGCAAAACACAGGATTCCCAGAACTCTGACAGCGGAGCCTAACTCTGACCACTGTCTACACTTAGAGGACAAATCTCGAAACCAGCTCATCTCCTAAGTTTTGGGAGGTTTGCACTAGAGAAAGGAATACTTCTGCCAAACGCCTGATCCTCCCCTCACTCTGCCTCTAGAACCAGTCCAGGCCAGTTCAGATGTTGGCTGCGCACCACGTGCGTGCGAGGCCTTGGAGGGAAGTGGAGGACACGCTCAGGGGTGTGGCCAGGCCTGCCGTCCCTCCGGGAGCAGAGTGGCTTCTGATTTTTCACCTCCCAGGCCGCCAGCCCTGGGGTTGGATTGTGGATTATGCATATGGACCTTTCACATATTCTCAATCTCTCACCATTTTATCAAGGAGTATGTGAGAGCTCCTTCAGTACCTGACACGCTGTCCCAGGTCTGCATGCAGTGCAGGGACTTCTTTGGGGGGCTTGTTAGGTGCTGGGTGCTGGGTGGGGCGGTGGGACAGGGTGAAAAGGAGAGACAGCTAGAGGGGTGTGCAGGGAATTACGTTCATTAGTGAGGAAGGCGATTTCAGCTGAGGGGGAGGCCTCTCCTAACCCAAAGCAGGACGTGACAGAGGAGCACAGAGCACAGTCCGAGCTTCCAGGCCACGGCTGCAGGGTGAGAGGGCGCCGGCCGGTGGGTGGCTGGGCTGAGCTCAAGACCATTTCCGCCTTGTTCTGCTACAGCGTGTGGCAAAGGCAAATCTCTCACCGAATGCTTTCAATGAATAGTACTTCTGTTCAGGAGGGAAGGGCACAGATACAGAAAACGAATTCATAACTTATTGGAAGCTGGGACAGCACCTCTGACGACAGGGGCATTGGGAGTTTACTTCGTTCTCTTTCAGGATCACATGTTGGAGCCGTTGGAGGGGCTGCGCTGCGTCCAGGAAAAACAACCGCGATGGAAAAGTCCATGACTCACAGTCTCCTCCGGCAGAAAGAGGGACGTTTCCTGTTCTAGGCGGATCCTCCGCCTTTTTAGCCATAACTGGAAAAACAGAGGTAAAGGGTGAGGAAGAGAGGCAGGCGCCGTGGGGCTCCTGTCTGCCTGTTCTAACGGGACGAGGGCCTGACCTCTGACTTGGTTTCCCCACAAGGCATGCGCAGAGTTTCAGGCAATGGGCCTAAGTTCTGTAAAATCTAATACCATCCGTGTTTGAAAAAATGACAGGAAAAGACCTCTGAAATTCAGAAACCATTAACAATGCTCCAACATGTACTGAAAAGTGCATAATTTCACCTTCATTTATTTTCTAACGTTAAGTGCTACATGCAATGAAATCGTAGTCAACTGCCCACACTGATTGAGTGCTGACTAGTGCTCGGTACTAAGCCCTCTGCTTTCCACAGATTACCTTATTTTCCTGGCAACAACCCAACGGCCTGGTACTAGTTCATTTCCATTTTACAAAAAAGATCAGCCGAAGGACTTGTATGCATGCATATAATCATAACCATGGACACAGACACCAGGGGGGTGAGGGCATGAGTGGGGGAGGGTGGGGAGCCATGGGAGGATAAGGACACATATGTAACCCTTTAATCAATAAAGAAAAAAAAAAGAAATTGAGGCTCAGAGAATCTGGGAACAAAAGTCCTCCCAGTTGGGTGTAGAAAACAGGATTTGAACCCAGAGCCTATCCCACATTATTATTTTTAATTAATTAATTATTATTGTTATTTTTATTTTTAAAATAGATTTCAGAGAGGAAGGGAGAGAGAGCAAGTGAGAGAGAAACATCAATGATGAGAGAGAATTGATCGGCTGCCTCCTGGGGACTGAGCTGCCCTCTGGGCATTGCCCTGACGGGAATCAAACCGTGACCTCCTGGTTCACTCAAACCCTGAGCCACCTCGGCTGTGCCACCCACGTTCTGAGATAGGCCATTCCACTCGGCTGCTGCAGTCAATGAGAAAGGCATGCGGGGTTAACACTGCGGCTGCTGTCAGACTTCCTGTATTTCAGCGGGATCTGTTTGTTTTGTTTTGTTTTTCCCTTTCTCTTCCTTTGCATGCCTTTGAAAACAAAGCAAAACACGACCTTTTATGGTGGAAAAAAATTTTTTTTTTAATATATGTTATTGATTTTTTACAGAGAGGAAGTGAGAGAGATAGAGAGCTAGAAAAGTCGATGAGAGAGAAACATCGATCAGTTGCCTCTTGCACACCCGCTACCGGGGATGTGCCCGCAACCAAGGTACATGCCCTTGACAGGAATTGAACCCGGGACTTTCAGTCCACAGACCGATGCTCTACCACTGAGCCAAACCGGTTTTGGCGATGGTGGAAAATTTTAGGCACTCACAGAAAGTGACAGGCTGGTGTAACAAACCCTTCTGTATCCATCCCCAAGTTTCAACAGTTATCAATACATCACTAATTTGATCTCACCAGTATGTTCACCTACCGTATTTTCTGTCCTCTGTATGTACTATTCTGAAGCAAATCCAAGACTTAAGATAATTTCATCTGTAAATATTTCAATATAAAAGATATGGACTCTTTAAAAACATAACCCCATTACCTAAAAAAGGTAATAATAGTTTCTTGATATCTTCAGATATTCAGTTAGTGTTAAGATTTCCAATTGTCTTATTAATGTAATTTTTTTTTCCAAGTTTGAATCCCTTCCTTAGCCATGGGGATGTAAAGCACAGCACAGGGAATATATCAATAATATTGTAATGACTATGTTTAGTGCCAGGCGGGTACTGGAAATATGGGGTGGGGGGGGGAACCCTCTGTAAAGTATAACCACTATGCTGTACATCTGAAACTAATACAACATAGTATTGAATGCAAAATGTAATTGAAAAATAGAATAAAGAATCCCTTCCCTTATCTAATGTTTTTCTGAGATGCTGGCAAATGTTTCCAGTCAAAACTGCCACCGTATTAGTAAAAACAACGACAACACTTATACTCTTTAATGTAAAGGCAATGTGTTTCTTTTAGAATTTCCTTTTACTTCTACCCACTTACTCCGAACTTAAACATGTTCCTTTTCCATTCTTTCCTTAAAAGCATTTTATTTTGAGCATTCTTTTTTGGTTACACAACTCTTCTATAAGCTCTGATCTTCAAGTACTAAGCAGATATTATAGCAGAATGTTTTTGTTTTTTTTTCAGTAATAGACCAAACTATTCTATTTAATAAAAGAGTAATATACTAATTGGCATACTTCATGACGCCCACCAGCCAATCAGGAGTGAGTATCTAAATTAGCGGGACAAAGATGGTGATGACCATAGAACTAGAGCAGGCAGGAGGCTTGGGTCGCCCCTGGCGACATAGGAGGACAAGCTTCCTGCCTGCCCTGGCCGCCACTGAAGGAGGGGCAGGGAGCTTGGGTTACTGGGGAGTGTGGCCAGGCTGAAAATTGCCATCAGTCCCTCACCCAGGCTGGCCAGGCACCTCAGTGAAACCCCCACCTTGAAGAGGATATGACCAGCTTGTAAACAGCCCTCAGCCCCTCACCCAAGCTGTCCATGCCCCCCAGCAGGGATCCTCACCCCATGGGGGCATGGCTGGCCTGCAAACCACCACAGGCCCCTTGCCCAGGCCACCCCATGCCCCAAGGGAATCCCCATCCTAATCTGAGACACCCTTCAGGGCAAACCAGCCAGCCCCATGGGGTAATATGCTAATTAGACTGGGAGACCTTCCAGGAGACCTTCTGGATGTTCTTCTGGACAAAGCCATGGTGGTGAGGCCAAGGTAGAGACAGTTAGAGGCCAAGAGGGGAGGGCAGTTGTGGGTGATTGGGCCAGGGGTGGTGGTGGTGAGCAGGCCAGCAACGGGACCAGTTGGGGGTGAGCAGGCCATCAGTTGGGGTCATTTGGGGGCAATCAGGACAGTGGGGGCAGTTTGGAGTGAGCAAATCAGCAGGGGGCCTTTTGGGGGCGAGCAGGCCAGCAGTGGGGGGTATTTGGGGGGAGATCAGGCTGGCAGGCAGAAGTGGTTAGGCAGGTGAGTGATATGAGTTAGCAGTCCTGGATTGCAAGAGGGATGTCTGACTGCCGGTTTAGGCCCAATCCCTATAAACTGGCAGTTGGACATCCTTCAAGGTGTCCCAGATTGGACAGATTGCAGGCCAGGCTGAGGGACACCCTCCCCAACCCCCATGCTCAAATTTCGTGCATCAGGCCAGTAGTAAAAGCCTAAGCAACCATCCGACTGTTGGGCTGTTTGCCTGGTAGCTATGATGTGCAATGACCACCAGGGAGGGGGAAGACATTCTGTCTACTGTGTTTCCCTGAAAATAAGACATCCTCCAAAAATAAGACCTAGTGCATGGAAAGAAAAGACATCCCCTGAAAATAAGACCTAGCGCAGCTTTGGGAGAAAAAATTGATATAAGACACTGTCTTATTTTTGGGGAAACAAGATAGTAGAAGAGGGAGCCCAATTCCTTGCAGCATCGGCTATGGGTTATGTTGCTGCTGAGATACTATCAGCCCCAAATCTGCTTCACCCGTACCCCAGACCCAGAGATTGATTTCAGGTTGATCCCCTCAGGCCAGGCCAAGGGACCCCACCAGTGCACGAATCCATGCACTGGGCCTCTATAACTTAGTAACATGGATCTGTTACTTCAGAACCTAAAGGTAGGGCAGATTAGCAGAGCCAGCAAAGTACAGGTTCCTCCCAGGTCTCCACTCCGCATGTTCTCCTCAGGCTACCATTCCACGCGGGGGCAATAAGCTGCCACTCTTCCAAAGAGGACCCCCCCTCTTTTATCTCTTTAGAGAGCTTTTTAAGAAACGCATCAGCAAGCTGCCTCCACTGGCCAGAGCTGGGCCTATGTTTACCCTACCCCAGTCCCCTGCAGGAGGAATAGGCCATATTATTGGCTGGGAGCAGAGCTTCAGTGTGTGGACATAATGGGAAACAGTTATCCCGAGGAAATGGTCCTCAGCCCTCAGGCACCCTGAGTCTTCCAACGGGCACCTCCAGCCCCAGCAGCCCCATGTGCATGTGCCGGGGGTGCCACACGGAATCACCATTTCGTATGCACTCTGTGACATAGAAAATGCTGGGGAGCTCTGTCTTAGCGACCAATCAGGATCTCCCCAGTTACATGGGGGCTATCGATGCCTGAACCATTTTGGCCTCTCAGGATGGAAGCAGGCTTGGAAATGAACAGGAACCAGAGAAGCCCTAGGGAGCGATCACAGCCAGCATCCTGCCGTACAGCCGTCTTGTCTGCGTCCCGCCGGCTGCGGCCCTGATGCTCTGACTTCCCAGCTCTCCCTCCTGGAGCTCAGCACCCAGGGCAGGTGGCACTATGTTTTTCTCTCTTTCTCTCCAATCAATAAGAAAGCATGTATTAAGGTAAGGATTAAAACAAGTTATTAATGGTTTGGTGTACATATTTCCAACCCTGGCCTCCCATGTTCAGGAACAGAGATGTATTTTTACATGTATCTTATCTATTTATCTCTATATGTACATTCACACATCTTGTATATTGTTCTGTCCTTTGTGAATGTTTTTACCCAAAAACATGTCATTGACAAGATTCTATTCATTCTTCCCGCTCATCTCAGAATTCCGTGGCGGGAGGAACAGTCACCTGTGAACCGCGGGGCTGGGGGCTGACCTAGCCCCTTAATTCCCCAGAAGTCAAGAGCCCACGTGTAACTTGATTCCCCACAAACTTAACTACTAACAGCCTGCTGTTGAGCAGAGACCTAACCAATAACAGAAACAGTCGATTAGCAGCACATTTTGCATGTTGTGTGTATTATTACTGTATTCTTACAACAAAGATGCTAGAGAAAAGAAAATGTTAGCAAGAAAATCATAAGGAAGAGAATGCATTTACAGTTTTTACTGAGCAAAGCTGCATGTAAATGCAGACCTGTGCCCTTCAAACCTGTGTTGTTCAAGGGTCAACTGGTAGCATTGCTTAATTAATCATTCTCCAAGTCGTGACTCCTCTGGCTCACTTTTGTAAACAATGGTGCAGTAAGCATCCTTGCACAGGCACCCGTGTGTGAGGGTGTCTTTTTAAGAGGATGCCCTGATATGGAAGTGGTTGGTCAAAAAGAGCACATACCTTACATTTTGATCGGATACAACTGCTTTACAAAAAGGTTGTAACAATTTACCAAGTCAATGCTAATTTAACTTTTCTGCTTCAAAATTAATTTCATCTGCACGAGGAGGCGAGCATCCCTTTTCTAGGATGCCTTTCTTTTTCTTTGTTGCCTATTTTAGTAGTCATAGCTTTTTTCTTTAAAAAAAATATATTTTATTGATTTTTTTACATAGAGGCAGGGAGAGAGATAGAGAGCTAGAGACATTGATGAGAGAGAAACATGGATCAGTTGCCTTCAGCACACCTCCTACTGGGGATGTGCCCATAACGAAGGCACATGCCCTTGACTGGAATCGAACCTGGGACCTTTCAGTCCGCAGGCCGATGCTCTATCCACTGAGCCAAACCCGTTAGGACCAGAGCTTTTTTCTTAAACTGCAATTTATTGAGTTCTTGTCATGGCCTGGACAACGGTCTAAGTAGTCACATGGCATTCTCCATTTAAATCTAACAACAATGCCTGGCCGGTGTGGCTCAGTAGTTTAGCCTTGACTCAGGAACCAAGAGGGTCATTGGTTCAACTCATATTCAAGGCACATGCCCAGGTTGCGAGTCAGTCACCAGTGGAGAGGGTGGGAGGGCGTGCAGGAGGCAGCCAATCAATGATGTCCCTCTCTTATCCATGTTTCTATCTCTCTATCCCTCTCCCTTCCTCCCTCTCTAAAAATCATCTTAAAAAAAACTTTTAAACCTGACAACAATATTATGAGATATTATGTTCCCATTTTACAGATAAGAAATTGAGGCTCAAAGGGGTTAGGCACCCAGCCAATGAGGCACAGGATTGGAACTCACTTAGATCTAACTCCGACATCATACAATAACATGCACGTTACATTAATATAGATTTTATAGCGATAAAATCATCCTATACATTTTGTTTTGAAATGTATGTACTTATTAACATACCTTAGATACTGACCTATCTCATTATTTGTATGTTCAAAGGGTACATGCAGGTCACTCAAATGAAATAGATAAGACTGTTCATCTCATTACAACGTCCACTAAGACAGACCAATGCCATCAAATAGCTGTAATAATGAACGAAACTGCGCTGGCCAAGGAAGGCTCCGCTGTTTCCCAGGCTCTGCCTCTGCCTTTCTCCTCACAGGTCCTCACACCTGTAACTACACACACACCACCACCACCACCACCCGCCTCCTCCGGGACAGGGCTGCTGGGGAAGGAGGGGGGAGGGGGCAAGTGCTGGATTCTGAGCCACTCCGCTGCTCTACTTCCTCCTCGCAGCCCGCGGGGTGGCAGCGGGTCTGGCCCCACCTCACGGACCCCGGAGCTGGGCAAGCGGGAGGCGGTTCAGGAGCTTTAGCCCTGCCAGGTCTCTGGTCTCCCATTTTCTTCCTTTTAAATCGAGGGGAACAGATGAAGTTTTCCTCTGACTTTTCATTTGCTGAACTTCATCAACATTGACAGCAACTTCCTAAAGAATGCAATCTGTTATGGAATCTGCTAGTAACACTATTCCTGGTATTGACTACTTATTTCAGGGTCATAACATAACTTCAGATGTGATATGCAAGCTGGGAAAATATGCCAGGTGTGGTGAATATGTTGGTTCATGGATTTACTTTCTGAAAAAACTTCAGATAGTCACACACACACACACACACACACACACACACACACATATATATATATATACACACATCTTTAGTATATATGTACATACACAAATTTTATTAATTTAGCTCAGAGAAAATATACCAAAAGAAACAAAACAAAAACAAGAGAAAAAAGAAAAAGGAAGAACTTAAGTAAATTTGAAACCTAAAACACACAATATTCAGCATAAAGACGTGGCAAATTTTTGCTATATTTGTAAACTAATGTAGTGTGTGAGCCTGAAAAAAAAATTAAACTGATTCAGCTCATCGTGAATGAAGGCCATTGTTTAAACTCTGGCACTAGCATCTCAAATGTTTTTCTGAAAATCCAAGTTGAGTTGGCTTCTTTAATAAACTCAGACATCTATTAACGGAAAAACATGTTCACTGAAAACACCTCATTTCCAAAAAGAAATGAGACGACTCGTGAGCTTGGTTGGCACTGCATCTGCTCAGCGGGCAGGGAGCTGGCGTGGGCACCTGGAACGGGTGCCATCAAACCTTCAGGAGGAGCGAGTCCCGTAACCCTAAGCAGGAGCCGTGAGTTGAGTGTATACCCTAACCAAATTGTTTCAAACTCAGACATAAATTTTGCCTAAAATTTGGCACTAGATTACTTATTAAAATAAGTGAACTCTGTCTTCAGGAACTATTCAGGGGGTACTCAGTAGTACTTTTGTTCCAGAGATTATGATTCTGCCATTATTTGAGGTTGATAATTAGACACAATAACCAGCTCCTGTAGCTCAAAGGGTCAAACTCTATAATATTGTCTGTGCTTGCAGGATTTTAAAAAGCTTGGTGCAGCCAAAGACCTGGGGAAAGAGTTTTTAATTAAACACTAATGAGGACCAGAAAAGACACTTTGTTTTTTTCTCTCCCAAGAATCTGGGCACATCCAAAGGGCCCTTCCATCTTCCATCCTCCATCCTTAACTCTGGTGGAGGGAGGAGCTGAGAGGGGGCCGAATGAGAGCGGCCCCCCCAGGGCGCCCAAGGGAAGCACAGGCTCCGAAGCTCCCAGAGCCTGCCCTGGGCTGGCACGGGGCGGCCACCACTGGAATCTGGAGGCAAGAGATGGCAGGGACTGCTCACTGCCCTACCCCGGCCTGCAGCTGTCTGGGCACCAAAGCTGGGTCCTGCAGGAGCCTGGTTCAGGGGTGAGGGTAACCTGCTCTGCTCTCTAAAAAGCTGCCCCCTAATCACATGGCCACTAGAGAACCCAACACAGTCTCCCAGGCAGCCCACAGCAGTCTGGGGCTATTTCCAGAACAAAGAAGAATACATGCACACCCACAGACACATTTCCATGCACGGCTTTCTTCCCGCTTGAGGTTTCCAAAGCTTCCTAGAATGCACACAGTCTCTCTGGACAGAGGCCCCTGATGCTGCTTCCTCCCCCTCCAAGTCTCAGCTTCTTCCTACCCCCCCTGCCGCCCCACGCAGCCCAGGTCCCCCTCCCGGAGTCTCAGCATCTTCCTACCCCACACTTGGATTTAGACAGATCTTTGCTCTGGAACAAGTTCGCTAATAGCTCTAAACAATGTTCACACCTGCCACACGGTTGAATAATACCTATTTCATGTTGTTGTTGGGAGAATTAAATGAAATAATAAATATAAGTGCTCAGCACTAAGTATAACACACAGAAATTGTCATTAAATTGAAGTAACCAGAGTGAACACTTTGTAAATGCTTTCCATGAGATAGACCTTCATTCATGTGGCCCAGTGTTGCCCCCTCACTAACCCCAGGAGGTGACTGCTGTCATCTCACCTCACAGCCAAGAAAAGGAGATGCCAGTTAAATGTGGGTGTTTTGTTCTGAGCCCTGGGCAGAGTTTGCACTCATAACTACTAGCATGGCAAGTTTTTGCTTAGGATCAAGTAGGTACAAGGAGATCACATTTTAGCATTTGAAAAAAGACTCCTTCTCAATCAATGCTCTCAAAGCCCTTATACCAATTTTAAAATGAGCATCTTATTTAATCTTTTGTAGAGGGAAAGAAGCAAGCTCAGAGCAATTAGTAGCTTGGCTCGAGGTCATACAGCTGGTAAATGATGAGGTTTTGGTTTTAAGCCAAGTCCAGCTGATTATTTTATTTCTCTATTTTGTCAAGGATTCTTTCTCTCTTAGGTGATAAGCATCTAATTACATTTAAAAATATATTTTATTGATTTTTCACAGAGAGGAAGAGAGAGGGATAGAGAGTTAGAAACATCGATGAGAGAGAATCATCGATCAGCTGCCTCTTGCACACCCCCTACTGGGGATGTGCCCACAGCCAAGGTACATGCCCTTGACTGGGACCTTTCAGTCCACAGGCCGACGCTCTATCCACTGAGCCAAACCAGTTTCGGCTCTAATCACATTTTAAAGAGACAAATGAATTCCTGTGAAAATATTTGCTGGCTACATTACCCAAGGGTAGAATGATGCCTGTATTAACTGGGTCTCCTAGCAGTTGCAAATCTAAGGGTCATACGGGAAGCGAGCTTACACAGATGTGAAAGCAGTCAGAGGAGCCCCATGGCCTCATGAGTGAGTATCTGGGCTCTCAGTTCTATGGCATAGAGTTCAGGGGTGAGAGGAAGAAATTTAAATAGTTCTGTTGGAGAGAAAGAAGTAAACAACTAAATAGTTGTAAGCATCTTTGCTTTCAGGAAACAAACCCAAGAAGACAGCAGCATTAAGTTGTCAGAGTCTCCCCATAAAAAGCTGAAGCATGAACACACATGGGCACAGTGTCCCTATGCAGTGGTCAGTAGGCCCCTTACCTGGTTGCCACCCTAGACTAAAATTCTTAATCTGGGATGAGGGAGGAGAAAAGAGGAGTCAAGGATTCTGCAGATTTTAGAAGTTTTAAATGTTATTCATATGCATAAGAAATTGAAGGTTATTTCCATCCATCTAACCATCCAACCATCTATCTATCCATCCATCCATCCATCCATCCAACTATCCATCCATCCATACATCCATCCATCCATCCATCATCCATCTCTTAATTCACATGTCCATCCATCTACATACACACCTGACATGTTTTTAGTGCTTTTTAATGCATTTAATTTTTATAACAATCCCAGGGGAATAACTCTTCGAGGTAGATACTCTAATTGAACTGCAACAAAGCTGAATTAGGATTTGAACTCAGGCAATCTGATTTGATAGACTTATTTTTAAAACACTAGGTTATGTTTCCACCCAAAGTTTGTTGAGTGAACAAAATAGTGAATAAATGATACAATTCTACCTTTATGTGTTATTTACCTTTTAATAAACAAAGCAGCAGGTCAGTGGCCAGAAGCCAAGCACCGGAGTCAGCCAGAAGTCTGTGAAATCCCAGAACCATGGCTTATTGGCTGATGAGCATATAAAACCACTGAGTGGGATTCACGGGTCACCTTGAAGAGTTGCTATGTGGCAGGACATCTATGAATGCTGCTAATCTAGCAACTGTCCTTGTGAGTCACACCCAGAGCAGCCTGTGCTGGGGCACAAGGAGACACACACAGACACTGTCACATTGTCATTGGGGCACTCACGCCATCAAGAAGAGGCTTATATGCTCATGCAGTTGATCACAGGGTTCAGATGACTTTCTAGGTGAATTCCAAAAGCTTGCTGAGAGGAAAACACGGTAGCAGAATGATACATTCATATATAAGTTTTACAAACAAAAAATATATTGTTTATACAAAACAGAAGACAGATACTGAACAAGCTGATGGTTGCCAAAGGGGAGGAGGTTGGGGATATATGTGTATGTATATGTATGTATATGTGTGTATGTATGTGTATTTATAGATACAAGCATATGTGGTAAAATTATAAAAACATGTCTGAGGAAGAAAAACACCAACTTCAGGTAGATTATTTATAGGGAGAGATGGGAAGTACAAAGGTGATTTCAACTTAGTCTATTAAATTTTACTACATTACGAAAAAGTATTTGAAACAAACATTGCACAATATTAAGATGCCTTAAAACGAGTAGAAGGTGCTTGAGTTTATCTAAATTATCTTTTTTATTTTTGCATATTGAAATAATCCCCAAAAGGTGTGTTTTTATTGATTTTTTTTTTTTTTTTTTTTAGAAAGACAGGTGTGTGTGTGTGTGTGGTGTGTGTATGAGAGAGAGAGAGAGAGAGAGAGAGAAAGAGAGAGGGTTGGGGGGGAAACTTCAGTGGTGGGTTGCCTCCCATACCTGCCCTGACTGGGTATGGGAAGATGCTCCAACCAACTGAGCTACCCATCCAGGTCCAAAATATGTTCTTTTAAAAAAATATATATTTTTATTGATTTCAGAGAGGAAGAAAGAGGGAGAGGTAGAAACATCAATGATGGGAGAGAATCATTGATCGACTGCCTCCTACACTCTTGCTACTGGGTATCATGCCTGCAACCTGGACATGTGCCCTGACTAGAATCAAACTGTGACTTCCTGGTTCATAGGTCGATGCTCAACCACTGAGCCACATTGGCTGGGTGCAAAATGTTGTGTGTGTTTCTTTAAAGATTATATATGCGAAGAGCCAAGCACAAGGCCTTAATAATTAGTAGCTATTAATTGAATCAAGACAGTCAAACTATAAAAGCAATGATTAAGGAGAAAATAGCAATAGTTTAATCAACAAGCTTTGCCCAAACATAAAATTTAAAATGGACTGAGGCGGGCCCACCGGAAGCAAGGAGAGTGAGGCTGCATTGACAGGAAGGAAATAGAAGAGTCTAGCTTTAAAAGATGGCCTGGCTACCAGGGTGGCCTCCTGACTGAAATTAAAAATGATTGGGCCCTGACCGGTGGCTCCCTCTCTTCCTCTCTCTACAATCAATAAGAAGCATATCCTCGGGTGAGGATAAAAAAAGATCAGGACATTACGGAGACTGGTACTATTTCATTTACCATGTTTGCCAGCCTCTTTCACGGCAAAGGTGAATTTCAAGGATGCCAGAGTGTATATGTTCTGTCCGTGTTCGCGCACAGGAATATGATTCCACAGGGAGGCTGTGAGTCACATGGCTTTGTTTATAAAATCCAGACTACGCACTGATTCCCCATTCGAATTACACTTTTCCACAACAACCAGATTGGACACCGCAGGCGGGATGTCCAGAACAGACCCACGTGTGGGAGTGGGAGCTGCGTGCTGCTGCCCTCCCTGGGGAAGGACAGGCTGAGAGACACGAGCAGCAATGTGAAGAGTGGGAGCGGCTGTCCTTAACTTGGTGTTTTCCAGGCTGAGCCTCAATGGCTCAGAAACACGTCTCAACCATCCAGACACTGATCCTGTTGGTCTTAAAAATGACATCTTAGTTCCCAGCTGTAAAATTGCAGCCTTTGGTTAAACCAGAAAAGGTGGAAGCTACTTTGTCTCGGTAATGAGTGGACTCATATTTCATTTGTCAGCAGAGTTTTCTTTCCTTCCTGTAGGTGTAACTACCAGCAGCTGACTCCATGGCGACCCATCCCTTCTTCAGGGAGCAGGATCCGGCCGGAAGGCCGCCCTGCTGGCCAGGCATCTTTCAAAGCTAGAGCCTTCTGCTTCCCTCCCGCCCATGCACCCCCTCTCCTTCCTCCTGGCCCGCCGAAGTCCAGGCTTCCGTTCCAGCACAGGGGAGGGGGGTAGGGGGGGGCACTTGTAGATGGTGCTGTGTCTTAACTCCCTCTGGGAGTTACCCTGCCTGAGGAGAGCTGCCTAGTCCAAGGTCACACGGCCTTCTCAAGGGCAGCCCACCTCCAATGAGGGGCTGACTCAGAAGAGGGAAGACCCAGCCCTTTTGTCCAACTGGGGACAAGCCGCAGTCTCGGAGCTAGCCCTAAGGTCAGCGGAGGCTTTTGCTGAGCTGAGTGGCAACCCGGCTTCTCCTCTGCTCAGCATTCCCCTCCCTCCCCTCCCTGTTCCCTTCCACAGGCCTCGATCCTCGGAGTAAACGCCCTCCTGTGACCTGGCTAACCTCCAGGTCAGCGCCAGCTTCCTGAGGAACCAGAGCGGCGTCAGCATTCATGCTGCTCACGTGGCTGAGCGGCTGCACGCTGACCGAGGGCGCACGGAAAGGGACAGGAGCCACTAAGAGGCCGAGCTCTCAGCAGAAGTGCAAAGGCCCAGTGGGCTCGTCACTCTCTCAGGGCAACTGGCAATGCTCAGGCGCGTCTGTGAACTGAGAGACAGTGAGCAGAGCGCTCACAGCACCTGTGATCGGACAGGTAGTGAAAACCCAAGTAACCCTGCATTGTTTTAAGCTGCTAGGATCCTGAGGGCTTTTAGTTGCCATAGCAAAGCCGAGCCTATCCCGATGGATAAACCTTCTCACTGCGCAGCCTCCCCCTGCCCTCCCCTTCCCGCCCGCACTGTGCCACCCCCTCCCGAGTCTACCCCTGTCACTGCGACTGCCATCAATGCCATTCTCAACTCCCCTCCCCCTCCCAACGTTCTAAAGAAAACATCAAAATCCTAATTTTAGAATACAGGATCCATCAAGTTCAGATATCATTCTCAAATAGCAGTTCTTTGCCTGTCTCTCTCTCCACAACAGCCTTCAAAACCCTCTAATCCCTCAAAGCCCGACTCCCAGGCTGCAGTGCCCTCTGCCTTCCTTCCTGTGCCCACTCCTCCTGTCCTTTAAACCTCGGCTGGGGCTCCAGTCCGACTAGACCCCGCCCCGGCGCCTGAGGCATCCTGGACCAGCTTTTCCACAGAGCCTGACTTCCTTACCTGCCTCCCCCACCTGACAATACATGTTTTGAGAAGGGCAAGAAAAACGTCTATTTTTAGCTTTGGTACTGCAAGTGGGATGTGAGGAGCACTTGGTGGTTTTAGATATAAATAGAAGGACAAGTGAATGAACCCATCTATAACTCAGTATTATACTATGTAAGTACAGTTAGGACAGTGTTCCACAGGGAGAGAGCTAGTCCATGTAAACCGAGCACTCATTGTTTGTTTAGTAATTTCCTGGTGACTAAGTTTTTCATGAGAAAAATCTTCCATATTCCTCAAGTTCTGTGTTTCTATTATTGAATTCTGGCCTTTCATCCTCTAGCATTCTCTGACCAACATATTGCCTTGTTTTGTTGTTTTGTTTTTCCTATTCCAGGGATTGGCAAGCTCTTTCTGTAAATATTTTTGATTTTGTGACCAATAGAGTCTTTGTCTCGGCCACTCAGCTCTGTCACCATAGTGAGGAAGCATCCATAGACAACATGTAAAGGACTGTGTGCCAATAAAACTTTATTTACCAACACAGAAGGCAGGTCAGTCTTTTCCTGTGGGTCATAGTTTGGAGGCCCCCGTCTAGTGTATATAAGTCAGAGGACGCTGGAGAGTGCAAGTTGGGGGGAGCAGAGTGCACATGGTTAGGAAGGCACACAGGCCACGAACACTCAGTGAGAGATTGTCCTTGGGGAGCCTGGTCTTGCCCATCCAATGTGGGTGCAATGGGATGCAAAGCTCAGGCATTAGCAGTTTATGAATTATCAGTCTTGCACATAAAAAGATTATCTCTTTACTGTATGCTGTCTGTGGCCTCCTAGATTTTACGTATGGGCTTAAAGAAAACTGATGAACAAAATAGATCCAGAGACATGGAAGTGTGGAATAGACTGACAAATCTCAGAGGGGAGGGGGAATAGAAGAGATTCACCAAAGATCTTTTATGCTTACTAGAGGCCCGATGTACGAAGATTCATACAAAAATGGGCCTTCCTTCCCCTGGCTGCCAGCACGGCCTTCACTCTGGCCAGAGCCACCTTTCCGCCTTCCCACGCTGCCCAGAGGCTGGAGCAGCTGGGGCAGTGCAGAATGCCTAACTCGTCCCACCCCACCCCTGGCCACTTACATATGCAAATTAAACCTACCACCTTTGTTGGGTTGATTTGCATACTCACTCCTAATTGGCTGGTGGGCATCACAAAGGTATGGTCAATTTGCATCTTATTCTTTTATTAGTGTAGATATGTATAACCCATGGGCATAGACAATAGCGTGGTGAAGACCTTATGGGATGAGGGAGGGAGAGAAGGGAAGAGGGTAAAAGCAGATCAATGGAGGAAAAAGGAGGGCATCTATAATAATTTCAACAATAATGACAAAAAAAAGAAAATGTGGGCCTACTGTGCGGAACACAAGTCCAAATGCCCAAGGTCAGAACTATGTACACTGCTGTGGAAACTCTAATCTCTTTCTAAACACCATCACATGCAAAGATGGGAATTCATCACATGCAAAGATGGGAATTCCAGAGAATTACTCTCACTTATAGAAATTGTGGTAACACCCATAGCTGCCCTTTGTCAAGTACCTTCCACAGGTCTGCTGTTAGGTCATTTATACAACCAAGGCCTAACATTTATTGAGCATTTGCTTGTACCAGGCACGCGCTCGGTGTTATGTGTGTTATCTTATGGATTCCCCACTACCCACAGTGCGGGTACACTCTCCCTCCTCTCACCCGGGAAAAGTGGGTGCAGGAAGGGAGAGCAATCTGCTCCCTGTCAATGTTGCTCAAGGCTTAGTCCACAGCCTCTGCCACATCTGCTCTGTCCTCTGTCAGCTGCCTTCTCAGGGGAGCTGACCCAGCCTCCTGCTGTCACCTGGATATCCCGGATTCTGTCCAGGTCACCATCCCGGGTTTGTAGGAAATGCTACCCCTGAGACCTTGGGGAGGAAAAGAAAACTGAATTCCAAGTCACAAACCTTTGTTAGAACATGCCACCCTTACACAGAGCAGAGCATGGATGTTTTTAAACAAACTTCTCCCATCGTTTTCCACCTTCATTGCTGGTTAACCCTAACTAACAGCTATAATGCAACCCACCCAGGCAAGATGTACCAGGATAGATGTATGGTGGACACGCCAGCTTTTCAAACTTAGCCCGAAACTGAAGGTGACTATCCCATTTCTGCAACTTCAACCTAATTCAAAGCTTCACTCACAAGGTGAGTCTTTGCTTAAGGGAGCTCAGTGCCGCTTCAGCCTGCTTTCCACTCAGTCGCATTACTACAGGAACGCCTTGTAGCTGATGCTCTAATTATTCATGGTTATTGGCAAATTAAGGCACTTGCCTCTCTAATATCCAGAAGAGGAGGAAGTGTTCAATTCCAAAGAAATCATACCTTCCCGGGGCAGCCCGCCAGGCAGGGATGTGGCTGCCAAACCCTTATGAATAGGGAGGGATCTGATTTCACTTATAGTATGTGAATACACAGGACCTGACGGCACGTATTCCATGGAACGGCCATCGCCCGCCCCACCCCCTTTCTCTCTAGAGTCACTGAGGTCTGGATTTTCTTACAAACAAAACGATTCAGATGAGAAGCAAGAAAAATGACACTTGTTTATTATCAAGATGATAAAAAATTTGGTTTAGTAAAATAGGTAGCTCGGTGCTTCCCGTTCTGGTGTGTGTTTCCAGTGCACATGCCAGAACGCGGGCGGTACAGTGACTCCCCCCTAGCGCTTAGGATTCATAATGATGGGACGGCAATACGGATCTTCTAAGGAGAGGTTCCTGCCCCCTTAACTCAATGACTTACAAACGCCTTTGTGCATTGGATCTTTGTGCTTTCTTGAAAAGTAACTAGTTATTTTATTCAAAGAGCTCTGGATTTCAGAGGCGAATACCACAGGCGCAGCCGACATTGCTGACTGCATCTCAGCCAACTCCGTGCTCTGGGGGCCAACCTCACTCCCAGCTTCAAACATGGGTCTGCTCCTCCGTGGGCCTAAACCAATCAACATGAGTCAGTGTTTCTCAACGTTCCTATTCATTATCACCCTCTTAAGAAGCCTGTTTAATTTTTTTGTTAGCTGGTCACCGCACCGCATAGTCTAACGCCTCCGATATACTGGGCATCTGTGCTGCTGTATAAAAAGAATACTGTTTTTGCTCCCTCCTAGTCTCAACAAACTACTTTGCCTTTTGGGGCCCGTATCACTCTCATTGAGAATGCCTTCATTATAACTATTCCCTGTGCCACCCTGTGCATGGCACTGGGTGGGCGCAGACCCTCAGTTGACCATCAGAATACAAAGTGGAAGTTTTGTGACAGTCGGTGAATATGAGGAATTCTCTTTCTCTCTGGGAGGCTTGCGATGTGAAACTGCGGTGGCTCTCTGCTCTCCCAGGAGAGAGGTCAGCTGGGGACAGAGCCAGCACACAAACAGGACAGGCTGACAGGCTGGGGGCGAGCAGGTGTCCTGGTCAGACCATACCCGCTGCTGCTCCAGGCTGTTCAGTTGAATGCAAAGCCCCTTCTTTTTATGTTGTAGGCTAGTTGCCTTGGGTTTCCCATTGTAATACAGGAATTTTAACCGACAGAACAGTTTCTGCTGAATACTTCCTGAACTCCAGGCACTGCGCTAAATAGCTTCCATGCCATTTCTCTTAGCAATGTCTGTGATGAGCGCTAGTCCGTTTCCATTTTATAAACGATGGACCTGAAGCACAGTGAAATGAAGTAACTTTCCCCCTATACCTATAATACCATATTGTACTGTATGGCCAATACAATAAGAAGGCATTGGCCACTTTATTTTACTTCTTCTCAGTCCCATACAATTAAAGTACTACTTTCTTGCATGGCATTTCAAAGGCATCAGAGAAAATTATATTCTGTTGCTAACAATGGGCTTGGTTGTGTAATGAGGAAATCTATGGTTTTCCCCAAAAGTTTAAAGTATGTACAAAACCTTATTTCTCCAAAACGTGGGGATCTTTTTCTACTTATGAGTAATAAAACGGGCATCATTAGTTTAGATGGTCTTTCCTGTCATTATGAAGGGTATTATTAGTCAGTCTCCATCCATTTTACAGAAGGGAAAACTTATAGTTCAGTAATTAGTCCTTCAAGCTGCTATTCTGCATTAAACATTATTGATCAGCCGTATAAAGAACCCGGGGGCTCGGGCTTCTGGAACCCTCATTTTGGAGTTGGTCACTAATGGTGTGAGAGATAACCCACAAGTCCCTGAATGCTTGCAGACACAGGCCTGAGAGCTGTCTGACTGGCTACAAGACTGTGCTCTCCCTTTGAAAGTTTATTCTACATTGAAAAGCAAACCCCAAACTATATGGGGGCTACCTGTCCTGCAGACCAAACTGAACAATGGTCTCCCCAAAGAGGAAAAGGCTGAGAGGCAGACAGACCTCTGGCTCCAGAGCCAGGCCAGACAGGACATAGTCACAGCTCCATGACACTCTCAACCTACAAGCGGCCCCCATCGGCAACCTGACTTTTGGATTCTTTCAAAACGCGGGGCATTGCAGACAGTTATCCAGAGCAGGAGTCGTAAAAGCTCCTCACGTGAACAAGGACCACACAGACGTCCTGGCTGACGAGGGCGCCCCAGTTAGAAGCTGGCGCTGGTCTCTGCCTTTGCTCGGAGGCCCAGGCCGGGGGGAACCAGGCGCCTGGCACAGACAGAACGCGGGGGACGGGAGGTGGGTTATGGCCGCCCTGAGATAGCCAGCCAGGGTCAGGAGCTGCCAGGGGTCAGGAGCTGCCACAGAGCTGTCACACCCCAGGAGAGAGAGCTCCGCTCCAGGAATAAACACCCCGGAGAACCTTAAATGCAACACAGGCTTTTTAAAACCTCAAATATAGTAACAACCAAAGCACAGGACTTTGAAATCCACCAACTGCCGCTTTTAAACCCCAGGGACGCTGTGGTCCCACAGAGGATGTGCGGTCTCCTAGCGGGTGGAAGTTGCTGCATTTCTGCCCGCAGGAGGATCCGGCAGAGGAACACGGAGGCTGTGTGTGTGCCCGGAGTAAATCAAACCTGAGCGTGCCCAGGGCAGCCACCCCCAGCCCCAGACTCCCGCAGAGCCGCCCGCCCGCCTCCGGAGCTGCAGGCGGGAGCCGGACCTCCGGGCTCTGCCTGGAGCTGGGCACCTGACGGAAACTCAAATGGAACCGGAGGGAAGGAGGCAAGCCGGCGACACAAGCGCAAAGCGCTGCTGCTGAAGCACAGAGGGAGGAACCACCTGCGGGTCCAGGTTCAAGGCCAGAGTCTCCCCTACGGCCAGCAGCTCCCTAGCACAACCCATGTCCGCAAGCCGCCGGCGCCACCGCACCCCTGGCTGTCACCCCGAGCCACGGGCACCCCTGGCTGTCACCCCGCGCCACGGGCACCCCTGGCTGTCTCCCTGCGCCCCGCGCCCCGTGCCCCGCGCCCCGGGATCCCTGGCTGTCTCCCCGCGCCCCGCTCCATAGGATCCCTGCTGTCTCACAGCGCCCCGCGTCCCGGGACCCCGGGGTGTCAGGCGGCCGCACAGGGAGCCCGCAGCCCGGAGTGGGGAGCGCGCTGGCGGAGAGGGAGAGGGTCAGCCGCAGGTGCAGCCCGGCGCCCTCACCTGGTACACGGCGCGCAGCCCGCACCACGCCCGCAGCGCCTGGTGGCAAGCCCGCAGCCGCTCGGCGTACCATCGCCGCAGCGCGGACACCGTCAGGCTCCACAGGAAGCGGCCGCCGCTGGCCAGCAGGTCCTCCACGCCGCACGTGCACCCCGCGGCCATGCCCGCCGTCCGCCTCCCGCCGTCCGCTCCGCCGTGCCCGCCGGCCCCGCCGCTGCCGCCGGTCAGCCTGCCGCCCACTGGCCGCGCCCGCCGGCTGCCGGCGCCGGGGGCATGCCCGGGTTGGGCGCGCGCCAGCCAACGGCCGCGGCTGGCACCCAGGCTGGCACCCAGGCCCGTGTCCCCGCCCCGCCCCGCCGGCAGCGCCGAGCCGGCTGCGCCAAGCTCCGCCAGGGAGCCCTGCTCTCCGGGGGCAGCCCAGCGGCAGGACTCCCCCGCGCTCCCCGCGTTGGCAGGGAGGGGAGCACTCTCCCCAGAGGCGGAGCTGCATTCAGCGCCCTGGGCTCCCAGGACCTGCACACACAGACACACACACACACACACACACACATGCACACGCATTCAGACACACGCACACACACACATTCAGACACACACGCACATACACGCGCGCACACACACACGCACACACACACTCAGGCCCACACTCAGGCGCGCGCACACACAAACACACACAGGCACAGGCACACAGGCACACTCTCTCTCACACACACACACACTCTCTCTCTCTCTCTCTCTCTCTCTCACACACACACACAAACACACACACACACACACACGCATTCAGACACACACACACACACACAGGCACACACGCACACAGGCTCTCTCTCTCTCTCTCTCACACACACACACACACACACAGGCACACACACACACAGGCACACACACACAGGCACACACACTCTCTCTCACACACTCTCTCTCTCTCTCACACACACACACACACACACACACACACGCACACTCAGGCACACCGCACCAACTTGTCTCCTGCTCAGCGTTGGGGAGCATCTTACTTTTCCCTAAGAGTCTTTGCTTGGCACCAGGTTCTATTCACACACACACACACAGAGAGAGAGAGAGAGAGAGAGAGAGAGAGAGAGAGAGAGAGAAACAGAGAGAGAGAGATCTCCTGCATCCCTTTGGACCCCACTCCCGGGGAACAGATCTGAGCGTTTCCTGGGTTGGACTGAGCCAGAGGATGAAGATCCTGGCTCAAAGCAGCGTGTGCACAGCTCCAGAGCGTCTTTGCTCCTAACTGAGGGCCTCCCACAGATCTACCTGCCTGCTGCTGGGGGAGGGGGGAAGGTGGAGGGGGGCGGCCCTGCACCCAGGCACTGTGGATTCAGGGCAGCAGTGGGTTATGGGAAAACAAAGAGGGTTCTTGGTCTCTGGCAGGTGGCTTCCAGTTACTGTTTGCTGGGAAACAGAAGCTCACAGAGAATCAATGGCCTGATTCTGGAAAAACCCACACGGACACTGTATTCCTCTCAAAGCGGAGGAGACTGTTCCTCACCAAGTCACCAGGCAGTGAAGTTGCTTTTAAGAACCCCAGGAACGGAGGCCGCCCAGGCGTTTGGGAAGGGGCTGACAGCGCCCCCACCCCCCAGTCCTGTCTCCCGGGACCGTGTGCGGGTCTCAGTCCCTGAGCCAAACCGTTCTCCTAGCAAAGCCGTCTCGGCCTAGGAGGCCAGCCCGAGGGCTTCGGTCTGTGTGGTCTGTATGCCCTGCAGCCGCCTGGGCTGCTATGGCTGCTGTTCGGTGGCGGGAAGGGAAGGCCACAGCCTCTCCGGTGCCAGCTCAGAAGCTCCCGCAGGACCGCCAGGCAAGCAGCTTTATCAGCTGGCACAGGTGCCGCTGCCATCCCACCTCAGGTGAGACCAGTCAAAAGAACACCAACGTCTGTCCTCACCGGGCATGCTGTTCCAGAGGGACCACAAGCAAGAAACTTTTAAATGAGACTTCTTCTTTTTCTACCTTTTTATTACTAATGAAATCGCCCAGCAGTGTTTGTTGAATCTGTTAACAGGACCCACGCTCCGTGACTCTCTTCAGAGGGAGCCTGCCCTCGGGTTCCGGGCCGGCGTTCTGCAGACGCCCCCCCTCCAGGACACCCATCGCCAGTGTTCCGGACGGAGCACACAGGTCTGACTGCATCCAAAGGGAGTGAAGTGCGGGTCCTTCAAAAGGAAGGGTCATGATTCTGTGGAAAACCACTGAGCTCAGGAGGGGCCTCTGTCCCAGGGATTTCTGTTTGTGGTGATGCAGGCGCTGTGCCCTGGGAAACCCCAGGAGAAGCCCGCACCAATAGGTGCCCTGTCTCCCAGCCCGACTCTCCACACCGCCTCCACACAGGAGG
Organism: Nyctalus aviator; assembly: GCA_036971965.1. Taxonomy (NCBI): domain Eukaryota; kingdom Metazoa; phylum Chordata; class Mammalia; order Chiroptera; family Vespertilionidae; genus Nyctalus; species Nyctalus aviator. The sequence continues at coordinate 3,446,974 of CM072934.1, read as the reverse complement.
GGGCTTCCCCACAGGAGGGGCGCCCTGGTCCGTGCCCAGCTCCAACCCCCGTCATTTCCCGCGGGCTTTCCAAAGCCTTGCCTACACTGCACTCCTGGAAATGGAGTGATAAAATATGGGTTCTCAAAGCGCTGCCCGGAACCAGCCATGACGGCAGCGTCCCCTGGGAGCGTGCTTGAGATGCTGGTCCCCAGGCTGCTCCCCAGGCAGAAGCAGGGCCTGAGGTCAGGGGCCTGGCTTCTCAGGCAGCCTCTGGGGTTCCTACTTGAGCGAGAGTTTGAGAACCGCTGTTGAAGGCATGGTGTTTAGGAGCTGAGTCTCCAGAGAGAGATGCATCTGACGCCGACCCCGGCCCCAGCAGCCCCGCGGGCCTCGTGCGAGCTCAGACCCACCCAGCCTCCTGCCTGGCCTATAAGGTGGGGGTGACGTCAGCACTCACTATATAGGATTGGGGGACCCCAGAATAAAACATTCCGAGTAAAATTAGCCAAGTGGAGGCAGAGGGCAGGCACGCAAAGAAAACCGACGGCCACCGCCACGCAATCAGAGACTGCTTCACTCCTCAGAGTCAGATACAACGGTGTAAGTAAATGTGCCTTGTTTTGTTTCCAATTTCCGCTAATGATCCATGTCTGCCTTCCTACCCGCTCTGGGTGCTGGGTGTTAAAGCAGGTGTTGACTTGTTTGGAGAAGGAGCCTGCCACTCTTGTTCCAGGTCCCAAAGCCATGTGAAGCTCCATGGTTCCCAGGTGTGTGGAGGAAAGGACGGCCCCATGTGGCATCGTTCCTGGATGGACTAGCCACGTGGACATAGCAGAGCCCGCACACACGGTGACAGTGGTCTGAGACCCAGCGGGGAGAGCTGAGGCGGCCGCTTCGGCGATCTCTGGCTTCTTCTGTCTCGGCATTTAGGAGGAGGAGCGTCCTTCCTTCTAGCTCCGGAGTTCCCCCCACACTGCCCCTCCCGCCCCAGGGCTCAGGGCTGCTCAGTGAGGCACCACACTCCCCGGAGTTCTGCTAGAGACCACCAAGGCCCGTGTCCCCCGAGCGCCCGCAGCTGGGAGCCAGGCCACCCGAATCCAGAAAGAGATGCAGTGGCACACAGCAGCTTCCAGCCCCCTGCCCATCGGCCCAGGGCACCTAACGCCTGGGACATCTGAAACCACACTTTCACCCCTGCAGCCAGCATGCTCCGCTCTAAAGACAGCAGAGTCTGACGTGGGGCTGGGGGAGAGGAGGACGAGGTCTGGCCATTGGCTCTCACAGGGCCTGTCTGTACCCCCTCCCTCACCCCTCCTCTCGCCCTGTCACTTGGCAATGCCTGCAGGTATTTTTGGGACTTGGAGGTGCTCCTGGCGGCTAGTGAACAGAGGCCGGGAGCTGCCCCACCTCCCACAGCGCCCAGGCAGCCCCAGGACGGAGCAGTTCTCCCGAAGGCCCACAGCGCAGACAGTGCACACCGCGCTGCTCCTCCTCTCCAGCTCCATGGGAACCGCCCCCCCACCCCCCCTCCCCCACGTCCCCTCAGAGGCAGACTGGGAGCCAGTGCAGTGCTCACGCTAAGACTGTGCTCCTGCAACCCAGGCCCAGAGAGAGCTGGGAGGCCAGTTCCTCCCCTTCGGAATATTTATCATAGAAACGAAAATAGGGACTTTTACCACAGCTACTTAGCAGTTTGTGACTTCAACTCCCAGGTGTATTATTCCTTTTGAATTAGAGGCTCCCGGGTGGGGGTGCAGCTCCCCGGGCCCTGAAGGAGCCCCCATGCCCTGGGTGCCAACTGGGCGCTGGGCTGCGGGGAAGGGTCTCCTGGGGCCACAGGACACACACTTTCAGCCACTCTCTCCACCGACTGCACAGTGAGGGCTGCAGGGGGCAGTTAGAGGCCCGCAGGCCAGGAGGGGGACAGTGAGGGGCCCGCAGGCCAGGAGGGGGGCAGTGAGGGGCCCACAGGCCAGGAGGGGGACAGTGAGGGGCCCGCAGGCCAGGAGGGGGGCAGTGAGGGGCCCGCAGGCCAGGAGGGGGGCAGTGAGGGGCCCGCAGGCCAGGAGGGGGGCAGTGAGGGGCCCGCAGGCCAGGAGGGGGGCAGTGAGGGACCCGCAGGCCAGGAGGGGGGCAGTGAGGGGCCCGCAGGCCAGGAGGGGGGCAGTGAGGGGCCCACAGGCCAGGAGGGGGGCAGTGAGGAGTCCGCAGGCCAGGAGGGGGGCAGTGAGGGGCCCGTAGGCCAGGAGGGGGGCAGTGAGGGGCCCACAGGCCAGGAGGGGGGCAGTGAGGGGCCCACAGGCCAGGAGGGGGGCAGTGAGGAGTCCGCAGGCCAGGAGGGGGGCAGTGAGGGGCCCGTAGGCCAGGAGGGGGGCAGTGAGGGGCCCGCAGGCCAGGAGGGGGGCAGTGAGGGGCCCACAGGCCAGGAGGGGGGCAGTGAGGAGTCCGCAGGCCAGGAGGGGGGCAGTGAGGGGCCCGTAGGCCAGGAGGGGGGCAGCGAGGGGCCCACAGGCCAGGAGGGGGGCAGTAAGGGGCCCACAGGCCAGGAGGGGGGCAGTTAGGGGCCCGTAGGCCAGGAGGGGGGCAGTGAGGGGCCCGTAGGCCAGGAGGGGGGGCAGTTAGGGGCCCGTAGGCCAGGAGGGGGGGGCAGTGAGGGGCCCACAGGCCAGGTGCAAGGGAACCACCAGGACGGCCTCCCTGTGCAGGACCCCATGCCTGGAAAATGGGTAGCCATGGGACCTGCCCCTGCATGCGGTGGTGCCCCAGCCATGGGGACAGCAGCAGGGCACGCTTCTGAGCGCCCTGCGTGGTGGCAGCCGCCCCACGCAGAGCTGTGGGAGGGACAGGGTCACATTCATGTCTGTTCCTTCGGTGACTGGCACATAGCAGGCGATCAATACATGCTGATTGACCCGACAGTGAATGCCTCCTTGTCTCCAGAGAGAATGCAGAAAGCAGCCCATCCACCCTCAGTACACTCTCTGATCCCTGAAATGGTGCCTGCGTCGTCCCTCCAGGCCAGGAGGCTGAGTCTGGGGATGTGGGTGACTAAACAGCAAGGTCTCTGTCTGCGTGGGGGTGGGGGTGATGCTCTGGCAGCATCTGTGGGTCCTGGGAGTGAAATGCGTCCCAGGTGTGACAGGCCATGGAGGAGGCTCAGCAGGCGGCACTGGCCTAAAGACTGGGGCTTTAGGGCAACAGGGTGGGATTCGGGCGCTTGAGAGAAAAGCGAAGGAGGGTGTTTGGGAGGCACCGGGGCTGGACGCGCAGCTGGGAGCTCCAGGCTGGAGAAGAAGGGCTCACAATGGATTGTGGAAAAGTCTCCACTCTAAGCTGAAGGGGGCAACACATGTCTGCACCCCTGGCCTCACAGGCCGGGAGTTTGGTGGGAAAGGTGCCCCCTTGAAAGCAATTACCTCGGTGGCCTCTGGTCGAGCTGCCCAGTGGGCAGAGGGGTCTGCATGGCCTTCCCCTCCACATCCGGCCCCGAGAGGAGGAGGAGGACTTGTGGGGAGACAGGTGCCATCTCAATTCCACTTGACCGGAGGCTCCCCCCTCCATACCTGCTCTCTCTCCTCTTTCCCTTTGGCAGTGGACAAGGTGCATCACCGGGTTATGGCCTCCCAGCAGGTGATGGAAGGGAGCTGGGAGCAGTGGGTCCTGGAGGGAGGTAGCCAGTGGGCAGCGGAGCCCAGGGCCAGAGAGAGGCGTGAGCTCTGCAGCTGCCTTCATGACTTGGGACAGCTTTTGGCCTCAAAAAGGGCTAAAAGCACTACAAGCTACACAGTATCCAAGCACTGAGGCAGCTATCCAACTTCTATTCTTTGGCAAGCTCCTAGAAGAAAAACAAGAAAAAGCAAAACCCTCCCATTTCCCTCAAAACCTCCTGTGTTATTTTATTAAATCAAATTCTCCTTGTTCAAAGGAAAGAGGACAGATGCTGCCTTTATTGTATAAAAATGTGCAAAACAGAGCAACACGACAGACTCTGCATTGCATCCACTTTTACTGGTTAATCCGCGGAGCAGATACGGACATTCTAGCCAGAACTCCCGGGAGACATGAAGGCACTGGGATGCTGGCTCCCAGGAAGCTTGCCTGGACCAGAGGGAAAGTGCTGACTGTTCTTTAAAGGAAGTTTCAACCTCATCACTCACCTCCACCCCCACAATTTGTCACCTCATTTCCATGCACGTCAACGATGACAGAAATGGCCTACACAGCGCCCTTCACTGCTAAGCTAAAGGGCAGCTTCTCATACAGCATCGCTGGTCCTCATGTCTCCTCCCAAGGTCCCATGGAGAAAGTTGCAACTGGCTTCATTTCATGACAAAGAAACTGAGGCATGGAGAAATGGGTAGTTTGCTAAAGAGCAGTGAAAATCACTTAAAAGCATTTTAAAGGTGAGTTGCTAATTTTTCAGTCCTACTTTAATTGAGAGACAAAATCACAATTTCCTTTATAAATTACTGTTCACGTTGGCTTCATACAAAAATGTATAGGATAGAGATGGACTTATTATTCCATTCACCGAAGGTGATAAAATACCCACCCTTTAGGTTTACCCACCCCCCCACCCCATGCATGAATTTTGTGTACTGGGCCTCTAGTCCTACATAATAAAAGAGTAATATGCAAATAGAACAGACAGTGGAAGAACCAGACAACTGAACAACCAGTCGCTATGATGTGCACTGACTACTAGGGGGCGTGTGTAGAACATGGCAGGCATTGGCAGCAGCAGGATGGTGGAGCAGGTGAGTGAGGGCGCCAGACTAAGGCAGGGCACTGATTACTGTTATCAGGGTGAGCCTCTGGTGGTTACTGAAAATTCTTTGCTCCTGCATGTCACAGTCCCACCTGGCACCTGTACCTGCTGCTGTTGCCGGCCCCACTTCCACCCACAGCCAATGCCAGTCTCGATCACTCGACCCCATCCATGGGTGCGAGAAGTGGCTGCCAGCTCAGTTTCCCCTGAGGGCTTCTCCATCTCCCCCTGCTCCTGAGTGGCAATCGGGGCAGCAGACACTGCTGGCACCTGCTGCTGGCACAGGCCCCAATTGCTCCTTGCCATCAGCAGGTGCAAGAGGGGCTGCACCATCAGTGCATGTGAGCAGCAAGAGTGGGGCTGCCAGCAAACAGAAGACCAGGGGCCATGGTGGGAGGAGCCAGGCATGGGCCTGGAGGATGGGCTAAAACCTGCCCCTGTGCCTACTGCAGGCTCGAGGCCCACAATTCCTTTCAAGATGCACACATTCATGCATTGGGCTCCTAGTTTAGTAATAAAAATCAATGAAGTATATAGGCAAGATAATTGAAAACCCTTGTTCATACAAAAACTTGGATATAAACGTTCACAGCAGCTTTATTAATAAGAGTCAAAAAGTGAAAACAACTCAAATGTGATTTGATGAGTGGATACACAAGATAAATATGAAGTACTAACTCATGTGACAACATAGATGAAATACTAACTTATGTGGCAACATAGATGAATCCTGAAAACATTATTCTAAGTGAAAGAAGTCAGGCCCAAAGGCTATATTTCCACAGACAGAAGGAGATCAGTGGGGGCCATGGGTTGGGGTGGGAGTTTGGGATATGAGTGGTGACTGCTAATGGGCATGAGGTTTCTTTCTGGGGAAATGGAAATGGTTTGGGACTAGACAGTGACGGCAGTTGCACAACCTTGTGAATATGCAAAAACCACTGAGTATGAATTTTGTGGTATAAGAGTAAATAGAATAAATAAAGAATAATAATCAATGAAACAATCAATAAAAATAAAGTTTATAAAAGGGAATAAAATACTGATACATGTCACAACACAGACGAATCTCAACACCACTAAGCAAAGTGAAAGAAGCCGGTCATATAATGCCAGAAGAGGCACATATTGTGGGATTCCTTTGGTATAAAGTTCAGATTAGGCAAATCCATAGAGATAGGAAGCAGGATAGGTTGCTTGGAGCTGAGGGAGTTGGAGGGGTAGGGGGAAGCGGGGACTGACTGCCCCTGGGCACAGTTAATTTTCAGACAACAAAAATCTTCCAGTTATTAGAGTGATGAATGCACAACTCTGGCTATACTGAGAGCCCTTAGCTGCAGACTTTAAGCAGGTGAACTTTATGATATCAGAACATACCCAGTGAGCCTGCTACCACAACAAGGCAAACCCAGAGAACACATCTCAACCCTGTACCTATATTGTTAAAGTAGAGGTCCGGTGCATGAAAATTCATGCACTGGAGGGGGGTCCTTCAGCCTGGCCTGCCCCCTCTCATAGTCTGGGAACCCTCAGGGGTGGGAGGCGACCCAGTGATCAGGGGAAGGTGACACCCCATCACACCTCTGCTGCTGCCACTGCGGACAGCACAAGCCTCTGGCAGCCCTGGTTACCTGAGCCTCACATGGCCCTGGGCAGTCACAATCAGAGGCTTGCCTGCACCTCAGGCTGGCCCTGGGCAGCTGAGGGGACTGGGGGACTCTGGAGGCAGGCATGTGGAGCGGTGGGCTTGGCCTTGCCATGTGCCTGCAGCCCCAACAGGGCTGAGGGAACTGAGTGCCATCATCTTGTGGCTGTGGGTGCCGCCATATTTGAGGGTGTGGCAGTCAATTAGCATATTCCATCCTTATTGGTTGTGGACTCTGCCATCTTTGTGACAATGTGAGAGTCAATTAGCATATTCCCTCTTTATTAGATAGGATATTCTACAATGAGCATACAATTCCAATGTTTTTAAAAACGGTGTTCACATTTCTGTTATTTAGAAAAAAATGTCTATTATACAAAACAAAGTGCAAATAATAGCAGGAAAAAAACACTGTCCACCAACTCCACTGTGAGCCTGCAGCCTAAGAAGCCAGAGGGAAGGACTTTGTTCCCAACAGCGGCCATCAGGAGCTGGGATCACTGGATGGCTACTTAGGGGTTGGGGGTGCGGGGGAAGGACACTCGCTTTGCTTCTCCTGGGTTTCTGTATCAGCACATATTATTTTTAATTTCTGACTGTGAAATGCATGTGAAATCATACAAGAGGCTTTTCAGTGAACGACACGTGGCCTCTGCAGGCTGTAAGGCTGTCCTAGCCCTAGAGGGCTCCCAGACTATGAGAGGGGGCAGGCCAGGCTGAAGGACCCCCACACAGGACTCCGGGACAGGCAGGGTGTGGCTCCGGTCCAGCCCGGGCTCTGCCGGGTGAGCCCTCGCTGCCGGCTCTCCGGAGAGTCCTCGTGTGGAAGCCACAGGCCAAGGTCTGTGCGTGAGCCGCAGCCCTGCGACCATCCCCGCCAGGCCAGCAGGATGCCGGAGTGTCCTGTACAGCCCTCTCTGTCTTCCCGGCATACACCTCATGCTGTTTGTGTGAAAAGGTTTTTTAAAAAGAACGAAGAAATAGCAGGGAGAACTGATGCAATAAAAATCAGAATTCAAGTGCTTCTAGATAAGTCACCCAAGGTATACAGTAAAATTGGATTTAAAGGAAGAAAAGCATTGGAACAAAGGAGCCTTCAGGGAAGAGCCCGAATCCAATGACCCCTGGATTGCTCCCACCAGAGCAGCCCGCGTCCCATACATCGCTAAGCAGCAAGTGACATTGCGTGTCAGCCATTGCCATGTGGGCGCCTATCGGGTATTTCGTTCACCACAGGCCCGGCAGTTAGGAAGCCCGGTGTGCGTGTGGCCCAGCTTCCTTGGGAGTGCGTGTGGCGCAAAGCTCCAGGTTTTAATCTGCCGAGAAACCTGGGTGAGTGCCCCCTGAGATCGGGCCCTTCAGCTCCACCTGCTCCAGTGCCTGCAAGTCAAGGAAGCGGCTCAAACAGGAATCCCAGCGCTATAGTCGCTCAGCTTGGCTGAACTTTCAATTCGTTTAGGGTAAAGATGGTTACATCAGTACATGATTCAAACTACGAGATCCAAATTGCAAGGATGACTCTGTCACTCTGACTAACCCTTGAGGTTTTTGTCTGTTTCTCTTCCATGTTTTGCCTCATTGCAGAAGGCAATGCTGGCCTCCTGGGTACTAACTCTTTGCCTCAGGCTGTTCACACGTGCTGTTCCTTCAGTCCTGAACACTCTTCCACCCCTGATCTCACCCAATGAACTCCCACTTACCTTTCAGCCCTAGCTTGGAGGCTGACCTCCCGGAGCAGGCAAGCACTCCCCCATAGTAACTCAGTCTTTCCCTCTGAACCTGCATCACATGAAAATTGCCTGCTTATGGCCTGATTCTGCCACCAGGCCATAACCTCCCTGAGTGCAGGGACCACTGTCTCATCACTATTGCATCTCCATCACTTAGCAGGGCAAATGGCTCACAATGGGCACCCACCAAGCCTGCTAATTGAGTTTACCTTTACATGCAAAAGTTGAACTACCCATGGCTCTACAAATGGAGAGACTTTACTCATAAAAAAAAAAATAAATAAATAATAGGTGCAATTTAAAAGAGAGCTTGAAATTTAGCAAGAGCCCAGAACAATAAAGCTGAACCTACTCTGGTCTAGAACAGTGGTTCCCAACGTGAGGCATATGCCCCACAGGAAGGCAATTTGAATTTCAAGGGAGGCAATTCGAGAATGAGTTATGAACAGTAATTTTTTTTGCATTTCTTATGGTTTTAAGGGACTCATATATAGTATATAAATTGTGACATATTTATGCATTTCAGTTCTCTATTACATGTTTTGAAACTTTATTTGCTATATTTTCATATCACTTCATGTTATTATTTAAAAAATAATTTCTTAGTGATTTCTTCCTCAGTACTTCGTGTCCTTTCCTTTAAAAAAAAATTATTGATTTTATACAGAGAGCAAGGAAGAGGGACAGAGAGTTAGAAACATCGATGAGAGAGAAACATCGATCAGCTGCCTCCTGTACACCTCCTACTGGGGATGTGTCCACAACTGAGGTACATACCCTTGACTGGAATCGAACTAGGGACCTTTCAGTCAGCAGGCTTACACTCTATCCACTGAGCAAGACTAGTTAGGGTTCAAATGACCTTTCATTCTTTTATTTTTCTCTTTCATCCATGTTCTTTGGAAGCTTGTTTAGATCAAGTTAGTGGTCTTTTAGGCCTCCTCCATGTGAATAGAGGTTCACTTTTTAAAAATATATATTTTATTGATTTTTTTATAGAAAGGAAGGGAAAGGGATAGAGAGTTAGAAACATCAATCAGCTGCCTCCTGCACACCTCCTACTGGGAATGTGCCTGCAACCAACGTACATGCCCTTGACCGGAATCGAACCTGGAACCTTTCAGTCCGCAGGCCGGTGCTCTATCCACTGAGCCAAACCGGTTAGGACTAGAGGTTCACTTTTTGAATAATAACAATTATATGTCATGGGGAGCACGGAGGGGCATCAGGATTTTAGAGTGCTTAGATGGGGCATGGCCAAAAAGGTTGGGAACCACTGGTCTAGAAGCATTTTCCAAGAAGGGAGTGGAGAAATGCTGCTGGTATTGGACATGAGCCAATCACCAGATGAAAACCAGCCACACTGGGGTGACATGCCTGAGACCAGGAAGCCTCAGATGGCACACACTGAGGCATTTCCAAGAATTAGGGGCACTGCAGGCTAAGAAGGAAGGTGACGGGTAAGCTCTCGGGATCGGCACTGACTTAATTTCAATGTGACCTGATTCCAGCAGGTCTGGGCAGGAGCACAGGGATGATCTGAGACCTATTTGTCCTCCTAAGTGGCTTAGTCCCCACAGCCCTCCCCAAGTGCGTTAGTAACCACCTGTGCCTGTGCGACTGCAAGGCATGCTGGGAGCAGGAGGCTCATTTGCCTTGAGGATTTGCTCTGCTTCTGTTTCTAAAACAGAGCACTTGCATTGTTAACTGGTGAACTGGAGAGGGCAGAGGACGCCACAGACACTGGCATTCTTCACTCCCACGGGAGGTGCCGCTTTCCACACATGCTACTGGACAGGTTCAGAGAGGGCGAAGAATTAAAATAACTAACGTAAGACGTGCTGCATGGAAATACATAAAATGCAAGCATTATATTTACATGATAAGGTACAACTGCCATAAACATCAGATTCTGTTCAAGCTGGAGAAGAATTTTCAAAAGCCCATGATCACTGAAATGCAGTTCCAGGGAAAGGAGAGCATTAGATTAATTTAATTTCCATCCACAACAGCGGAAACCTGTGGAGACGGGCCCTCTTCAGCTATCCCATCCAGAAATGCCATGGCAAAGGGGAGAGGCATGAGTCACAGGGGCCAGAGCAACCGCAGCAATCAGAAACTGAATTCACCTGTCTCCTCTCATGGATTCCATGGATTTTATATTCTTTTTGGAATACAGATTTGCTTTTCTTTCTAAAAACTCACACCATGTTTGTTGTTGTTTCCCATGATCTCCTAGGGCACCTCCCAATACCCTGGGGAGGAGAGAGCATTACCCAGAGTAAGAGCACAGAGCCACTCACTGGAACACACACACACACACACACACACACAAACACACACACACACACACAAACACACACACACAAACACACACACACAAACACACACACAAACACACACACACACACACACACACGTCAGGAAAGCTTGTGCTGAGCGAAGGGAAGCTCCCGTCAGAACACGATGGGACAAGGTGTAGCCATCTTCCGGGGGCTCACACACACCCGTCAGAGCACGAGCCCCACTGCAGCGAATTTCTCGTTTCTCACGTCTGTCCAGCCACTGTGGTCATGGATTACCAGCATCCATTCTACCCACGATTAGCCTAAGCCACTCACAGTAATCCCCCGCCCCGCCCCTCCTGCTGGTGTAGGAAAGGGCATGTCAGTCTTGGCGATTCAGCCCCAAGGGGCAGGGGATCCTGGGAGACCTGGTTGCCATGCTACCAGCCGGAGGAGGAAGCCAGTGCAGACTGGACTCAGGCAGGACCATCCAGAGGGCACCCGGAGTCTGCGGTCCTACACGGAGCCTGCGGGCCTGGGCAGACCCGTGCGCCGTGTTACTGAGGAATGTTTCCTTCGGAAGCCAGGGAGGTGGCGCCGTCCCTGCCTCTTCAGATCGTTAACAACTCCCTTTCCATTAGCCCGGAGGTTTGCCAAGGTCAGGTGAGTGACCTGTATCCCAGAGGCTAGCACAGCATCCTGCATACAGGAAGGGCCCCATTCATGGACATACCAATAAACTGAATGAATTATCAAACTTAACATGTACAACGTGAATTTCCCTATCAGCTCCAGGCCTCCTAGACATCCAATATGCAAACGAGGCACCCAGATTATAGATCCCGGGGCAGGGAGGTAGGGAAGGTGCTGGCCTCAGCAGCGAGGCCCCCCGCCCACCTCACTGTGGTATTAACTGTGCGCATGACCAGCACAGGGAAAGGAAGGAGGAGCAGTGAGATGCGTTGGGGAGGGGCCGCCTTCCTCACAGGGCACAGTGCTGGAGGCCGGGACGCAGGGAGCTGAGCCCCTGGGCCTCTGGGACCCCCAGGGACACGCAGGAGCAGCTGGGCATGTGCTCTCTCCTGATGACACCGCATGTGTCTCCCTGTGAAACCAGGGCCAGCCGAGGTCTGCTCCCCTTGTGAGCGGGAATCCCGTGGCCTGAGGCGCTACGGGTGCAGCCTGGACGGCCTCCATGGCACAGACACCGGCTGCTTCTGAGGAAGGACGCTGTGTCAGCCCGAGTGCAGGAGCTTCCCACCCTCAGCCCACCCAACGTCCCCATGTGCAAGCTGGCCGGAGGGGCGGTAACTTCCTCTGAGCAGGTCACTCATTCAGTGGACAATGCCACCGGATGCCACGGGACACAGCAACCTGCGGAGGGCCCGTGCTGGCAAGGTGAAGGGCGCAGTGGGGGGGAATTTCTAACAGAAAAGGACCTTCCTCCCCAGTAAGTGGAGAAGCAGCCCCTCCCCGCAGGCCCTGCCTGCCACTGAGACTATCCGGTATCGGCTCTATTCAGGTCCAGTCACAGGACTCAGAAAGGAGAAACAGGCTGGACAGGTTTCCGTGTGTAGGAACCTTACACATGCATCTACTGCAATCGGGCTTGAAAATAAAAGAGGCTTAAGGACATGGTCAGATTTCACCAGTTTAAATGTAGCCCATTTATTATATTCAGTAGCGCACTCTCTCTGTTCTACACAGGAACACACACGCACGTCTTTGCACTTTTTAATTCTACCCGGAATCACAGACAAGTCTATTTCTAAAAATGTTTTCTTCTGAATTCTTTTTTAAAAAGTCAAATAGGAAATCCACTGCAAATCCGTTCCCCCCATAAGATTTCTGTACAAGAGAACCCTGAACAATTTTTAAAATGTGTAGGCTTTATAATTAGAGGATCTCTCTTTCTTTTTTTAAAAAAATATATTTTATTGATTTTTCACAGAGAGGAAGAGAGAGATAGTTAGAAACATCGATGAGAGAGAATCATCAATCAGCTGCCTCTTGCACACCCCCTACTGGGGATGTGCCCGCAACCAAGGTACATGCCCTAGCCCGGAATCGAACCCGGGACCTTTCAGTCTGCAGGCTGATGCTCTATCCACTGAGCCAAACTGGTCCCGGCTATAATTAGAGGATGTCTTAAATACTATTTTCTTAATCCTAAGGATAAAAAATGTGACTGCAGCCCAGCTGGGTGGCCCAGGTGGTTGGAATGTGGTCCTGGACAACGAAAAGGTTGCGGGTTGGGGCATATATGGGAGGCAACTGATTGATGTTTCTCTCTCACACCGATGTCTCTCTCTCTCCTTCTCCCCCTTTCTCTTCTCTCTAAACATCAATAAACATCCTTGGGTAAGGATTTTAAAAATATGACTGTACTTTTAACTCTGTTTATTAGAATTAGAAGTATCAGGCAATAACTACAGCTATTCTATATTGATTTCTTGCTATGAAGCACCCAGTTAGCATTAAACCTCTGCATGCCCTGTGAAATAGGTATTATTATTATTCCTCTATTTTACAGATGGGGAAACCGAGGCATAGCGAGGGTAAGAGAGTGACTGGTTAGATTCAGAGCCTGGAGAGAGGCAGACACTGCAGGCGGTGCAGTGAGGTTAGCACTTGGTACAAAATAGGCCAAGGGAGACAAAAAGCCAAGTTCACGTGAATGGCTGGGAACAAGGACAGCAACACAGGAGGGCGAGGCACAGGGAACGGTGATCTGGGGGTTCAGAACCCCGGCTCCACGGGAATGGAAAGAGGTGCGAGTGGTGTGACAACACCCCCGAGAGGCCCGGGGCAGGACCTGGACTGCCTTCCTCTCAGCTGTGTCCCGGGGGCACCTCCGGGGCACTGGGGGGTGGGGGGAGGCACCTCCGGGGCACTGGGGGGGACACCTCTGGGGCACTGGGGGTGGGGGCACCTCCGGGGCACTGGGGGGGGGGGACACCTCCGGGGCACTGGGGGGGACACCTCCGGGGCACTGGGGGGGACACCTCCGGGGCACTGGTGGGGGGACACCTCCGGGGCACTGGGGGGGACACCTCCGGGGCACTGGGGGGGAGCATCTCCGGGGCACTGGGGCCTCTGGCGGAAGCAGGCAGGAAAGGGAGGGACTGTGCCTGCCAGGTGCACAGAGGCTGTGTGTGCTTTTCATGCTGTTTGTTTGCTTTTTACGTTTTCAGTTAAAGTTCACATTCAATATTATTTTGTGTTAGTTTCAGGTGCACAGTTCAGCGGTTACACAATCACATACTTTACAAAGCGTTCCTCCCGCATTCCCAGTCCGCTCCTGGCACCACACACAGCTGTTACAGTGCTGACCTTTCCCTCGCTGTGCCTTCTGTCCTGCAACAACTCTGTGACCCCCAATCTGACCTCGTCCTTTCACCTTCCACACTCAGTCCCATCTCTCCCCTCCGGCACCCATCAGTCTGTTCTCTGGATCTGTGAGTCTGCTTCTATTTTGTTTGTTTATTTGCGTATATATTCTAGAGTCCACATACTAGTATAAGTAAAATCACTTGGTATCTTTCTCTGTCTGACTTATTTCACTTAGCACAGTACCCTTTAGGACCAACTATGCCGTACCAAATGCTTTGAGTTCATTCTTTTTGTTATGAGGCGATATTCCATGGTGTAAACATAGCACAGCTGTTTGAGCCACTCATCCACCGAGGGCCACTCCAGCTGCTTCTTTAGCGTGGCAACTGCCACTAGCGCTGCGGTGAACATGGGGCATGCACCCTTTCAGATGCCTGACTAGTTTCTTTGGACATGTTCCCAGAAGGGGAGCTGCTGGGTCTAAGGCAGCTCCAGCTTTAATTTCTGAAGGAAAGGCTGTGTCTTTGTCAAAGCTCTTCGCTCGCAAATGGCAGGAACCCAATTCTAATACGGACCGTGTTGGTGTCTGTGAGCGGATGGGGCCCCGGCAGTGGCTGATGGGCCTGCGGACACCCAGGCCTCTCCTCTCCGGGCCTCGCCACCGCTCCCCTCGCCTGGCACTCATCTCCTCGGGCATGCTCTCTCACCGCTGTACCCTCCCACAGGGCAGAGCCACAGCCAGACCTGCCCTAGGTGCTGCCCACCACCCGCTCCTCAGAGAATAAGGCCCTCAGCCCGCCAGCTCCGCATGTAAACTCATGGCCTGAGCGCTCGCTCACCACTCAGCATGCGGCCAGGAGACAGGCTGGCGTGTGCGGGGCGGCCGGGGCTGCAGCAGGGGCCATCCAGGGCCCAGAGGGTGGCACCAGGAAGGGCAGGCCAGCCGAGCACCTGGGAGGACTCAGGCCTGGCCAGTGGGGCACCGTGCTGGGCCCGCTTCGCCATGTGGCCAGGGCGCGGCGGGAGGCCAGAGGCTTGGAGCCCCCGGGCTGTGGTTTCCTCTCCAGCACCAGGCACTGGACTTGCTGCCCAGCCACATGGCTTCCACTCCTGGCCTGGGGGGTTAAGGGCCGGGCGGGGGGCGGGGAGTGCGGGCCCCTGGAGCAGGAAGTCTGGAGCTCAGGGACCTACGGGCTGACAGCAGCACACCAGGCTTCATGGGACACGCTCTCCGCTGTGACACGGCTCGCCACGCAGTGGGAAGGCAGGCAGAGACAATAGTCATGGCACGTGGCTGAGTGCCAATGTGACCCGATTTACCCAAAGGCCTGGCCTGCTGACCCCCATGAACATAAAGAGCAAACCTGAGAAGCACCCCCTGAAGGGGGCGCCTGCGTTTCCGGGGGAACCGTCAGCTCTGCAAACAGGGCTGCCCACTGCGAGCAGAGACCACTGCCCCCTGCCCCGCCCTGCGGGGCCAGGAGCCCAGCGCCCCCAAAGGCCCCCTCGCTGAAGTCCCACCTCTGGACACTCCCGAGGTCCTTGTTATAAACGGCCCTCAGCTTTGGGGACATCCGAGCACACAGACCACAGGGCAGCGGTGGAGGTGGCACAGGGCAAGTACGTTCTGGATGGGAAAGGCAGCCAGCGGGGGTGGGGGTGGGGGAGCAGTCAGAAAGGAGGCGGCCTGCTGCACCGTGGGGCAAGGTGGGCCGCATGGATTGGGGACAGGTGGGCCGGGGGACAGTGGGCTGCCTGGATTGGAGATAGGTGGGCCAGGGGGCGGGACAGTGGGCTGTGTGGGTTGGGACAGGTGGGCCGGGGTGGGGGAGGGGGGCAATAGGCTGCATGGGTTGGGGACACGCCTCATCCCAGGACACTCCAGGGAGCGCCGGCGTGACAAGAGGGATGGTGGCCAGTTGAGCCAGGATGCTGGTTTCAAATGCTCACCAGCTTTACGCTCTGCGTGTGGGGGCTAACTCACCTGGCACCTCAACTAAGTCCCTGGGTCCAAGCTATGCTTACATTCTCAGCTGCTTCTTTAGGTTTGAGCAGATTAAACCTAAAACTCCTTTAAATTCTCATTGCCCTAGAGTACTTCCAACAATTATGACGCAACTCACAGAAAGTGCTAGTAACCCCCCTGCCTCTACGTGAGCTGCGCCCGGGGTGCTGAGGAGCCGCCCCAGCACACCGCTCACACTCAGCACCCACAGGAGGGCTGGGGCCGGTCTGTCCCCTCCCACCCACAGGAGATGAGTCACAGGCGCCGCTGTCCGAGCCCAGGGGCTGGAAGGGTCTGTCTCACTGACTCCTCAGAGTCCCCACCGCACCCTGGCCTCCGCTCTGTCTGGCCCAGGAAGCCCGTCACGGGAGCTGAGTCACCAGCAGCGTGTGGACCACCACCGAGGGGTGTGGCTGCAGTGACTCACACCGGAAGTCCAGTTACTGACACACCAGCTTCCAGGCCATTTCACACACATTCCTTAAAACGGAAGATTTCCAAGGGTCATGCTTTTAACAACCATCTGCATGCAATCAGAACGATTTTTGCATTTCCATGTCTCAGCTGAGTGGCAGGAAAAAGGAGCTGGGGACTCAGAAACACAGCAGGAGTGTCACCTTCTTATCTCATTGGAAATCTTGCTTCTCTCCAGATGAGAGTAACAAAGGCTACCATTTACTGAGTGCCTACTATGCGCCAAGTGGTACTTCAAGCACGGTTCACCTTTTAATGTATTAATGTGCTCAACAACCTGACGAAATGGGAATTATTATCCCCATCTTCCAGACGAGGCAGAGGAGGATTGCGGAAACCACACACAGTTTTCCAGCCAGTTGGTGAAAACCAGTTTCAAACCCAGACATCAGACCCACACCCAGGCCTCACTGCCTTCCTCCTGCCTCCTGGGCTGAAACGCAGATTTAAAAGGCCTTTGGAATAAGAATAGAGGGCAGATGAACTGAGGGCATCTGGAAGGTAAAAGCTTGGCTGGAGTTAGACTATATGGTGGATTAGAAAGCTGATTTTATTTCACTGACTACTATTTTTTTTTATGACCCAAAAGTTAGAGAGCTGTGGGGAGTGAAAGCAGAGCCAAGTGGGGGCGGGAAGATACAAGGGTGAACTGTGACCCCTGAAGTTCACAGGAGAAGCTAGTGTTCAAAGTTCTTCTCTGCTGGGGCCAGAGAACTCCACCCTGAGGCGCGGATCTGGTCCACGCACAGGGGCTGTGACACTATCAGGCACTCACACCTCAGCCTGCATTTTCACAGGTGACCTGAGATTCAGAGCACCGCATCTCTCCAATCGCCTCAGGCTAGGAAAGGGTTAATGGGGGTAGGCAGACACTGGGTGAGAGCTGGGTGGGGGGTTGGAGGGCAGGCAGAGGAAATGCCAAGGACAAACTCCATTTTCTCCCCAGATCCTGCAAGGTCAGCGGGAACTACCTCCCACCACGCAGGGTCCCTCCGCAGGCAGGCCTGAGTTAGCAGGTCTCCCCTTGGCCCCACCACCGCTCTACCTCAGTCAGTAACTCCGAGGTCTCAGACAAGGGCTCATGTTTCACTCTCGACACCTAGCCCAGTGCCTGGCAGAGGTACCCCTCTCTCTAATAAAAGCCTGTCTCCTGGCATCCCAGTCTCAGTTACTTCTTTAATTAATCTATCATTTATTTAATATCTGATCCTCACAGGAGGACATTTTTCCATTGATTTTTAGTGAGAGTGTAAGAGAAAAGGGAAAACAGAGAGAAATATTGATTGGTTGCCTCCTGCACAGGTCCTGACCAGGCCTGGGCTGGGGGGTAGCTTGCTGCCCAGCCAATGTATGTGCCCTTGACCAGAATCAAACCTGGGACCCTTCGCTCTGCAGGCTGACTCTCTATCCACTGAGCCAAACCAGCTAGGGCAACAGCTACTATTTCTTGAGTGTTAACGGTAAGTGCTTACATATACAATAATTTCATTTAATCTCCCCACTACTCTATAACAGAGACATTGCTCTGATTACCCCCATTCCACAATTAAGGGAACTGAGGCTCAGAGAAGTGAATAACTCAGGGTCACTCAGCTGGCCTGGACTTGACCGGGTGGTGCTCAGATTTGACCCGGGCAATCTAACTTCTTAACCTCACACTGCGTTTCTCCTCGTGGCTGATCTGCCTGAAGGCAGCTAGGCATCCCACGTTTTCACACCAATTCTTCTCGAAGACTTTCCCACCACACTGTCCCTCTCAAAGCTGCACCTGCATACAGTCCCAAATCACCCAACCCCACCTCCTGGGCAGGCTGCCCCAAATGTCACCTACTCTGAAAAGCAGTGGGCCTCAGAGACACCACTATGGGAGGAGCTTGCAATATCATTGCTTCCTTCTTCTTCTCTTCACTAGCGGTAGAGTTTGCTTTTGTTGCCTCTGATCTCAGAGGAACCCTATCTGTTCACCAAGAGTCCCACAGACAGGCAGCGTCTCCAGACCAGCAGGCGAGGACAAGAACAGCCCAACCCTCCTCGCTGGAGAGGAAGGACAAGAAGAAAACCCTGCAAACCGCCCCTCGCTCTCGCTCAGAGAGCAGGGAGAGGAGTGGAGAAAATTCCCATTTGCTATTTTCTTCTGTTTACGGCAAAGCCATTCCTTTCCCTTGGGGATCTGGAACCTTCGGAATGTCTTGATTCTGGCTGTTTTGTTGGAATTTCCATCACTCTGAATTTGTTTCTGTTCAGTAAGGACTGTGTTAGCCTGGGGAGAGGGATGCATGAGGAATGGTCTAGCTGTTCCCCATGTCACCTGTGCTCCCACATCTGAGGGCGCTAGCAATGATCACAAAGCAAGACTTCATTCCTGTAAAGAGAAGGCCTCCAGAGGAGAAAGGTGGTGACAGGAAGTGAATGCATATCTGAAAAGAAACATGAGACCTTCATGTATGAAATACATAACAACCTCCCCTCAAGGCCTCAGGCAGGAGAAATAATGTGCAGAAGAGGCTGTCCCTCAGGCAAATGAATAGCACAAACCAATTCTGCACAAGAAGTAAGCCCCTCCCGCTAACAAATCATATTATGTGCCTAAGAACCAGGCATCTCAGGAAACAAAAGGTCCTTTCAGCAAGGGGAAATAGTGATTCCTTTTCACTGGAAGGTGTGGTTCCAGGACAGTCCTGAAGTCCGTGGGCAGAAAAAGTCAGGTAAGCTTAGGTCTCCACCAGGGTTGAGTCCGCAGACCTGGTGTCTGGCTGCAGGCGAGCTGAGCTGCTGTTCGGTTGGGTCTGAGGTTCAGCACATCTCACGGGAGTCAGGGATGCCGGGGAAGCAGACGGCTGTGCTGCCCTTCAGGGCGCCCATGGGGACCTCTCTTTCTAGTCCTGCTTCTCCTGAGGCTGAGACCACAGCTCACAAGCCTTTGAAGGCAGTGCCCTCCGTCCGCTTAGATGAGAAACCACGTCCAGGAAAGAGCCGTGCACGATTCTCTGAGCTTCGTCAAGGTTCTTCCACTAAATAACCTCAAAAAATATATCTCTCCTTCAGACTTATCTCGGTTGCAATGACCTATTTATGTATAATTTATCTATGGGGCTATTTAATTTTTGTCTTTTCCACTGGGTGGTAGATATTGTAAGAGTAGAAAATATTGTGTACTTTTTATTTCTATCCCTCCTGGCAAATTTTGTAGGGGCTCAGGGAATGTTTGTTGAGTGAAAATTCCTTAAAGCATCTGGCTTTAAGGCTCAGACACGAGGTGTGTGAAGAATTAGTCACTTATCCAAGAAGAGAACCAGACACCCGATGAATAAAGTGCCCGGGCCTCCCACTTCGGAAGAGTAAACATGAGGTGCTTTATATGGGGACCGCTGCTTGCTTTGACAACCAGGTCGCACCGAGGAGCTCGAAGCCAAATGTGTGGTCTGTCCCGAACACCGGGCACCTGTGAGCAGGTGTTTCTGAATAATGCTTTTCTATGGTTCCATGGTGTAATGGTTAGCACTCTGGACTCTGAATAATGCTTTTCTAAACAGGCTCCCCAAAGGCGAAGAGCGGGTGCTCTGAGGGAGGAATAACACTGAAACCACTGCAATCTGGCCCGTTAAACTGTGTTCAGGTGCAACAGCCTCAAATGCAAACTCGATTCTAAGTCAGACAGCATGGCTGTTCTAGCTTCCTGTGGCTGCCTGTAGTCATGAATTGTCACCAAATGAGTGGCCTTGCAGAGTAGAAATGTGTTCTCTTCTAGTTCTGAAGTCCAAGTTCAGTTTCTCTGGGCCGAAGTCCAGGTGTCAGCAGGGCTGAGCTCCCTTCGCTCAGGGGAGAACCCATTCTTGCATCTTCTGCTTCTGGTGGCTGCCAGCAGTCCTTGACTTGTGGCCACATCACTCCAACCTCTGCCTCTGTGCATCATCATCATCATCATCATGTCCTCACTATCTCTCTAATCTCCCTCTGCCTGACTCTTAAGGACTCTGCCATGTACAGTTCAGTCAGATAAACTGGGATAATTTCTGCAACTCAAAAACTTTAATCACCGATGCAAAGTCTTTGTCATACAAAGTAACATTTACTAGTACATATTTTAGGGATTAGGCTCAGATCTCAGGCCATTATTCAATCTACTGTAGCTATCATTTTCAACCCTATAAATATACACACACATTATAAAATATACACACACATTATAAAAAATAACACATATTTACTGAAAATCTACATTTGCATGCAGAACAACTTTACTAACCAATAAATGTCACGCCATTATTGTTTTCCCCACCCTGGACTCAGTAGGAAGCACAGAGATGGTAGGAGTGGGAAGAGCGTGATCTTCAGATCCCCTGCAGGAACGCTGAGCACCAGGCGTCTGGTGTCACCTGACGTGTGAGTGGGACCCGGAAGGTATGTGAAGCCCCTGGAAGAGTACACACACATGTATGTGCACGCATTTTTCTGGAGAGAAGTGAAACTTTCAACAGGTTTTCAGTGGGATCTGAGACTTTCCTGTTGAGCAGCCTGTTTTCTGAGTAGATACAAACCTCTTGTAATCCAGTCAGAGGGTGAGTTTAGAGTGTTTTACACATGCTCATGTAACAGGATGCTGATAAATTAAACCCAAGTTTGGTGTGCACAAGAATAAAATAAAACAAAATAAAATAATGTCCCTCTCTGAATTGGGTTTGGACCAGTGGGCGGTAAGGGAATTGGTGTGGCAGGCAGAGCTCTCCCGTGGAACCGTGGTTTTCGCCGCCCGGTGCTGTGCCCTGTCAAAGGTCCTTTCCTTGAGTGCAGCCAAGAGAACAGGACAAAGATGACGGGATACCACTCCCCTGACCGGGCTGCATTAAATGCCAAGGGGATGGCTGTCACCCCCCTGTGCACTCCTCCTCAGCAAACCGGAGGGAAAGAAAGACTGGCCTATTGCTGTGCCAGTGCGATCCTCGTGATGGCCTGGGCCGGTGAGATCCTGGGGAAAAGGTGGGCAGGCCGGGCAGGGAGCTGCAGGAGCAGAGACACCGGGATAAGCAGGCGGCGAGGGGTTTCCCAGTGCAGGGCCCAGAACACCGCGATGCCAGTCCCCGCGCAGAGGGAGGAGCGGGAATGGCGGGGACGGTGGGCCGCCCTCCCTCCCGCCCTCACTGCCCCCTTGAGCTCTCACTGAGTCAGCGGGGGACGTGGACCTCACCCGCCAGGGCCCACCCTGCGGGGCTGGACACAGTGGGGAAGCATTTGTGAGCGCAGCCCAGACACACCCGGGACGCCCGGATATCACCTCTCCGGACCCCACCCCGAGGGAGGCCCAGTCAGGGCCAGCGGAGGGAGCGGGGCTGGCGGGCCTGGGAGCGGGGAGTAGGCCACCATCTCAGGTTCCCACACTCCCTGGGTTTTGGCTCTCCAGATAAGCAGGCTGTGTCCTGGCCTGTGACCTAGGAAGCGGTGTTCAGGAAACGCTTCACTCGTGGGTCCTGTGCAGCCTCGCCAGTGGGCCCCGGCCTGAGACACGCCGGCCCTGGCACCTGCCGGCCCCGGGGCTGCTGCCCTGGGCCACAGTGTGAGTGTTCAGCACAGTCCGTGGACCGCCCGGCGGCACTGAACGCCAGTCACACACATACCCGGGGCCCACGTGTCCCTGCGGGAGCCTGGCCCCGCAGGACGCCCTCGGGTGTTGCATTCGCAGCGCTGCCTGACTGTCTGTCCTCAGAGACACCACGGGAGGCTTTCCCGCAGGGAAGGTGTTTGGAAACGGAAAAGGATGCTGGGTGCTGACACAACGGGGAGCAGAGACTCAGGCAGAGCCAAAACCCAAACACATAAAAGGTGTTCCAAACGCATTTGGGAGAATACTGACAAGCATGCTGGTGGATCCCACCACCCTGGCTGTCAATATCGCGGAACAGGCTCTGCTCCCGACTGCTCTGAAGAGATGGCACACTAGATCTTGCTATTTATTGCATTCATAAATAAGCACTGTTATTTCACAGGTTTTAATATCACAAACGTTTGAATAACCGTATTTAAATATGAGTCAGTCTAACTTCGACTTAACAACATTTTTTCCTGAGAAGATGAGCATCTTTCTGAGGCCGCCCCTGCCGGAGCAGGCGCTGAAGGAACCGCACTTCGGCAAAGCGAATCGGTCACTTATTTCCCGTCAGCCCGGCTGCATTCGCCCAAAGTGCAGGTCACCCAGGCGAGGGAGAGCCTGGGCCCCGGCCCGCGGAGGAGCTGTGGCTGCAGGTCCTTCCCCTAAAGCTGCCCCAGCTGAGCGGCACCCTCAACCACAGCTGGGTCTGCGAGGACGGCTGTGCGACAGCGCCCCCTGCCGGCTCCCCTGCGGGGGGCGGACCAGACCTCAGGCAGCGCGGGGACCGGCAAGTGGAGGGGGTGGGGTGGAAGGGGGGTGTGGGGGGGGCGGCGGCGCGAGGCCAGTGCCCCGCAGCCCCAGGAGCGCAGTGAGTCTGCAGCTGCGGGCTCACTCGGTGGGGACTGTTTTGTGAAGACATTGCTTGTACTTGGGTCTGCCCCTCAGAATCAACTCTTTCTTAATTGATTAATGTAATAAATACATAGAAAAAGGATGGGAACAGGTGATTTTCACAAAGAATACAACTGGCCAATAAATAGAAGAAAAAATTCTTGACTTCACTGATAATAAAAAACAAATGTTACAAAAGTGTATTTTCCTCTTATCAAATTGTCAGATGCTGAGTTACTTTTATGTCAGACAAGTTGATGTAAGGCATATACTGACTGCCTTAAATTCCAACAATTCATAGTTGAAATAAAAGCAACTTTTTTGAAAGCGGAAGATGAATTTAAAATGTACTTCGATGAAAGCTGAGTTAGTTTCTGAAGCTGACTCCGGGAGGCCAGGCCACAGAGTGGATGGAAGGCTCTAAACCACATTAGATAGCGGCCTACACAGGCACGTGCTGCTGCTGTCACGGGGCGTGGTGGTCGCAGGACGGGGAGTGCCACCACCTATTCTGTGTGCCACACCCCCCTCCTCCTCCCCCCTTCCCTGTCACTGCCCCGGCGCCAGGCCACAGGCAGGTGGGGGCCCTGCTTCAGGCGCCCCTGGGCCTCCAGCCTGGCACCTGGTTGCCTTCGGGCATCTCTCACCTGCAGGGTTCCCTAATGCCCCCCGCCGTCTCCTAATGCCCTCCGCCATCACCCCGGGCGCCCCTCTCCCCTGATGATGCCCTCCCTCTCGCTCATTCCGGGCGGAGAGGACACTTAATGAAGGGCCCTCAATGCCTGCCTTCGGATGTGGATGGGCAGGGCTGGCAGGAGATGGAGCAGAGCGGGCGGAGCGGCTGGGAGCAGCTCCTCTTCACAGGCACACATTGCACACCACCCCTGTTAATCAGAAGCTCCCTCCGGCGCGGCCTGCAGGCCAGCCTCCAAACCTCTCCCTGCGGGCTTGGCCTGGGGGACACGCGGGGCCTTGTACTGTCCACCTGGCACTCAGCTTCTGCCCACACAGGAGCACTTCACACAGGGTAACCCACAGGGGCTGGCGGTGGAGCGTGATCCCAGCACCAAAAGGTCTGGGGTCTGAGCCCAGTCAAGGTGCATAGGAGGCAACCAGTCAGTGTTCCTCTCTCTCTCCCTCCCACTCCCTATCCCTCTTCTCCTCTCTCTTACTTTCTCCCTCCCTCCCTCCCTCCTACCCTTTCTTTTTCCTCCCCTCCCTTCCTCTTTCTCTGTGACCAATAACCACATCCTCGGTGAGGATTTAAAGAGGAGTCAGGGTGGTGACTACAGTGGCGGGTGAACCCAACGCCCGGCTCACCAGGCCTCACAGTGAGCGCAGCCCGTTTGCTGTGAGTGAGCACAGCATGGGGACGGCGGCACCTCCTCCCTCTGCAGCGTCCGGAGGAGGGAAGTGGCGGAACAGAGCACAACCCGCCTGACTCCCGAGGTCACGCTTAACGACCACACCCACTGCCCGACACTCAACTCATTAAGTTTATGTATTAATATAAATGAAATGTAATTAACTTAAACACCATGTTGATTATTTTAATAAACTTGCAGCATACCCGCTGGAAGGCAGTCCCTCAGCCGTCCCCACAGCGGCTGCTCAGGCCGGCCGCAGTCCTGGCTGAGGGGGGCAGACACAGGCCGAGCCTGGCACCTCACAAAGGCTGCTCCGGGACAAGCTTATCCACACGGCACAGCCGCCACCAGGGAGACAGGAGGAGCCACGTCCACGCGGTCCGAATGACACCTCCTTCCAAACAGGCAGCACCTGCCGCTGGGGCTCAGGGAGGCGAGACTGAGGGCTGGAAGGGAGACTTCATTACTGCGATCAAAACATACTTTGTCAATGTGTAAGGGAGAGAGAGAGAGAGAAAGAGAGAGAGAGAGATTTGAGCTCAGGATTAGGGAGAGTCCCCACAGAGGGCTGTGGAGGTGGTGGAGGTGGTGGGTGCCCCTCCAGGCCCGGGTGAGAGACCTTCCCGTCCATTAGCGCCGTAGCTGGGAATGCTGCCTGGAGCCAGTCGGGGAGGACGGCTCTGAGTGCCACACAGAGTGTGCCGGGCGGTTGGTGTCTGCCCTGGCACGGGGTGACCTTCAGGGGAGACGGTACACACTCCTCACCACAGGGCACCTCGGAGCTCCCACCAGGCCGAGGGGAAAGCTCGCAGTGCAGACCGGCAGGTGTAACCAGCGGGTTTGGGGCTGTGGGAGCACAAGGACAGCCGTGATAGGATGGGCCATAGCACATGTGGGGGTCACGATGACGGGAAGGCATGTGGCTGGGAACCGTATTGCAGACTGGCCCGGGATGGGGGTGTGGGGAGGGGGGTGGGGGTGTGTGGCAGATTGGCTAATTCTTGGGCTCAGCTTTGTATTTTGGAAGTGTGACTATTTGTAGGGCTTCTTATTTTTATTATTTATTTCCTTCATCCATCAACAGTTTTTACCAAAGTCTGCTTGAAAGTGCCAGCCTCACGCACGTGTGCTGAAGGAAAACACACTTTCAATACTTGAGTCAGAACATAAAAGTGTGTGTGGGGCTGCCCCCTGGTGGCAGACTTGTAAAAATTCATAGAACCAGGGAAGATTCTCAGATGTGTGCCAGGAGGCACTAACCCCTGGTGAGTTCTGAAGGAGAAGTACTCTGTGGTGAATGACTCCAGGAAACTACAGCATGTTACATACCCTTACATACTACTCATATGTTACGCACGGCATAGCATTTCCCGAAGGCTTGGCGATGGTGGGCAGTTAACGTGTTTTAATGGTTTTCAAGCCAACTTCCACAGGAAGGGCACTTATTTTGATGCCAGCACTCATCTGACATCTAGATTCTTCTGAATTCATATGCATCTTTGCTGGCTGTAAAGTTACTCCTTGCTTTGAAGGAGATAAAAGAACACGTATCTTTTGTGTTTATATAAAACGTTTAAGAGCTAAAGTTAACATCACAAAGTACTTTAACTGTTTGAATATTTTTTAAAACTCAGGCATTAAATTTGAAATAAAAAATTTTAAAATAAGAATTTGGGACGGCTCCGGAGCCAGAGAGAGTCTATTTGTTATAATCAAACTTCAGCAGGAAAGCAGGTGCAGCAGACACATGCCAGCTGATCGAGGCCAGTCACACTCCAAGAGCCGGTTCAAATCCTGTTTCTCAGGCCCAATAGGGTCTAGTAAGCACTTGGGAAGCTGTTTCAATTACTTGTTTTATTTTTAGTTTATTATATTTTCCCTTAAGTGTACTTTAACCGCACTGTTTTATCCAAGGTCTAAAAACCACACATTTTCGAGGGACTTAAAAAAAATTGTTCTAGCACTAAAAAAACACGGAAAAGTACTTCCTTCTAAATATGAGAAGAAAACTTCCCAATCTCAAGTGATGAATATTTAATTTAATTCCTATAAAGGTTTAACATATTGTCAACTTCATTAGTTGATAAGTTCTTGTATTCACTAAATTGCATTATGTTTTAAAATGATTTTTTTATGTTAAATTTTTTATTTGGCATGAATTGTCAAGGATGCATGAATTCTCAAGGAAGCATAATATGCAAATTGGCCAAACCATGGAACAACTGGTTGCTATGATGCTCACTGACCACCAGGGGGCAGACACTCAACATAGGAGCTGCCCCCTGGTGGTCAGTGTGCTCGCACAGGGGGAGCGCCACTCAGCCAGAAGCGGGGCTCACAGCTGGCAAGCAGAGGGTGGTGGCAGGAGCCTCTCCCACCTCTGCTGCCGGCAGTCAGTAAGGAGTGAGGAGTCCCGAATTTCGAGAGCCCTGGACTATGAGAGGGATGTCTGACTGCAGGTGGACATCCCCCTGGGGTCCTGGACTGTAAGAGGGTACAGGCTGGGCTGAGGGACCCCCCAGGGAATGAATCTCATGCACCAGGCCTCTAGTAGGCAACAATAGACTAAATGAGTTTCTTGCAACAAACAATTCTAACACCAAAAAATTTAGGGTCTTTAAAAACGTAGAGTAAGAAATCATTTTAAAGAGGGAAAGATGTACATTTTAATATGCTTGATACCATGTGAGTGGGTGTCTAAATGTACGAATTCCTATTACTGACAAAATCTTTAAATGCTCTTCACTGTAATAATTCAAATTAAAACAAATTAAACACATAAAAAACTTCTGCTCTTCCAAAGGTACGGTTAAGAAAAAGAAAAAACAAGCTAGAGACTGGGAGCAAATATTTGCAAAGCATACAAGTAAAAGACTTGTACCCAGCATAAAGAACTCTCAAAACGCAATAAGAAAAACAACACCCAAAGTGCAAAGATGGAATCAGACAATTCACGGGAAGGTGTACAGATGGCGAGTAAGCACAGGAAGGATACTCAGCACTGTAACCACAACGAACCCTGCCACATCCCTCCTGGGATGGACAGAGAGGAAAGGCTGACAGTGCCTACAGGACAAGAACTGGGGAGGCGGGAACGCTCATCCAGAGCAGGTGGGGTGGATGTGGTGCGGCTACTTTAGAAACCGCGGCAGCTTCTTCAAAGTGGAGCATGCGCCTCGCCTGTGCCTGCCCGCCTCCCAGGAGGAAGGCGGCGAGGCCCGCAGACCTGTGCACGCCGATCCGCAGCAGCCTCCCTAACAGTGAGCACAGGCACACCTCCTCTGTGACACCCGCACAGCCTAGGAAGTTGTTCCAACTCCCAAGTTCTAGCACAGGTCAGTTATAAAAGTATGGAATGTGTGCGGTGGTGACTAATGCAACGAACGCACAAGCACACAGGATGGAGTTCTCTCCTCTCCTGCTCTTTTCCATCTACCAGGCATAAACAACACCATAAAAGTGAAGGTATCTTTCAACTATTCCGTGTCCATCTTCCCAACTATTCCATGCCCATCTTCCCAACTATTCCGTGCCCACCTTCCCAACTATTCCGTGCCCATCTTCCCAACTATTCCGTGTCTATCTTCCCAACTATTTCGTGCCCACCTTCCCAACTATTCCGTGCCCATCTTCCCAACTATTCCGTGTCTATCTTCCCAACTATTCCGTGCCCACCTTCCCAACTATTCCGTGCCAATTTTTCCACATCATACCATTCACATGCATGTTTTTGGACTTTTATTTTTTGCCTGTTCATTTGCTTACTACCATGTGAGTGTCTAAATGTATCTTTAAGTATTTTTTGGTGTGTGTGGCCAGATGTAAATAACATAAAATCTGCCATTTTAAACATTCTTACGTACAATTCAGTGACATTAATAACATTCACAATGCTGTGCAACAATCACACCATCTATTTCCAAAACTTGTATCACTCAAAACTGCATCCATCAATCTATGTAATAGAGGAACATGCAAATTAGCCAGGATACCATAACGTCATGACCAAATAGCAGGGACCTAAGGCTGCATGGTGCCTGGCTGAGGCAAGGGACCTCAGGCTGTGCCACCTGCCAGAGCGGGGCTTGATGGGGACCTCAGGCTGTGCCCCCTTGCCTGGCAGGGCCTGACAGGGACCTTAGGCCATGGCCCTCACCCCATGAGCTTTGATGGGGGACCTCAGGCCATCTGCTACCCTGGCACTGGGCCGGGAGACCTCATGCCATGCCCAACCACCCCAACACCGGGCTGGGGGACCTCAGGTCACGCTCTCCACCCAGCGGGCCTTGACGGGGACCTCAGGCCATGCCCCTGACCATTGGTGCTTGACCGGGACCTCAGACTGCACACCCCACCTCAGCTCTGACCCGGGGCTCCTGAGGCTGTGCCCCTACCCAGAGGGGCTTGATGGGGTGGGGCCAGCTGGGTCTGAGTCTCACCAATGAGGGTGGGTCCGGCTGGGTCTAGGTCCTGAGGTTTCGAAGCACATACAGGGGGTGGGCAGGGACTTGACTCTAGGTCCCGTGGCGCGCCCCGGACTCTGACAGGAGGGGGATTTTCATATACATTTTACTAATTTTCTTTCTTTCATCTCTGATACTTCTATTATACAGGGCAAATAGCAATATTCAAATATTTCCTCTAATTAATCTCCTTTTAATGTGGACTAATTCGTGCACCGGGTCACTAGTTAAGTAATAATTCCCCATTCCTTCCCAGCTCCTGGTCAGGTGTAATACTGGTCAGCCTGTGGCGACGAGACGAGCTGCTTGTCTGCGGCAGGTGTAAGGGATGCTGCGCAGGTGGAGTGAGGGCGGGGCGCAGCGGAGACCTTGAGGGTGCCAGACTCTGCAGCCCAGGAGAGAACGGGCTCCGGAAAACTGCCACAGGGCTTCTGACTGGTCCCATGATGGGGCTGATGCTCAGTAGGGACCCACACAGACTGAAAGTCCCTCAGCACTGGTTGGCAGCTGATCGCAGCCCCGAGCCCATGCCCGCATCTTCCCATATCCCCATCGTCCAGCAACTGAGGGGAACACACTGCCCAACACCGTGGCCGACGCCTGTTCACGTGGATCCTTTTTGGACTGACCAGCTGCTAATATTTAGAATATTGCTTCTTGTTTCAGGGGTCTGAGTTGTTTTTTGCTTAAATATATTTTTTATTGATTTCAGAGAAAAAAGGAGAGGGAGAGAGAAACATCAATGATGAGAGAGAATCATTGATCAGCTACCTCTTGCATACCCCCTACTAAGAATCGAACCTACAACATGGGCATGTGGCCTGACCGGGAATCGTATCCCGACCTCCTGGTTCATAGGTTAACTCGACCACTGAGCCACACCGGCCAGGCAGGATTCTAAGTTTTTGAGAGACCTCTTCTTGCTCTATTTCTGAACCTCTTCGAGGCACTGTGAAGGGATCACCCACCTCTGTTATGATGCCTGTGCTTGAGGGCATGTACCTATGTGTCTCTATGGTGCCTGTGCTCTGAGGGCAGGTGCCTGTGTGTCTCTGTGATGCCTGTGCTCTGAGGGCAGGTGTGTCTCTATGGTGCCTGTGCTCTAAGGGCACACGCCTGTGTGTCTCTGTGATGCATGTGCTCCTGAGGGATCCCAGAGCATCCCTGTGAAAAGCAAACACCATCCCCGCCTCAGGAAATGCCAGAACAGTCGGAAGGCTGGTGAAAAGGACGGAAGAGCCAATAAGAAGTAGCTCCCAGGAGTAAGGCATGCCATGAAGGACGAGGCTCCGGGGCGGGTCCCTGAGTGCCTGACCTCGGCCCTCAGAGTGCTCTGTCCTCCTCGACACCCACCTTGAGTAACCAAGCCGCCGCCAGCCTGACGAGGTGAGAAATTCTGAATGCTGCCTGCGGCGGACACACAGGCTGTGCCAGGCACGCTGACGAGAGTGCGGGAGAGGCAATATTGTGGGCGATAACCTCACAGAGAGACCCTTTGTGGCAGGAGCCAAAGGAAGCCCAGCCTGAGGTTCAGGGCCACACAGAGGCTGAGGTGCAAGGCAGAGAGAGCGCCCAGGCTGCACTGGGTCGTGTGCGTGAAGCTGCAGGAGGGAAGGGCTGGGGTAGTTGGTGCGGAGGGTCTGGAAGGAGGAGAGTGAGCTGGGGCTGCGTGAGGCCAGAGAGCGTGGCAGGGCTCACACAGGACAGCAGTCAGGTGACCAGATTTGCACCTGACGTCCTCAATAGGTTCTTGGAAACTGACTTTACAGGAAGTGATGGTAAAGAAACCAATTTCCTATAGGATAATTGATATAAACAAGAGTTTAGTTCCTATGGAATATTTCTGGACACAGAAATATCACCAAACTTCTAAATAAAGATCCAAACACTTCTAATACTACACACTGAAGTAAGTGTGAGCTATGCCTACATTTCAGAAAGATGACTAAAAGCAAGAGAATTCTTCTCCAATCCACTTTTCCAGGTCAGAATCATGGGTGGCCGGGGCCTGTCCCAGCAGCTCAAGGCACCAGGTGGGACCCCCATTGACAGGGTGCCCCTTCAAGTGCAGCCCTCACTCACCCACATTCACTCAGACTGGGACAAAGAGAAACTCCAGCTAACGCAGTGTGCACAGCTCTGGGACATGGGAGGAACCGAGTCCCCAGAGAAAACTCAGGTAGATGTTGGGAGAACGTGCACGCTCCACACAGCGCCCTGCCAGGACTTGGCTTTGCTTCTTATCAAGGTTATAATGAAACTAGAGGCCCAGTGCATGAAATTCTTGCAAGGCAGCAGAGGGGGGTGGGGAGAGGGTGTCTCTTAGCACAGCCTGCACCCTCTCACAATCCAGGACCCCTGGTTTCTAACCACTCGCCAGCCTGCCTGTCTGATTTCCTAACCACTCTGCCTGCCTGCCTGATGTCCCTAACTACACAGCTGCCTGCCTGATCACCCCTAACTTCTCATCTGCCTTCCTGATTGCTCCTAACCAACTCTGCCTGCCTGATTGCCCCAAACCACTCACCTGCCTGCCTGATCACCCCTAACCTGCCTGATCATCCCGAACTCCTCACCTGACTGCCTGATTGCCCCTAACTGCCTCTGCCTCTGTCCCCGTCCCTGCAACTTCATCCAGAAGGACGTCCGTCAGGTTGTTTGGCTGTCCAGTCTAATTAGCCTATTACGCTTTTATTATTATAGATGGCATTGAATGAAATGGCATTATTTCAGAATTTGCTATAATTTAAGAAGTTCCTACATCACTTAAATCTAAATTCCCCAATGCTTCTCAAAGTACCTAAATCAGTAAGAGTTTGAACAATACACAGAGCCAGGCAACCACTGGCTTTGCTCAATTGTCTACTGGACTGAAGCTGGTCAAGTGTTCAACTGCGAATCAAAAGTACAAACGTGTATATAAAACATTGGAAATGTAGCAAACGAGTCCATGCACAGTATAGTTAGTACATTGTTTTGTTCATTTGCTCTTTGTGAAGAAAACCCTTTCATAAAATGTAAGTCTATGTACTCAACTTTGGGGCATTTAGCTTTTGTTGGAGAGTAGGGGACTAAATGTATTTACTCATTTTCTTCCTCATTGGTAGTAACACAAACATTTTGACTGTAGATCCTGCCCCACTTGACAAGTCAATGCACATGGACACTTACACATGACCAGCCCCTTTCCCCTTCTGACGCATCCAAGTTCAGTGTTTCCAGAGACGTCCACTTACCTTGGGCCTGTTAGTGTTCTCTCGCCTTCCTCTGCTCTCACGGTGATAATCTTCGGACTTCGTTTGCCATGACAGATGTCATCTTTTTCTTTCACACATTCTTTCTTCTGGATTGCTCATCCACGCCTGTGACTCACCTGCATTTCTGTGGACACAGAGGGGAGAGGGAGGAAGCTCAGGTCAGCGACACTTCTGATTTATTCTAATATTCCCCTGGCTGCCTACCACTTAATCACAGTTTTAGGACTTCACCTAATTAGATGAAATTTAGGATAGAGCTGCGCAGAATGCAGGCGAAATGGAGGCTATTTTCCTTCACCACTAAGGATGTGATGCCACTTTGGCTTCTTACATATGCATCTCACTGAACACATGGTACTGGACTCCTCTCTGCAGGAGGAGACTCTGAAGCACTAAAAGTTACCCACAGTCAGTAAAACCAGGGCCGCGGGTGAAATCAATGAAACATCCGGTCAGAATCCCATTTCAGAATGACTCAAACCAGGGTCGCACTCCCTAATCCCGTTCTGAAAGATGTCAGTTGTAGGGAGAATGAACAGCAGGCCATAAATGCTGACAGAATTGGTTGTACTCCCCTCATTTATATGTATCTGTGATTCTCCCTACAGAAGCAGAAGAGGTGGCTTTCCTCAGGAGTCTGCTAAGTCTGGAAGAGCCTTTACTTCTCCCTTGTCAACTGCAGGCTCAAGCTGTTTCACAGACAGCAGTGTGTCAGCCCTGAGGAGGCAGGTGTGTGCGCCTGCCTCCATGGCCAAGAAGAGGCAGAGCAGGTGTGTGCACCTGCTCCTGCCCCGTCCCATTGGCCCTCAGCCCTCCCTGGATGAGGCTGTGGACACGAGAGGAAAGATGGTGGAGGAGGCACAAAGAGCTCAAGACGACTGGGGCGCAGCCCATTGCCAGCTTGCTCCTTCCTGATGCCACAGGACAAGCCCGTTTTTCTAACAGAAACCAGGTGTCCAATGAGCTCAGCTACAGTGAGAGCTGGTGCAGGTCAGGGGTTTTCCCTGGAGACCTAGAAATGCAGCTCTTGTTAGTCATTGGGCTTACAAGTGCCTCCTGTAATCTGTTGCTTGCCTTTGAAATGTTATGGCGCTACTTGGCATAGGAGATACACATTTTGGTACAGTAAACACACCAACCTTGTCGATCCTGAGTGTGATTTTTGTGTCTCTGGCTTATAAAACCCACTCCATCCTAAGAGCACAGAGATAATCTCTTTTTTTCCTTCTTCGGTTTAAAGCTTCACCCTAAGTTTCTGCATGATTTTGAGTGCTGGGCTGAGGTACCAGCCACCTCCTGAGCAGCTCCCTGCTGCCTGTGGCGCTGAGAGGCACTCCGAGTCCTCGCTGTGATGAGATGGCCTGTGGCCACCCGGTTTCCTCCCGAATCTTGTCTCACATCTTCTGTTAGTCATGGGGCTGCAGCCACATCGGCTTTCCATGGGGACCACAAACACACAACGCAAATCCCACCCCAGCGCTCCTGTCTGCGTGGCTCCCAGACATGCGCACATGGCTAGCTCCTTCTGGCCTGAGGGCCCCAAGCACACGCCATCTCAGAGTGGCTCCCACCCAGCAGAGGGGCCCTCCAAGCTCTCGATGACTTGGCTCCTCATTTCCTCACAGCACCTGTCACCATTCAAAATTATCTTGTTTCACTGCCTTTTAGCGTTTCCCCATGATGCACCACCCTTCAAGCCCAGGGACCCACTGGTGTGCCTTCAGCACCTCTAACGGGCCCAAGCACACACTAGGTCTTCAATGAGTATTTGCTGAATAAGTGAGTGAGTCAATGAATGAACATGGATCTCCCTGGTCCCCTGGCTGTTCTTTCTGTCCTCTTAGATCAACAAAAGAGTATCTGTTCCCCCGCTCTCCCTCCCCCACACACACACATAAGTAAATAACTAATGTTAGGCAAACCTTTCCCATATCTCCAAGAAATCCTGCAGGAATACCACAAAATAATTCTGAACACGCCTGTCTGCAGAGGCAGAGTTCTAAGTTACTCAGAATCGCTTTATTGACATAACATCTGCTCCCAAAGATAGCCATTATGTTTCTTTGCACAGAGCCAGAAACTTTTAATCCACTCTATCTTCTATCTCTATCTATATACCTATTATCTATGTATCTATTTATCTATTTATCTATCATCTATTTATCATCTATCATCTAACACACATAAGACAATTTGAATGATTCAACAGGAAAAGTTTTATTCTTATTGGCAGAATATTTTTCCAGTGGGTCAGAGTATGCTAAGAAGGCAGATCCCCACTCCCATCTCAGGTAAACAGGGAACTAAGCAGCTCAGAGACCCCTCAGCCTGCACCTCCCATGCGGGGAGAGATGAGCACTGACACTTAGTGAGGCCTGGTGGTTTCCTTGAGACTTCCGGGCTCCAACGTTTCTGACGAAGTCATTCCCTAGCCATCATCAACAAAAGCAGGCCCAGGGGAGAAACCAAGATGGGGGCATAGGTAAACACCTAACTGCAGCCTCACACAACAATTTCAATAAAATACAACTAAAATAAAAAATGGACATTACCCAGAACTACAGGAAAGTCGATTGACTGGAAATTCTACAACGAAAAGGAAAGAGAAAACCAGAAGAAAGAACAGAGGAGCTGTAAAAGCCTAAGGTATGGAGACACCATGGGTGGGAAGAGGATGGAGCTGGAGAGGAGGGGAGGCTGAGTGCCTGGCTGGTGTTCCCTGGCGGGAAGGAGATAAAAGCTACAGACTGTGCTGAACCCCAGTTCCGACTGCACTGAACCCCAGTTCTGGGTGAGACCGTGGGGACCCAGGCTCATACAGAGGAAGCCTGGGCTGTAAGGCGGAAATTCAGGGGAGCGGCAAAAGGAAGTCCTGTAGGCACGCACATTGCATGCAGAGAACTGATGGTTGACTGTGCCACTGGATTGCCCTAGAGGGAAGGAGACAAAAGCTCCAGACTGTGCTGAGCCCCAGTTCCGACTACACTGAACCCCAGTTCTAGGCCAGACCCTAAGGACCCAGACTCATACGAAGGGAATCTGGGCTGTGAGGCAGAAACTCAGGGGAGTGGCGAAAGGAAGTCCCGGAGGTGCTCACATTGCATGCAAAAAACTGATGGTTGACTGTGCCACTGGATTGCCTTAGCGTGAAGGAGACAAAAGCTCCAGATTGCTCTGCACTCCACTTCCAAACCTACTTCCAACTGAACTGAACCCCAGTTCTGGGCTCACTGGGGGAGAGCCTAGACTGTTTGGTAGTGAGTGAAACTGGAGGGCACCTTTCTCTCAAAGATGCTTGCAGCGAGTACCAAAGGACACTGAGGAACACTGAGACTCAGGAGCCTCAGAGGGTGGGGCTGACAGAAGATAAGGCTGCAGGCTCCACCCTGAAACTGCCCCATCCAAGCTGAGCACAGAGACTTTTAAGGCTACCAATTCAGGGAAGCTGCGAAAATGCCGAGACAAGGAAACAGATCACAAATGAAAGAAATGGAGGACAAAAAGTGACTGGATATAGTTCAAAACCACGCTTATAAGGTTTTTCAAGAATTTCCTAGAAAAGGCCGATAAAGTAAATGAGACCTATGAAAATATGAAAAGGGATCAACTAGAAATAATAAAGGATCAACAAGAAATAAAGAATACATTCTCTGAAATAAAAAATATTATACAGAGTCCTAAAAACAGAATGGAAGATCACAAGAATCAAGTCAAAGATTTGGAACATAAAGAGCCAGAAAACACTTCTCTGCAGAAGCAAGACAACAAGAGAATCCAGAAAGTTGAAGATAACGTAAGAAACCTCTGGGACAACTTCAAGCGAACCAACATCAGAATTACGGGGGCCCCAAAAGAAGAGAGAGAGCAAGATACCGAAAACATACTGAAAGAATAGTGACAGAAAACTTCCCCCACCTGGTGAAAGAATTAGACTTACAAGTCCAGGAAGTGCACAGAACCCCAAACAAAAGGAATCAAAAGAGGACCACACCAAGACACATCATAATTAAAATTCCAAGAGCAAAAGACAAAGAGAGAATATTAAAAGCAGCAAGAGCAAAGCAGGTAGTTACCTATAAAGGAGAACCCATTCGATTGTCAGCTGATTTCTCAACAGAATCCATGCGGGCCAGACGGGAATGGCAGGAAATATTCAAGGTGATGAATAGCAAGAACCGACAGCCAAAAATACTCTACCCAGCAAAGCTATCACTCAGAATCGAAGGCCAGATAAAGAGCTTCACTAAAAAAAAAAAAAAAAAAAAAGAGCTAAAGGAGTTCATCACCACCAAACCAAAATTATATGAATTGCTGAAGGGGGTTCTTCAGGAAGAGGAAGAAAATAAAGATAAAAATTATGAACAACAAATACGTAACCATCAACAAATAAATCTAAAAACCAAGGGAATTAAAAAATCTGATGAACAATATGTACTGGTGAATATAATAGAATCAGAGGTATTGATGGGGAGTGAACTGATGATTCTCAGGGAAAAGGGGAGTGGGGAGTGTGGGAAGAGACTGAACATAAACTGTGCACCTATGGATGTGGACAATGGGGAGTGGAGAAAGGGCAGAGGGTGGGGTGGGAACCTGGTGGAGGGGAGCAATGGAGGGGGGAAAAATGAGGAACATTTGTAATAATATGAACAATAAAGATTTATTAAACAAACAAACAAACAAATAAACAAACAAAACAACACAAAAGCAGACCCTTCCTTCCAAATGTCTCCTAGAGCAAATGTTATGCCAGAGCCCTCCTTTACCCCGCCACCCCCATGCTTCTCAGTGACAGCCACGGGCACCAGCGGCCGGGCTGGGACAGGGTGCTGCCCTCTGTGAGGAGGCTCTGGGGGAGCAGTTGTGACAGGACCTTGGCGTGGCCAGGTCCACTGGCTAGCGGCCTGGAGAACCACTGAAGGGAGGGGGTGGCGTCCTAACAGCTGGGCTCCTGTCACAGGATGTTCACAAATGGGATCCCATCCTCGGAGGAGTGAGGTCAGCTCCAACAGCAGACAGAGGGTGCAGACATCCCGCCATCCGCCTCTCTGCTTGCTCAGACCATAGGGCTGTGTTCTTTCCCCTCCACACTCCCTCTGCACTGCCACCCGCCGGCACAGCCCTGACTGGTCCTCTCCCAGCCCAGGCCACTGCCATTTCCCCAGATGCCTGCTCTGGCCTCCTTACTAACTCCCACTTGGCCCCAAAACAACCTGTCCTCACGTGGGGCCACACAGTGGGAAACCCGCAGTCTCCCCTTGCTGAACGCTCACATGCCGTCTGATTTTCATGGACTAAAACTGAAACTCACTCCCTCTCTGCCTCTCAAACCTCACGCCATGCCAGGCTACCCTCCACTCCACAGCTTCTTTCCCTTCCTTCGAGTCCATTCTCCCTGCCCTCCCACTGCCCTCATTAGGATTTCTGGGACTGTCACACAGAGGCTCCGCCACCACCCAGGCCACACAGGCCCCTCCCGACATCCAACCTGCACCGTGGTCTTCTCCAACCTGCACTTCCTGGGTGACCTGAATGGCACTGTTTATTTAACTCCCCCCCCCCACACACACACACACTAGACTGTAAGCCCTATGAGGAGGGAGGCCATGCTGTCCTATTCTCTGCTAAGTTCTCAGACCCTGGGATAAGGCACATAGTAGGTACTCAGTGGCCTTTTGTCCAATGAAAGCCAGTGTTAGATGAAATCAGGACCCAATTCTCCAGCCTTCTGTCCACTCTGAGTAAAACTCAGCTGCTTGCCTGAAGACAAGTTGTTAGTTTGCAGAGGAGACCTCACTCTCTCCGTGAATATCCTTATTGTTACCCCACAACCAGGCTAGAGTCTCCAAGGGAGGGCTCTGCTCTGCACTCAGAAGAGTCTTGGGAGATGTCAAATGAATCTGCACCTCATTGCCAGTGTGTTGTGACTTGGGGAACAGCAGTGTATGTAGGTTGTCAGTGATGGAAGTGAAGGCCTTGGCGTGTGAGTGGGTTGATCAGTATGTTACATGGACTAAGGCAGGTGAATTTTTCTAAAGTGCTAAGGAAATCTGTAACAGGCATTCACTATGGAGAAGCTCACGCGAGGCCCAGATAATGGGACCAACTAGAATTATAAATGGGCCTCATCTCCATGGGACTTGCAGAGGGAACCACGGAGTGGTAGTGACAGATGGTTTGATCCACAGTATCTACTTTATAAACCACTTCTATATATTCAACTAGAGGCCTAGTTCACAAATTCATGCACTGGGCCTCTAATGGCTGCCTGCTGCTGGCCGGGGCCTTCCTCCCTTCCCCTGGCTGGCTCCACCCCCTGGTCGAACTCCTCAATGACCTCCTGGTGGAGGGGACAATTTGCATACTATGCTATTATTGCATAGAATATTTCTTTGGATTCTCAGAGCAATCCTAAGAGGTTTGCCAAATGTCATTTTTACACCTCATGATCCCACAATAAGTAAGTACTGGAACTGAATTCGGAGTCAATATCTTAGAAGATCAGTTCCTAGAGATGCCAATAAACCAAAAGGAGAGCCTGCCAAAAGCATCTCAGTCAGCTTGATTGAGCTGTAATTTTCATACAATAAAATGCCCCCGTCAGGTCATGGGAATTGGGCAAACGGATACACTCCTGCCCCTCCCACCACACTCGAGATGCAGGACAATTCCATCCCTTGAAAGTTCCTCAGGCCCCTTTACACTCCATCTGCCCCATCAGCTTCGGCCTCTGCCTGGCAGTCAGGGGCCTGCTTCCTGTAACTAGATATTAGTTACCAAAATTTCATGGAAATCGAATCAGACGGTCTGAACTCTTTGCATCTGGCTCCCTTTGCTCAGTGTTATATTTTCGAGACACATCAATATTGTGCACAGAGCGGTAGCCGGCTCTGTTTTATTGTTTTATTTTATGGCTATACCCCAATTTGTTAATCCATTCATCTGCTGATGAATATTTAAATTTCTTTCAGTTTGGGGTTATCATGAATGCAGCTGCATGACTACCACAGTACAAGTCTTTGTATGGACATGCATTTTCATTTCTCTTCTTAACGTAAGTACCTTGGAGTGGAACGGGTAGATCCAAGGATAAGAGTATTTTAAATTTTATAAAAACTGAAACTGTGTTCCAAAGTGATTTTGCCATTTTGTATTCCCACCAGCAGTGCCTGAGAGTTCCAGATGCTCTATGTCCTCAGTAACACTTGGTATTGTCAGTCTTTTAATTTTAGCCATTTTAATAGGAATGAGGTGCTATCCCATTGTGGCTTGAATTTGCATTTCCTTGATGCTAATAATGTTGAGCATCTTTTTACATGCTCATTGCTTATTTGTATAACTTCTGCAAAGGGCAATTGAGACAAGAGACATAAGTAATTTCATTTCTCATGTGCTAGTATTTGATTTATTTTAGAAACAATCTTGAAAAAATGTAACCTGAAAAGGATTTATAAAATATTCAGACTATAAACATCAAAGATATTTAGAGGCTAAACTAAAAATAAAGCAATCAATAATATGGTAAAAAATATCCACACTTTATTAGCTTTGTATCCTTACTATACGCTCATTTAATGCTCTAAGGGACTAGGGGCCTGAATTTGCAAGAAGGGGCTGGTGTTGAATTAACTTGGCTTCAGCAAAAAAGAAAAAGAAAAAACATGTTGCTTTATTCACTTCCAATTACCCCCTCTTCCCCAGACCTCATTTTATAGACCATGGATTCAATTATTCACAGTATCTTTTTATATCTAGTGGTAAAACTGTAGGGTGAATCATTACAGAATTAATATTCAACAGGCTTTATATAACTCGACTTAATGCGATGCAGAACTTGGATTTTTATCACGCCAAGGCTTCTCAAGATCTATAAATGCAACCAACTTAATAAAGCACCGTGAACTCTAACTCTAACATTACCTTCACAACCCAACACCTCAAAACCACTACAGTTAGACGAGACAACCAGACGGATATGGATGGCAGACAAGTTTTATAATAAAAGGTCAAACTCTGCACAGACCCCCAGGGTGACAGCTGGGACTGTGTCCTAACACCTTTGTTTTGAGAAACTGGTGATCCTCATGAAAGGAGTTTCTGCTCCCAGGAGCCACTCAGAATGTTATGCCCCACAGGGTTTCTGACTCTTAAAATACCATGCCCTCCCAGGAGGAAAAAGGCTGACAAATGCCTCTCCTGGAGACTGCTCCTACCTCCCCCTCAAATGAGTGCATATAATTTCCAGCCTAAGGGGAATCTTACAGATATTTCAGTCCAATGACTGTATTTTACAGAAAGGAAAACCAGGGCCACACAAAAAACTCCCAGCCTGAGGCCAGCCAAGCAGAAATAGCTAAATGCTAACCTCAGATCTGCTGACCCAGAAATCTTAATTTTTTTTTCTAATTTCAATACTTATACAGCGTTGATGTAGAAATGCTAGAATACTCAGAAAAACACAGGGGAAAATATTGTTAAATCCCCTCTAATCCCAAGACTCTGAGCTAGCCGCCCTCAAAAGGCGGGTGGGGCAGAGTAACGGCAGCTCTGAGGGCTGCTTTGCAGGCTCACATTTGCTCCTGTGCTTGACCAGGTGGCCACTGTGGGAAGTCACTAAACCTCCCCCAGCCTCGGCTCTCTTGTCAGTAAAATGGGAGCGAGGGGGGCACTTACTGTCAAGGTGGTGATGAGGATGAGGTGGAATGGAATTGGCAAAACTTTTCCCACAGTGCATGGCAGTGAGCAGCCACCCAGTAAACATGGCCTGTGGTGGTGACATCCTTTCAGACAGTCACCTATGGTGTACCTATGTTTTCGCTTCTTAAAAAAAGCAAACCAGTTCTGTGGCTTTTCCCATCCAATAGTGCCCGTGCCATGCACTGTCATTCCTAGTGGAGTTTCACGAGGCCACACTCTGGAGAGCCTCTGCTAAGAAGACATGGCCACAGTCCAGCAAGTGTCTCGGTGTTTGGATAATGGCCCAGAAAGGCTGCACAGCCCTCTAGCCCCCCATGACCCAGGACAAGTCCTCCTGGAGCTTCAGAAAGAGTACGGCTTCTGGCCAAGTCCCTCAAATCTCACCCCTGTCAGAACCTGGCCACCTCGCTGTTGCCAGGAGCCAGAGCATCTCCAGTGACCAGTGCTCAGCTGGTGTGGTTCAGTGGTTAAGCATTAACCTATGAACCAGGAGGTCACAATTCAATCCCCGGTCAGGGCACATGCTCAGGTTTCAGTGTTGATCCCCACTGGGGGGCATGCAGGAGGCAACAGGTCAATGATTCTCTATCATCATTGATGTTTCTATCTCTCTCTCCCTCTCTCTGAAATCAAATAAACATATAAAAAATTAAACACACACACAAAACTGTCCTACTGTCATCTCTTCTTCCTACCCTGCACACACACACACACACACACACACACACGCAACACATATGTTGGCTTGGCAATGGTCAGTGGCTAAAAGGAGAAGCCACAGGAAGTGCTGGGATAAGGTGTGTGCAGCTGCACCAGAATCAGGGGAAGCACACTGTGATCGATTAGCAATGTCTGCAATGGAAGATGGCATCAGGAGAAGAACACTGGGATTGATTAGCAATGTCTGTAATGTAAGATGGCTTCAGGGGTGTGGTGGGTATGCCTGGCTGTCCTTTTTGATCTGTTCAGTATCCTCAGTTTTACAGACTTGAAAACTAAGGTTCACGACAATGAGCACCCTAGCTTGTCCACGGTGCCAGAGGGAGTGGGTGGCCATGCTGGGGCCAGTGATACCTGGTAGGCACTTAGAATACACCTGCTGGGCAGATGGCTCCTCTCTCCAGCCGGCCTGCTTTCTTCTCTGGTGCCCAGATGGCTCCCTGTCTAATAACCACCCTGGCACGTTCTGGCCCACTAAGGCAGTTCCATGAATAAGTTATGCCAAGTAACTGGAAAAACCCGCTAGTCCAGGTGTGTACCAAGGCCCTGGCCCCGCTAGCATACAGCGGTCATGAGGATTCACATTCCATTTGACACAGCGGTTCTGTCATGGCGGATGAGCCAGTGCAACGCACACGGCGGCCAGAAGGAGGAGAGATTTCTCCTCCAGACGTTAACATAGATGCATTTCTTCTTTGCATAATGGAGCCCTAAATAAATAAAATGCAAAATGAATGTCCACAATAGTAGAGCTGTTGAGAAAATGGCTGTAGCTTCTTACTCTAATGGATATGGTCTTCAGGAAAATGGAATTCAACATGAAGGCTGTCATGTGGGAGAAAGAGGGCACCATCTGCCCAGCAGGTGTTGACCACATGCCAGGGATGAAGCAGTTCCTGCCCTCCCATGAAGTCTGCTGGGGAAGATGGACGGAGCCAGAGTTGTAGTAAGTGCACTCGTACAAACAAGAAGGACTTGTCGCTGATGGATGCTGCTCAAAGGGTCAGCCTGCTAGTGGTATGGGCATGAGACCGGGAGCAGACAGTGTCAGAGTCCTGTTCATTGTCACTTAGTGTGACCTTAGCAAGCCACGTACACTTCCTACCCCAGCTTCTA
Organism: Nyctalus aviator; assembly: GCA_036971965.1. NCBI lineage: Eukaryota > Metazoa > Chordata > Mammalia > Chiroptera > Vespertilionidae > Nyctalus > Nyctalus aviator. Next base: position 3,404,657 of record CM072934.1, on the reverse strand, counting down.
CCTGTGGAACCACGTGAGTCACCCCCCCTGTAGGAATCACTCCGCACCGATGTAAAGCTTATCATGTTCCCAGGGGAGCCGGCACTGAGTATGGGCCAGCACGTGGCTATCAAATGAATGACAGAATCGTTGTCACACAACATGCGTCTCCAACAGCAACAAGGGCATTTGGGCAGGAAGCGATGAAACAGAGTAATGAGACCTCAGTCCTGTCTTACATCTAGTGAGAGAGACTGGGGATAAAGGGGTGTGTGTGTGCGCGTGTGAGCGCGTGTCTGGGTTACCAGGTCCGCCATGGAGAAGCCGCCAGGAGCTTCCTTTCCGTGGGAAGGTGGCACGCACAGGAGCAGCCACAGGACACAGGTGCGGTGCTCCCCGTGGGCTCCAGCATCCATGCACACCACAACCAAAAGGTTACCATGTCAACATGCAGCCAGCATGATATTACGTGATATTCACATTCTGTTTCTTTGTTCTGAGCCTCAGTCTACACCACTGTGTGGCCCAGCTACACTGCAGGGCCCAGCAGCCCATGGCTTCTGTGTGACGCCATGACGCCAACTGGAAGTCGCTGGACACAGTCAGCTGGGCTCTGGGGCGAGGCTGGTAGGACGGGCAGGAGCGCCGGACTGGGTGCTGCTCTGGGCTCCCGCCGGGAGGCTGCACGGTGGCACCTGAGAGGCAGGGCCTGCTCGTGAGTCCTGGGTCTCCTCTGGCTGGTGCGGAGCCACACTGGGGTTTGGTTTGGCTGGCCCCCCTTACTGGCATGGTATCTAGTGTGCAGGAAGTACACATATGTGTAGAAGCAGCTCTCGTTTGCATAACGCAGCCCTAAATAAATAAGGGGCTGTGGGGCCTGGCATTCGGCAGGGGTGAGCCAGGAACGACGGAGCCACGGTCTGGCCCTCTGAGTGGGTCGGCAAGTCGTTTTCTAAAGTTAGAGGGACCAGGAGGGCCCATGCGGCCAGGAAGTGGGAGGCCTGGGCCACAACAGAATGCACACGTGGATAAGGGCTGGCTAAGGCACAGGTGAAAGAGCTGGGTAAGAGGCCAGAGGCAGGAGCCCAGCAACCAAGAGCACTTGGCAGGGTCCCCAGCAGCCTGCCCCTGCCCGCCAAGTGAGTTCTGAAGTGTCCTCTCCAGGAGGGCCCACTTCTGCCTCCCTCTCCCCCGTTTTGCCCACAGCCATGGGCAGCCGGGCACGGCAAGCTCAGGCCAGCAAATACCTCCGGACTGCGCCTGGAGGAGGACCAGCTCCCAACGCCCAGTCCCGGCTACACACTGAGCCGTGGACAGCCATATTTGGGGGGCAGTCTCCTCACTAACCTGTTCTGAGATCCTCCAGCACCAAGCTTTGGAGAGGACACCATTTAAACGAGGCCCTTAGCTAGGACGTAGACAAAGAGTGAGGAGGTGCTGCGATGCTTCCTCTCGGTACAAACACTGAGCAAGGAAGATGGTGTTTGCTGGGAGGATTTCAAACGTACACGGTCAGGCAACAGTCCCCCTTTCCTCTAACACGGTTACATATACCAAGAGCCGGACAAATGCATGGACACCTTCGGGACACTAGTTACTGGGAAGCTCAGAGCTGGCCATTAAGATTCACATGTGAGGATTGATCCAAGATGGCTGCTCAGGTAGACACCTAACCGCAGCAGCACACAACGATTTCAATGGAATACAACTAAAATGTAGAGTGGACATTGCCCAGAGCTACAGGTAGTCGACTGACTGAAAATTCTACAACAAGAAGGAAAGAGGAAACCAGAAGGAAAATCAAAGGAGCTGAAAAAAAGCCTAAGGTATGGAGACATGCTGCGCGCCCACATGCACGCGGAGAGGTCGCAGCTAGAGAGGAGGAGAGGCTGGGGGCCTGCCTGGCGTTCCCTAGCAGAAAGGAAATAAAACCCCCGGCCTGGGCTGAACCCCCGAACCAGCAGGGCTGAGCCCCGGTTATGGGCCAGACCCTGGGGACCCAGGCTCAGGCAGGGGGAGACGGGGCTGTGAGGTGGAAACCCAGGGAAGCGGCGAAAAGCAGGGCCCCAGAGTCGCGCACACATTGCCCGCGCAGACACGCGCAGAAGACTGAATGTTGACTCTGATGCTGGATTGTCATAGTGGGAAGAAACAAAGCCTCCGGCGGCTCTGAGCCCCAGTCCGGACTGCTCTGAACCCCAGTCCTGGGCCAGACCCTGGGGACCCAGGCTCAGGCAGGGGGAGATGGGGCTGTGAGGCAGAATCCCAGGGGAGCAGTGAAAAGCGAAGCCCCCAGAGTCGCGCACACTGTGCGCAGATGTGCACAATGCGCCCAGAGGACAGAATGTTGACTCTGATGCTGTATTGCCCTGGCGGGAAGAAACAAACCCTCCGGCGGTGCTGAGCCCCACTCCCCACTGCCCTGAACTCCAGTTCTGGGCCAATCCCTGGGGACCCAGGCTCAGGCGGAGGGAGACGGGACAGTGAGGTGGAGTCCTGGGGGAGCAGCGAGAAACAGAGCCCCCAGAGTTGCGCACATTGCGCACAGAGGACGGTCTGTTGACTCTGATGCTAGACTCCCCTAGCGGGAAGGAGAAAAAAAGCTCCAGACTGGAGGAACGTGACAAGGAGCAGGAGCCCCTGCCTGACACCAGCCAGCCGGGCACCAGCAAGGAGCCGGGCGACGGGCTCCCCAGGGGGTGGGGAGGTTGCCCCTGAGCCCTCGACCGCTGAGCACGGGCAATGGAGCCGAGGCCGGGGGCTGCTTCCTGGGCGGTGCCGAACCCGGCAACAGGCTGAATCCAGGAGCCCGCGGAGAACCACAGGCCAACCTGCTGAGCTTCCAAGACAAGGAGGAAGAAACCAAAGAAGTTCTCAATGTGAAGAAATCAAGTGAGAGCAAAAGATAGTAAAATTACTTAAGAAAGAATACAAAGAATATCTTGAAAAATCAAAGACTAAGTCAGAACTCAACTCACCAGCCAATATTGCAACATAAATGCGTTTTTTTTGTTTGTTTGTTTGTTTTTTAAAATAAGGACAGAATGTTGGAACAGCGGCAGCAAGGCCTAGAGTGGCCAGGCACAAGGCAGTGGCAGCCGGGCCTGGAGCAGCAACGGCCAGGCCCCAGAGCAGCAGCAGCCAGAACCAGAGCATCAACAGCCAGCACTGGAGCAGCCAGACCTGGGGCAGTGGCAGCCAGGCTTGAGGCGGAGGCGGCCAAGCCAAGGGTGGCCAGTCCAGGAATACCCAGACCCGGAGTGGCTGGGCCCGGAGAAGCCGGGCTCAGAGCAGCCGGGACGGGAGCAGCCAGGCCCAGAACATCAGTAGCCAAGCCCGGAGCATCCAGGCCAGGAGCAGCCAGGCTCGGAGCGGCCGGGCTCGGGGCAGCTGGGCCCAGAGCAGCTGGGTCAGGTGCGGCCAAGCCCGGAGCAGCAGCTGCCAGGCTGGGAGCGGTCAGGCCCGGAGCGGCTGGGCCCGGAGCAGCCGGGCCCAGAGCAGCCGCATCGGGTGCAGCCAGGCCTGGAGCAGCAGCTGCCAGGCTGGGAGCGGCCGGGCCCGGAGCATCGGAGTCTGGTGCGGCCAGGCCCGGAGCAGCGGCTGCCAGGCTGGGAGCGGCCAGGCCCAGAGCAGCCAGGTCGGGTGCGGCCAGGCCGGGAGCAGCAGCTGCCAGGCTGGGCGCGGCCGGGCCCGGAGCATCGGAGTCTGGTGCAGCCAGGCCCGGAGCAGCGGCTGCCAGGCTGGGAGCAGCCAGGCCCAGAGCAGCAGGGTCGGGTGCGGCCAGGCCCGGAGCAGCGGCTGCCAGGCTGGGAGCGGCCAGGCCCGGAGCAGCGGGGTCGGGTGCGGCCAGGCCCGGAACAGCGGCTGCCAGGCTGGGAGCGGCCAGGCCCGGAGCAACCAGGTCGGGTGCGGCCAGGCCCGGAGCAGCAGCTGCCAGGCTGGGAGCAGCCAGGCCCGGAGCAGCCGGGTCTGGTGCGGCCAGGCCCGGAGCAGCAGCAGCCAAGTCCAGAGCAACTAGGTCGGGAGCGGGAGAGGCCAGACCCAGAGCAGCTGGTTGTGGCACGAACCAGAGCAACAGAGGCCAGGCCCGGTGCAGCCAGGCCCAAAACAGCTCGCTCCTCGCCTGCCCACGCCCCAAGGCTGCCTCTCAGACATGGCTGGAAACTTTTGCGGGAACTTGAGGGTCTGCTGAATCAAGTGATGAAGGCTTAGATCTGGATGTGTTGAGTTAGTATAGCGCTGGGGTGTTGATCTGTGAGTGCCTTGGGTGGGGCCTGGATGAGTTTGGTTGACCTATTTGGAAATGTCTTTTGTGTGAAGTGTATCCTGGGGCATGTGGAGGTATTATTGATAAAAGAAAATGCTAAGTAACTGATTTACTATCTGAAAAGGGATTTACTATCGAGGAAAGGGAGGGAGGAAGAGACTGAACATAAACTGTGCACCTATGGATGAGGACAATGGGGGTTGGGGAGGGGGCGAGGGTGGGGGGGGGGAACCTGGTGGAGGGGGGAAGAAATGAGGAATCTTTGTAATAATATGAACAATAAAGATTGATTAAAAGAAAAAGAAAAAAAAGATTCACACGTCACCTGGATACGCGCTGCAGACAGAGTGCTCCCTGGAGCTCGTGGCTCGTCTGTCCGGTGGCCCAGAGCACTCCACCTGCTCAGACCCGCAGCCCCAGGGTTGCAGGGAAGTCCCTGTAAGCTGGTGGCGGTGCACCCGCTGCTGATGCCTCCGAAGGAGCCTGAGGGAGGCTGGTCCTGACCAACCTCCGTGCACACACTCCCTGAGAGTCCACATCAGCAGCTCTTCCTGAGCGTGTGCCCTGTGCCATGGTGCTTCGAGTGCTAAGAAAATGCAGCAAGCACGTCTTCGTGTGTCTAGGTTTGTGATGACTTCCTTTTTTTCTTGTAGCAATCTTGTAAGAGTCTGGCTTCCTATTTTTATTATTCTCACTGCATGATAATACTCCCAGCATCTTAGTAAATCACGGTTCTCCAGTTCCTACTGCAGAGTCGTTAAGCTGATTTAATGAGCATGGTCTAATCACTGTTTTACCTTTCACAGTGCACGCAGCAATGCTCGGCTGCAGTCACTGGCGATGTTTCAAACGCTCAGAAAGGAACAATGAATGAAGATGGCTCTGCAGGACGCACAACAGCTCATGTGACGCCAGAGAGAACATGTTACATGTATGTAGTGATGCATACCTTCATTAATTCACTCCCACACTCATTATGTAATCATATGTATGCCCTAGACTGCAAAGAGCAGACCAGCTTACGCGGCTCTTTCTTAGGACTGCATCCCTATTGAGGGCATAGGACAGCAGTTAAGGGCTCTTGAGCTAGACGGGGAATGTTTAAATCCTGCTGCACCATTTCTCACCCATGTGACCACCGATTAGCCAATTTGTCTGTTTCCCCATCTATAAAATGAGGTTTATAAGAGCAGCTACCTCTACAGATACATTAAGCGAGTTAGTACATACAATATGTGTAAGTTACTGCTTGAGCCAGAACCTGCATTCTGAAATTGCTGCTAAGTTTTTTGTTATTACTGTGTTTTGTCTGCAACACTCAGGGCAATGACTATCTCTCTGTCTAGTTATCTAGTTACTTAGTTACCTATGATTGTTTGTTTGCCTCCGCCAGATTGTAGGCTGCATAGACAGACTAAATTCCTGGGCCAGACATGTGCTTGGCTGCCTGAGGCACCAGGGAGTGTTTGGTGCATGGACGAACCAGTGGGTGGTGACTCTGTCGGGGCGTGGTCCGGTTCGCCTGGACCGCCTTTCACGTCTGAGGCTTCCATGGCACGTGCCTGTCCAACGCCATTTGTGGGCTCCACCTGGCGCTCTGTCCAGATGGTGCCCGCGACAAAGGGAGGGCAGGGCGTCCAGCCTGCGCGGGAGTCACGATGCCAGGTGACAGCGACTCACTGCATTATTCATGGTCAGATGCTGTTGGCCAGGAGACGAACTGCTGTTGGCTGAGCTCCACGCGGCCGGAGAGCCTGGTTTTAGCAGAAGCTGGACCATCACTTCTGAAATGGGGGGCATGCCAGGAAGAGGAGAGTGAAAAGTGAGGCGTTTCTCAGTCTTGTCTTGGCTTTGTCACTTGGGCAAGTCACTTCACCTCTCTGGGCCCCTCAGCTTAACCTATGTAATAAAAGCCTAGTATGCAAATTGTCCCCTCCACAGGGAGTTGTCCGGGAGTTCGACCAGGGGGTAGGGCTGGCTGGGGGAAGGAACAGAGTATCTGGCTGGCAGCCGGCAGTCGCTAGGGACCCTACCAGTGTTTTTATAAATGATGGACCTAAATTGTCATCAGAAATTCCGAAACCTGGTTGTGCACCAGAATCTTCCAGAAAGCCTTCTAAAAAGATTCCTGTAAACCGGCCATCGGCAAACTTTTCCTATAAAGGCCCAGATAGCAGCTATTTTAGGCTTTGCAGGCCGCACGATGAATCTCTGTTGCAGTGCTCACATTCGATCCTCATGGTGTGGGCACAGCAGCCAGAGGCCCTGCGCACACAGGAGCATGACTGACCTGGCCACCGACAGCAGGCAGCCAGGGTTTGCTCCGGGCAGGCATGGCCCCTGGGCTAGGACCCGTTCTCTGCAGATTTACAGAAGCTCCTCCGGCTCTGAGGAGGCACCCACCTCCGGGAGCCACGAGCTGTAAGATCTGCAGAGGCTCCGTCCACCTCCTACCAGGGCTGTGCTTTTACCCCTCTTATCCCACAGGGGCTGCCATCAGTCCGTACCACAAGGTGACTTAATCTTCTCTCAAACGCATCACATCTGGGTGTTAGTCTCTCAAAATTCAGTTCTCTCCTCTGCTAGAAGAGGCTTGCATGTTCTCACTGTGTTTAGCCCTAAAGCACTCCTCTGGGTGTGACATCCCCTGTCAGCTCTTTGTCAGTGACACCTCCACTGCTAACTTGCAAACGAGAAGTTTAGATCTGCCCCTTTAGACACTAAAGCAACACATTACAAGCGAGATGGGGGCATGCCAGGAAGAGGAGAGTGAAAAGTGAGGGTTTCACTCTGAGGAAGGACAGAACATAAAAATGTAAAATCATGCGAGTTAAATTAGGGCTGCTGTAGACTTGGGGCTAGAATTTCCTTTGTGTAGAGGATGCCTTTTCTACTTCTCCTGACTGCGGGATGACAGACAATACACCCTTGTTTTCTGTGGAGAGCCCTGTGTCCACCTGCTGCCCCTGAGTAATGAAAACAGCGCCCCTCTCATCCTCAGCAGTGTGCAGTTTGGGCAATAGACCACATGGTCATCCTTAGTGCGACTGTGAGGGAAAACAGCATGATTTGTCCACTTATTTTAAAGGCCGAAGAGCTGGAAACTGACAGCAACTCATTGCATCATTCATGGCTTTATCTATATTATCCTAATTAATCATTACCTTTCACCGATGGTTGATGTTGTTGGATTGGGTTTCACCAAAAGCAGACCCTGAGGCAAGGCCTTGAGGACATGTAGTTTTTGCCTTTGGACTATAGATGAGGAAGCGGAGGTTCCTCTGAGGTGAATTCCTTATGTGAGAAGAAGGGCCAGGCAGGGCTGGTGTCTGAGCCGGCCAAATAGGTCTAACTCCAAGCCCTTGCTCTGCCGTAACCCACCCCACTGATCATTTATCTGAATCCCCAACTCCTCAGTAAGCATGAACCTAAGGCAGTCCATCAGCAATGAGGACTCGTGATGCACAGTTAAGAGGAGGGGAATTGGGTACAAGGACAGCGCTCTCTTCAAAGGAAATGACCACCGAGCACAGCTTTGGAAGCCAGAGGAGGTGTATCTGGTGTGACAATTGCTGGGTCACAGGTCACGACTCTCCACAGGAGGCTGGTTGCTGAAACACGACCCAGGAAGCAGGAGGGAGCAAGAGTGACTAGGGGAGGGCTCGCCCCGATGCCCTTGGAAATGTGCTCCGTGCCTTCTACTTGACGTCTTCACTCACTCAAAACACATCTGGGGAACTACTGTGAGCAGACCTGCTGCTCTCTGTTCCCCGGTGACAGCAGCGAGCAGGCTGGCTTTCTAAGTCAATAGTCTGTATTGAGTTATTGTTCATAGTGATTGTAATTCAGGTTGGTCACCTTTTCTCACCCATCAATACCTATTTGATCAGAAATGGGAAGGATGCACTGGCCAGGAAGTTCCCTGATAACAGGACAGAGGTGGTTTACTGACCACCTGGGGGCACAAGGAACACCCTGGGGCCAGTGAGTTCAGTGGATGATAAACTTACCAGTGCCTGACACGTGGAATGTCCAGAGATCTGAAAGTACCTGTCACATGTATGTGATTACCCAGGCTAATAAAACCTGAAAATGGTGTTTTCTTCTTACTTTTCTATAAAACATGATACCTGGACTAAAGATTAAGTAAAGACCATGTGACTACTCCAATGGAGTAACAATGTGGTTTGCAAACTGCTTTAAAAAGTAGAGGCAGACACGTTTCTTGTGGAAGCCATCCTGATAATAAAGAAAGGAGGAATGATAGGATTAGAATGTCACTGTTTAGCAGTCCTTAATGACCACCAACGTCATGGAGTAGCCCCCAACACCCTGGGGCTCGTGAGGGAAGAGCACAGCTCCTGTAAAGTAGTCTTAAAAAACAAAATTGAACCTCAATCTGATCAAACCTCTAAATCCACCTACCAATGACCAATTAACAGCAGAATTTGGTGAAATATCCCATGAGGAGAGAATCAGCAAAGTTCAGACTGTGAGAAACTCTATAGGTTAAATACCCAGTTTCTTCAACATATAAATTGCAAAGGGAAAAACAAAGATATGGAGGGGGGAGACTGATAGATGAAAAGAAACTAACATGCCCCAGCTGGCTTGTTCAGTGAATGGAGCATGGGCCTGAAGGTTCGATTCCAGTCGAGGGCACATGCCCAGGTTACAGGCTCAATCCCCAGCGTGGGGCTTGCAGGAGGCAGCTGATCAATGATTCTCTCTCATCATTGATGTTTCCATCTCTCTCTCCCTCTTCCTTCCTCTCTAAAAATCAATAAAAAACATCTTTAAAAATAAAAACAGAAACAAAAAGCCCAGTAGTTGAGCATTGTGCCATGTACCAAGAGGTTGCTGGTTCCATTTCCAGTCAGGGAATATGCCTGAGTTTGATCCTCAGTTGGGGCATGAAGGAGGCAGCTTATTGATGGTTCTCTCATCATCCATGTTTCTGTCTCTCTCTTCCTTCTTCCTTTCCCTTCCTTTCTCTCTAAAAATCAATAAATTATTTAAAAACAAAACTAGCAGACATATCAACCAATCCCAGTGGATGGCTGTTATTTACATCTTGAGTCAAACAATCTGTCAAAGAACACATATCTCTAAAATGGAAAGGTAAGCAGTGAAAATGTATGATGACATCAAGGAATTAATGTTCAATTTAAAGATGTGATACTGGCTTTGTGGAAAACAAGTCCTTCTCTTTTGGAGGTACACACTGAAATATTTATAAAAATATGGTATCTCAGATTTGCTTCAAAATAATGAGGGGAGCATGAGGATGTGAATACAGCACAGTTGGTCATGAATTGATAATCTTTGAAGCTGGTTGGTGGGTGATCATCATACTATTTTGCCTTTTATGTATGGATTTTGTATTTGTATTTGTATATGTACACGGATAGATACATTCTGTATTGGGGTTTGTCTATAACACAAAGTGAAGACAAACACACAGGAAAGCAGAGGGCCCACCAATGTGGACGAGAGCACCCCCGGAGCGGCTGAGCTGGGCCTGAAGCCCCTGCCGAAGGCTCAGCCGCACCAGCAAAGACTTCTCCTGCTGCCTGACGCGTTCTAACAGGCAGTTCCCGGCAAAGAGCAGCACTCGGAAAACGCTGGCTGACATTATTGCTGGATGAAAACAGACCACATTTCTCCCGCTTCTTTTTTCTTCTGTTGCTTTGCTTGGGTTATTTAAGTTTGTTTTTTCTAATTACAAATAATTTCAAATAGATGAAAAAGCAGAAAGAAAAGTTAATAAACGCCCATGAACTCCAACAATTACCAACTCATTGACAACCTTGAGATACACCTCACCTACCCCCTTTCCCATGTTATTTTGAAGTAAATACCCAACATATATCTCTTCATTCGTATATTTTAGATTCTTTTATAATGTTTCAGTTTATAGTAGACATTGTTAGTGGCCTAACCATTAGCCATTTCCTCGATTATTCCATCCAATCTGGTTCACTTCTCACTCCTCTCCCCCATTGTCAGGTACAGACATCACTAAAGCCTCACAGTGACCCTGTTTAGCCCGGGGGTAAGTTCATTGTCCTCGGTAATTGGGTCAGGAATGCAACTCAGTTTGGCCACGGAAACATAAATGGGATACTGTTGGGGGAGCAAAATACTTTTGGAAAATGTTCTGCTTTCCTATGAGGCAGCCACAGATTTTGGTCCCCACTTCCTATGACTGTTGTCCTGGAGCTGATGCTCAGAGCTGGACTTTAGATGAAGTAATGCCCAGGATGGCTGAGGGGAAGGAAGCTCAGTCACTAAATCAAGCAACCCAAATGCCTATGCCACCTCTGGACTCTGTGTTCTGAGAGTTAATGTTCTGAGAATTCACTGGCCAAGCCTGAGTGCACCAGGCATTTGCCATTTGCAGCTGAAATCACCCAGCTTTGCCATCAATACGGACCCATGACCTGTACAGCATGGGCTTAGAAAGCATTAGAAAGCATGGACTTAGAAAGATTGAGATGCCGTAGAGAGTAGCTTAACCCAAACAGAAGTTGACTTTTCCCCATGCACAGTTAGCATAGGTGGTCCTGGACAGGTTACGGAGGCTCTGCGGTCCCCAGGTCAGAGTTTCTCCTGCCCCCCTTCACACACAGCTTCCCTCCTCCTGTCTCAGCCAGCTGCTCTGACTCCACCAGCACAGACATTTCCCGCCACGGGGGAGAAGGCAGAGATGATGCAGACACCCAGTGTCTTCAGGACACACTCAGAATTAATCACACACATCACAGCTCATTGGCCAGAACGTAGTCACATGGCAACACACAATTTTGGGTGGTCATATGTCCAGTTCTATTTCTACAAGGAAAAGGGAGAAATGAATATTGGGGCACAGAAGAGGCAGGGAGGGTTAATTTTATTTGGCTCAAATGATTCTTTTTTAATTGAAATGACTTTAGAATACAAACTAGATTTAAAAGAAATGTCCTTAAGCAACCCCTCACCCAATAATTTACCAGCCTACTTACTTAGAAATAGGTAAAAATATATATTCCTTTTATCTCTTCTTTGTAGGTGGAACTCAGAGGGATGCCAACAATCATGTTAGCAGTTTATTACTATCCCATCTAAGAAAAGGGTAATATGCAAATTAACCATCACTTTGTCACAAAGATGGCGGCTCCCATAGCAGGCAGGGTGGACACTGGCGGCATCACCACAAGGATGAGCCCCAGCTCATGGCCGGAGGGAGGACGGGCCTCTGGCCAGAGGCTGGTCGGGGATCGGGATGCTGGCACCATTGCAGACCAGGCTGAGGGACTCCCCCTTGTATAAATTTCATTCACCAGGCCTCTAGTGTATACATAAAATTAATAACTGAATTTTATTATTTCCCTTAATTACAAATTTCTTTTCCTCAATTAGACTGCACAACTATGGCTTAATTATATTCTGCTTTAAAATATGTTTTATTGATTTTTAGAGAGAGGAAGGGAGAGGGAGAGATAGAAACATCAATGATGAGAAAAAATCATTGATTGGCTGCCTCCTGCACACCCCCTACTGAGGACATGTGCTCCTGACCAGGAATCGAACTAGTGACGTCTTGGTTCCTGGTTTGATGCTCAGATGCTGAGCCACACCACCTAAGCCTTGAGCCACACCAGATAGACATGTTCTGCTTGATAGTCACCAGAATCCCATTTCATGAAACTTATGAAAAAATAAAGACAAAAGGAGAAATATGATGGAACTGGCAAGAAGTACAGTAGGCTGCAGCCCCGCTGAAATTGCTGTAAAGAAGCGAGATTTTGATTCAGCGGCAGCTGTTTTAAATGATGCGTGAGAGCCGCCAAAGCAAATGCCTTCCCCCAGGGCCCCTCAGGGCCAAGCCCCAGGCTTCAACTATAACTCCCCCAACTTGCCGTGGTGCAGCGAAAGTTTCAGATGAACAGCAGCCCAGCACGATTCTCTGGAATCAGAAAGTCTAGTTCAGAGGTTTGTTGAAATACTCCCCAAATACTCAGCTGCAAAACACATTAAAGCCTCCTCAAGGATGGGGATATTTCTGATCTGTATTCCCCCAAGAGGTTACTGTTGCAGAAACAAGTGTATTATTTAGGGCAGCAAGGCAGAGTCTCCGTGCAGCGGGGGCTGCGGCAGTCCCATCGGGAAGGCATGGAATCCTGTTTACACTCAGGGAAGAGCCTGTGTTGCCAAGATGTGTGTTTCCTTCCCAGCACGCTCCTGATGAGCTGACAAGGAAATACTAGCTAGTTGAGCTTGCTTTTCATTGCGAATGGTCTCATTCCTTGGAAAAGAATTTCGTATGGAAAGACATTACTTTGCAAGTCCTGCTTCAAACTACCAGTCAAGTTCTAAGATGTCTCTTAGGGGCTTGTCCTGGTCAGATGGCCTTGGCATTGACATACTGGGCATGCTGGAAGTAAGGAGCTCCCGAGGACTGCTCATCCAAACCGGTGGTGGCTGTGCTAGCTTTTCAAGCCGGAGTCAGTCTTTGGAGAATCATAGTTTAGGCTGATTCCCTCCACACACATTATTGTAAAAAAAACAAAACAAAACAAAAAAAAACAATTGGGATCTAACTTCCATATTTAGGAGGGGGGTTGCTTACCAATCCACTTCTCCTAATTCTAAGTGGAGGAGAAAGGATGGTCCCTAAAAGAGAAGAATGTTGGAGGGAAACCTGTAGACCTCTGTCCAGGAGTAATTTGCCTGATGAGAGGGGAAAAGTCCAATTGTTTGTATACAGCCTCTGCCTCCTTTGGCCTGTTCTCTCCCTAAACTGTGTACCCACAGCAAGCGCACACCTTCTCCCTGCCTGCTCTGAGGCCGGACAAGGGTGGGGCAGGTGCAAGCTTCTATTCAAGTGGTGGGCAAGCAACAGCGCACCATGTCACCTATTCCCACGTTTGGGTTCCCAAGCCCGTACACAGGGATGGAATATAATAAAGACCACTGGCTTCCAGCCCACAGTGTGGCTTCATCATGAGACCTCTGACTGCTCTCCCCAACCCCTCCTCACTCCTCACGCTGAACTGGAGAGAAGGGGATTGTGCCAGCAGCTGGAGGGGCGTGCACAGCACCCCTTGCCCTGGGCCACCACACGCTTCTCCAGCCGGCCCTGTCTCCTCCCCTCAGTGCTCTGGGTACATGTGTCTATTTCTTCAACATCCTGTGTTTTATATCTGCTGGAAATTCATCTGGTGGTTTGTAATCCACCGGCATGGGTCTGCAGAGTATTTTTTAATTTGTGTGAGTTGTATTTTGTCAGGAAGGATGAACTGCAGAAGGACTAACCTTATTGGCAATCCCCCAGGGTCCTGGGACCTGTACAGGCCAAAGGACCCTCACAGGTGCTTTGTAATTTATGCATGCTTGTCCCTGCTAAATGTGACATGAAAAGTGAGGTGAAGACCAATTAGCTTTAGGCAAGGGATTTGAGGGGTGGTTTTGCACAGTGTTGGCTGGAGGGAGAGAAGCTGTGAACCCAGGAGAGAAGGCAGGATGCGGATCTCCTCTCGCCGCCTCAGCGCAGGCTGATCTGGCCGCGTCCGGAAGGGACCGCTTACTGCTCGCCTGGCCACACACTTGCTCCAGCAACGAGCTCAGCCAGAAAGGGATACGGAACATGGTTCCCGGTGCTTCATCTCCGAGCGCGTGTGTCCCCACAGACACAAGTTTAAGTGCCACATGTGTCATCACACAGCGAACGTCCACCACAGCCAAAGACAGAATGACAGCCGGAGGCATGTCCTCAGCTGCTCCCCTGCCAGCCGCCGGCAGGTCCCGTGCCCTCCACCGGGGGTGTGGGCACCTGTAGGCACCACTAGCATGTGCGGTGAGGGCAGTAATGAACCAGAGGCAGGGTTCCTGCCTTCCCAGAGGGGCTGAGGCGGGGCAGATGGGCTGTTCAGTAAGCACTTAAGCCGGGAATAAAGTGCTGTGAATGGAGAGCGATGCTGGAGGGAACCCCTAGCAAAGCCATTAAGCTGGTCTGGGCACTGAAAGGCTGTGCGGACGAAGTGGCTTTTAAACCTAGACTGAAGGATGTGTTTGAAGGAAGAGCAAACATGTTGCGGTTGGGGCGGTAAATCCAAGTTCCAGCAGCTGCGGGCCCTGGGCATGCGCCCTGTCCTGGGGCCCAGCTCCACTCTCTGAAAGGAGTAAGAGGATGGGCTCGGCGCCTGTGAGGGTCTGCACAGTCCCAGGACCCTGGGGGACCGCCAGTCAGGCTAGTCTATCTCCAGTCCATCCTCCCTGACAAAAAGCAACTCACACAAGTAAGAGAAAACGGAGGAAACACCCATGAGGAGGTGACAGTGCTCAAACTGGAAACCAGTCAGCTTTGGAGTCAGACCATTGTAGGCTGAAATCCGGCAACTGCGGACGATGACTTTGACTGGGAATCGAACTGCGACCCTTCGGTGCACAGAGTAGGGTAGGAACATTGGTATTTTATACTAGGCACTTTATGTTACCTTTAAATTGTGGGGATGGTCTAAAAAGGCAGCAAATTTAAAGAAAAATATCAAGAGTTAGTGGTAGCAAATAAAGCAAGGATATGGCAAGTACTCTTGCTGTCCCTGAGCAAGTAGGCTTTTGAGAGTCATAGGTCATGTGGCAAAAGAGACCTTTTGTTCGGAACCCGGCTCGGTGTGGGAGGACTAGTAAGTCAAATATTTGGGGAAGGAAAGAGCCGGGGGATTCCAAGACCTCTGCCAGCGCCATACACATTTCCTTCAGCACAATGCTTTCCCTCAGAGGCTTACCTTGAGACGATAATTATAACACAGGATCCTAAAGAGGCTTCCTCCTAAAACCCTTAGCCTAAGAAGATGCTCTTGAGTCCAGGATAGGAGGAAAGTAAGCCAAGCTTCAGGACTGGACTAACAGAAAACTTAACATGGACGTAAAACTGCCTCACCTCATAGTAACAACAAAACAGTGGAAACTGGGGGCCTGGCTTGGGAACTGGTCCCAGTGAGACATTCTCTGCATTTCATGCTGGGAAACTTCATGAGGAGGAGGAGACACAGAAAACCTGGGAACTGCTGGTGGAAAAACAGTGACGGATATCTTTGCCAACTCCTAAAAATAAGCAATAAATGTTAACTAACTGTGGGGCCTGTACAGTTATTTTAAAAATTAACAGAACTTAAGAAATGGACGACTTAATTTCCATTATAATGACCTTATCCAAAACCCTAAATTGATTACTTTTTTGAAAGAAAATGTCACTTAAAGAGGATAACAACTTACATGCAATAAATAATAAAATCAGAACACTGCTGTAATGAATAGTGAGAACCTACAACCAAGATTACTGTATCCAGCAAAGTTATCATTCAGAATTGAAGGGCAGATAAAGAGCTTCACAGATAAGAAAAAGCTAAAGGAGTTCATCACCATCAAACCAGTATTATATGAAATGCAGAAAGGTATTATTTAAGAAGAGGAAGAAGAAAAAAGATAAAAATTATGATCAACAAATACATATATATGGACAAGTGAATCTAAAAGTCAAGTGAATTAAAAATCTGAGGAACTTTTGTTTGCTGGGAGTATTTTTTATTACTGCTTCAATTTCATTAGTTGTTATTGGTCTGCTCAGGTTTTCTAATTCTTTGTGATTGACTTTTAGAAGATTGTTTGTTTCTGATAATTTGTCCATTTCAACCAGGTTGTCTAGTTGTTGGCATATAGTTGTTTGTAATATTTTCTTACAATCCTTTGCATTTCTATTGTGTCAGTTGTTACTTCATCTCTTTTGATTTTATTTACTTGAGTCCTCTCTGTTTCTTGATGAGTCTGGCTAAAGGCTCATCAATCTTATCTTTTTTTTTTTTTTTAAAAGCTTTTGTGTCATTGATCTTTTGCATGTTTTTATCATCTATGTCATTTATTTCCACTCTGATCTTTATTATTTCATTCTTTCTACTTACTCTGGACCTTTCTTGTTGTTCTTTTCCTAATCCTGTTAGTTGTAGGATTAGACATTTTAGTAGAGATTTTACTTGTTTCTTGAGGTATGCCTATAATGCTATGAACTTTCCACGCAGGACTGCTTTTGCTATGGGTTGTTTTGAGTTCATATCCATTTGTTTTGGGGAAGTTTTTATTCTTCCTTAATCTCATTGATAACTCATTCATTGTTTAATAGCATACTACTGAGCCTCCATGTGTTTGCATGTTTTTGAGTTTGTTTTTTTTTCTAATTTACTTCTCATTTCATGCCATTGTAATCTGAGATGTTTTACATGTTTTTAATATTTTTGGGTTTTTTTAAGGCTTATCTTTGAGAATGATTCATGTGCATATTCTACAGCTTTAGGGTGAAATGTTCTGTACATGTCAATTAAACTCATCTGATGTCATGTGTCATTTTATGTTCATTTTTTTTTTTTTTTTTTGGTCTAGAAGATCTATCCAGTGATGTCAATGGGTTGCTAAAGTCACCTATTATGACTGTATTGCTATCAAATCTCTCCCTTAATGTCCTACAAGAGTTTATTTTAATATAATTAGGTGCTATTTTATTTTGAGCATATATGTTTACCAGAGTTATAGTCTTTTATTGGATTGATCTCTTTAGTATTGTGGAGAAACCTTTTTTGTCTCTTTTATGGCCTTTATTCTGAAGTCTAGAATAAATATTGTTACCATTTTGTGTGTGTGTGTGTGTGTGTGTTTGTGTGTGTATGTCCATTTGCATGGAAGATTTTTATTCATCTCTTCACTTTCATCCTGTGTGTTTTCTTATTTATTCAGCTACCCTATGTCTTTTGATTGGAGCATTTAATTCATTTACGTTTAAGGTTATTATTGATAGGTACTTACTTATTGCCACTTTTATTCTTTATGCCTATTATCTCTCTGTTTCTTCTTCTTACTCCCTTTAACATTTCCTGCAATGTTGGTTCAATAACTTCTTCAGCCTTTTTTTTGTTTGTTTGTTTGTTTGGGAAGCTCTTTATTTCACCATCAATTTTAAATAATAGCCTTGCTGGATAGAGAAGTCTTGGTTTTAGATCCTTGTTTTTCCTTACTTCATGCCATTCCATTCTGGCCTGCAGTGTTTCTATTGTGAAATCAGCTGACAACCTTACCTTATGGGATCTTCTTTGTAGGTAACAAATTGCTTTTCTCTTGCTGCTTTTAAGATTCTCTCTGTGCCTTTAATTTTTGGCATTTTAATTTGGATGTGCCTGGGGGAGGGGTGCTGTTTGGGTTCTTTGTGCTTCGGACTCTTTGTGTCTCCTGAACTTGTGTGACTTTTTCTTTCACTATGAAAGTTTTCTGCCATTATTTCTTCAAACAGGTTCCCTATCCTATGCTCTGTTTCTTCTCCTTTCTGTATTCCTATGATGTGGGTATTGTTACATTATATCTTGTCCCTCAGCTTCCTAAAACTGTCCTCCTGCTTTTTAATTGTTTTTTTCTTTTTGGTTCTCTGAGAGATTTTTTCTACCATCTTCTAATTCGCTGATCCTATCCTCAGTTCCCCCTAATCTGCTATTTACTCATTTCAGTGTATTCTTTATTTTTGCTATGTCATTCTTCATTTTTGACTGGTTCTTTTTTGATAATTTTTGAATATATTTTTTTGGATGCTGTTGAGTATCCTTATAATCATTACTTTGATAAATTGCTTATCTCCGTTTCATTTAGCTCTTCTGGAGAACACTCTTGCCCTTTCATTTGGGGTTTGCTTTTTTGTCTCCCTGTTTGAGTTTGTTCCTAGGTATTAGGTAGATCTGCTATAACTCAGTCTTGGTAAGGTTGTCTTGGGTAGCAGGTGACCTGTGGGACCCAGTATTGCAATCTTGCTGATCACTGGACATGGTGCTCTAATAATGTCTCTTGTGCAAGCTGTTTGGGCCCTCCTGTTGTAACTGTAATTTGCTTGCTATTAGCCTGTTCATGCTTAGGCTCACCCCTCAGGCTGGCTGACAGTAAGGCTCAACCCCCAGCACAGTGTGGATACTGTATAGGTGCTTATCACATGAATCAGAATTCACCTCAGCTGGTGTGGAGACTGCCTTATCTCCCTGTGCGTACACTGTTGGTAAGGCTTTTTTGATCCTGCTCTGTTGTCTTAAGCTGGCCATTGGGTTTATTGATTTGGGGCCTCTTTGGAAGGTTTTTGTGCAAGCCAATGTCGGTTTTTTGTTTTTTTTTTTTTGTTTTTTTTTTTTTAACTTGCCCTGAGTGGTTCATAGAGCTCTCAGTGATTCCTAGCTTGTGGCTCCCTCTACTGGGGTTTGGTGCATGTGAAAAGGACCAAGGTCTGCTTTTACTATCCCTGGGCCCAGCAGCAGGTCAGGCAAAGACTCAAAGCACCCCGGTAACTTAATGTTGTTCTTCACAGGATATAACCTCCACAAGGTGGGGCAAGAGGTTTGCCAACAGGTAGGGCAATTGTTTCTCCCTAGGCTAAAGCTAAATTGCTGGGAAATCTCTGCCTGAGAAAGATGGCTTCTGCAGTATGGGGGAGTGACAGCAGCACAAGCATCCTGGCAGCTGTCTTCTCAGCTCATTCCCCAGAGCCACCAATCCCAGGTCCTCCCCACATGGCTCTCATTCATTCTGACTTCTCTCTGCTGGAGCCCCAGGTGAGTGGCTGCAAACAAATTCAGTGTGTTGGCCTGAGTTTAGAGACTGTCCAGGGGTGTCAATGCAGGATGGAGGTCATCCAATATGGATGGGTCAGGAAGAAACTTCCCAAGGAAGGACTTGAGAGAGGAGAAGCGTGAATCTTGGAGGATGGATGCCCAGTGTCCATGCTCCTTACAGCTTCCCTCAAAAACCTTGCTGAGAAGCCTTTTCCTTTGACTTTGTGTGATTAAGTGATCTCAAATATCCATACTTCCATTCACATCACCTAATTTAAATGTGCCCTTATAGTAGGACCATAAACCTCATCTCATCAACCCAGGTCAAGTCTAAAAGGAAGGAAGTTGTGGGGGAATGGTGGAGAGCTTTAGAATAGGTATTTCCCATCAAGAACGGTTAAGATGAGGCCTATTAAGGGCCTGAGAATTGCCTACAAATTCTTTCAGTACTGTCAGTAAATAATACCAGAGCCTTCATCCATATATTCATTTTATAACCAGAGAAAAGGAAGCCTCTTCAATCCAGAATTTACCTGACAGCTATCAGCTGCTTTATTACCCAATCAGAACTTGCCTCTCTGAAGGCTTCCCATAACGTTAGAAAGATGCCAAACAATAAAATGCTTCCCCCAGAGAGCCCAGAAATAATTCTAACGTTCATGGTCAACTGATTTTCTACAAAGGGGCCAGCATCATCCAATAGGGAAAGGATAGTCTTTTCAACAAATAGTACTGGGACAACTGGAGAGCTGCATAACAAAGAATGAAGTTAAGATGTAAAACCCTTAGAAGAAAAAACAATAGTAAATCTTCATGACCAGGCTTCATAGGTAAGACACCAATAGAACAAACAAATCACCAGAAGGCTGGTGCATTAGACTTCAGTAAGATTAAAACTGTTTGTGCTTCACAGGACACCATCAAGAAGGTGGAAAAAACAACACCCGTCTGGGGAGATGTATTTGCCAGTCATGTATCTAATAAGAAACTTTCCTCCAGGATGTAAAAAGAACCCCTATGCCTCCATAATAAAAAGACAAAGAGCCCAATTAAAATACTGCAAAGCACTTGAGTAGACATTTCTCTAAGGAAAATATATGAGTGGATAATAAGCACATGGAAGAAAGGTTCAATATTATCAGTCATTAGGGAAATGTAAATCAACACCACAATGAGAGCCTAGTACACACCCACTTGAATGGCAAGCATGTGGAGAAACTGTAACCCACACACGTTGCTGGTGCAAATGTGAAATGTTGCAGCCACTGTGAGGAACAATGAGGCAGTTCCTCAAAACGTTAAGCATGGAGCTGCTCTATGACCCAAACCTCCTACTCGTATCTACCCAAGAGAAATAAAAATCAAAACATGGACACGCAAAACCTTATACACAGATGTCCATAGCAGCATTATTCATAATAGCCCCAAACTGGAAACAGCCCACATGTTCACCCACTGATGAATGGACCAATAAGATGGGGTGTATTAACACAATGAAATATGATTTGGCAAGAAAAGTGTGAAATATTGATAGTGCTCTCATAGGGCAGCTAGGAAAGTCCACATGTTGTGTAAGGAATGTTCAGAACAGGCAGATCTGCAAAGACAGAACGTGGAGCAGCGGTGGCCTCCATCCGGGGGTCTGAGAGGATGGAAATGACTGGGCGTGGGAGTAGGGTTTCTGTGGGGATGACGAAAACACCCTAAAGTTAGGTCATGGCGATGGCGGCGCAGCCTGTGGATATACTAACGTCCTTGAGCTGTACACTTCCAATGGATCAACACTTCATTGGATGGTGGTGTATAAATTACACCTCACTAAAGCTATTTAAAAATCCACGTACTCACCCTGACCGGTTTGGCTCGGTGGATAGAGCATCAGCCTGCGGACTCAAGGGTCCCAGGTTCGATTCTGGTCAAGGGCATGTACGTTGGTTGCAGGCACATCCCCAGTAGGAGGTGTACAGGAGGCAGCTGATCGATGTTTATCTCTCATCGATGTTTCTAACTTTCTCTCCCTTCCTCTCTAAAAAATCAATAAAATATATTTTTTTAAAAATAAAAATCCACGCACTCCATGAAGTTTCAGCAGGAGCCGGACAGGCACCCGCTGCTGTGACTACTCCTTAGTCAGCGCCTCTGCCCAGCCCTCCCTGTCAGGGCCGCCCGCTTCTCTTCACCCACACTGGCTCCCCTTCTTCCAGACGATGTGGGTTCCTGTCTCCCAGCGGCCAGGCTTGTTCCTGCCTGTGCCCCTCCTCGGAGAGCTCCTCCCCGATCTTCCAGCGAGGCCTCCTTCTCATCGTGGGGCTCGGTGCCACCGAGAAGAGAGGCCTCCTCAGCTCAGGCACCCTGGGCACTGCCCGCCACTCAGTGTGGCTTCGCGGATGCACTTGTACCTCAAGTCGGTTCCTGTGTTTTTGTTGTTAATGAAAAAACAAAATAGACACTCAAACCTGTGCAGAATTTTTGTTAGTTTATTTGAGCCAAACTGTTGACAATTGCCAGGAAGCAGAATCTCTACAGATTGGATAATACTCTGGAGAATGGCAGGGTTTTTTTGTTTGTTTGTTTTGTTTTTTACCTTGTTTTAGACATCACAATCAAAGGAGGAGACATAAGTGGCCACATAAAACCACAGGTGATGGATTAGGGAGGCATGAGAAAGCAAAGCAGGGAAACGTCTGGGATTGATAAAAACTAAAGTGATAGACACATGCTCCTTTCATTTAGGTGGGTGCAGGGTAGTTAACAGCCAACAATTAACATGGTAACAATACAAAGAAGGGGATTGTGGTCTCTGTCTGGGCTCCCAGGCCCATTTGGTTGTGCTCAGGGGGGTCTCAAAAAAGGGAACTTGCAAGTGACCCTCACATTCCCCAGGTGTGTTATCTTAGATGCAAAGACAGTAGGCTCAGTAAAAACAGAATCTGATCTTTGTCAGGGAAGATACTGGTCTAGCACATACTACCCTCTATAAACTGCTTATTACATTAAATCAAAACCTTTAAAAGGTTTGGAGTTGAGACCATCCTTTGCGGTGACTTTAGGTCTCTGAGTTTGTAAGGCCGCCACGCAGGCCTCCCCTGAGCTAGCCAGGTTGGCATGTGGCCCCTTTGCATCCACAATCTCCACTCACATTTGCGCTGGTCTGAGCACCTGCTCAGGGCCTGGCTGTCTGTCTCCCGCACCAAAGCTCAGGGCCCAGGGCGGGAGGTCTGCCTGGGCTGTGGCCACCAAACTAGCCTGGAATCAGGAGTTGTTGGCTGGCAGACTTCGAGGGTGAATGGAGCACAGGTCAGACTGCCTGCTCTGACCTTGTATTAGGGCGAAGAAGAGCCTATTCCTCTCACAACTCCGCCCTTGCTCACCCCTCTCTCCACCAAGCAGCGCGACGCTCTCCGTGGTTTACACTGAGAAGCTCTCCCCGGAGGCTGGCTTCAGGGGGAGGCTCCTTTCTCCTCAGCAGGCGCCCAGCACTGTCTTGATGAAAACCGTGTTTCAGTAAAACCAGAGTCTGGAGTGTGATCAGTGAGAGTTGAGAGGGAAGGTGGAGGAGAGAGGTGGGCTCACGCTTTGGATGGAAGGAAATCAAAGCCAGTGGGGAGGGCAGGCGTCAGGAAGCCCTGGGGTGGGGAGTTTCCCCTCAGCATGGCTTCCCCCAGGGAGGAGGGACCCACAGAGTGACCGCAGGAAACTCCAGCAGACAGGACAGGGACTGGCTAACCATGCAGTCCCTTCCGGCTTTGTGACTGCAGGAAACTCCAGCAGACAGGACAGGGACTGGCTCACCGTGCAGTCCCTCCCGGGTTTGCAGCTGCCTCTGTGCCCCTGATGAGAGCACGGAAACCTGCAATCTCCGAAAAAGAAAGAAGTGAAGAGGGGGCGGGAGGGAGGTGAGGAGGAGGAAAGAAAAGCTGGATCACACCCCCACCTAACACTCCAGGGGATGATAAGTGCATCAAAAGGAAGGAAGTGACTCCTACTGGAATTAAAGTATTATGAAAAAGCAACTTATCTCTGTTTCCTAAACTATGTCTTTTCTGCAGAAAAGAAACACACACACACACACACACACACAAAACACAAAACAAACAAAAAAACACACCCATAGCCAAAATTAAGAAAGCAAAGCCATTCAACTGATGCTAGACTCCTTTTGACCTGGGACAGAGTTAGTGAAAACCGTCAGTAAGAAAAATGGCTGCAGCCCTCACAGCGTACCTGTCACACCGAGGGAAGCATCACGTCCAAGTAACTTGCTGATGCTCAAGCCTCCAGACAGGGTCACAGTGAGAGGAAGACTGAGTGCCGGTCAGGGGAGCACTCAGACATAAGCGTGTCTCTGGGCATGAGCATTGGAAGGCCTGTGTCACTTGGAAAGACACTCCATATTTAGGAACATCATCCAGGAAATGGTCTCATGTTCAAACAGGAGGAGATCAAAGATTACAACGGATCTTGCACCTACGCCCCCCTTCCCCTTCTCCATCCCACCCCACCCGTCCCAACAGGCTCTGCCAAGGACAAGTTTAGCATCCGCCTGCCAGAGGCCTGCAATTACACCCTGCAGGCAGGAAAGGGAACCTGCAATCAGCTGGCCTCTGGTCTCTGCACCTCCCTGTGTGGGGAGGCGGCAGCGCCTGTGGGATTGGCCGCCTGCAGAGGGAGAGTTCGCAAGGCCGGCCTGAGGAGCCCGGTTTGCAGTTTGCGCAGGGCCGGCCGAGAGCCTGGGCAGCTGCTGCTCTGCTTGTCCCTGTGGACGGCGTGGAGCATCTGCTCCCGGCACCAGCCACCACTCGGCAGGGGTTCGTTCCCTGGACATAGGGGTTCTGAGGTTTCCCAGCGGCAGGTGTGGTTATGCTACCCAGAGCACAGACACAAATGACCGGACTCTCTCACTCAGCAGCGGCTCAGAGCATGGGATCAGAACCAAATTGTGACTTAGATTTCTGGGAACCCTTTGGTCAAATTCCTCTTTACAACTTGCAAAGGTCTTCTTTATTTATTTATTTTTTTAATATATCTTGATTTTTTACAGAGAGGAAGGGAGAGGAGAGAGATGGAGAGCTAGAAATATCGATGAGAAAGAGACATCGACCAGTTGCCTCCTGCACACCCCACACCAGGGATGTACCCACAACCAATGTACATGCCCTTGACGGGAATCGGACCTGGGACCCTTCAGTCCGCAGGCTGACGCTCTATCCACTGAGCCAAACTGGTTTCGGCTGCAACCTGCAAATGTCTTAATGCTCAGACTTCACATGGACTCTCTTCCAGCCCCTCGACACAGAGGAGAACACTTACTGTCATCTGGGTTCTGTGTGTCCGTCACCAGAAGACCATTTCCGCACAGCCCAGCACAGGGCGGGAGCGGCTGAGGTGAGAATGCCAAGGACAATGCCGGTGCCTGTGTGGACGGGAACATGGTGGCCCTGCCCCTTCACCTCCATGAGGACACAGCATTAGGAGTAGATACCACCGTCCGGAGAGGCAATGAGGGGCTCAGAGCATCTTCCTCGCAGGAGTCAGCTGGTCACTGGGCTGGCTCCCCGGGCCTGGTGAGCTCTGCCAGCGCTGGGCCAGGGCGGCTGAGGGGCAGCAGCCAGGCCCCCAGAGGGGTGGACGCCAGGGTGGGCACTGGGGGTGGGCACCGGGGGTGGGCGCTGGGGCCACTCATGCTGCTGGCATAGCCAGGTGGCAGCAGTGACAAAGCCTCTGTCCACTTTCACTGATTACATTGCTTCGGATTTAAAAGAATCAAGGTCAGAGCAAGTCTAGAGAATAAAGCTATCTCTATTTGAGCAAGATTTTAAAACAATGGGTTCAAATTCTAGGTTTATAGCGTCCTAGCTGGGTGGCCTGGAGGGAATTATTTGATTGTCCTAGGCCTTGGTTTATCTAAAGGTTATCCATGTGAGAAATCCCTGTTCTTGGAGGTTTCATGCCCCACGTTTCATTTTCCCAGGAGCAGAATATAGCTGCAATTAAACCTCCGAACCGCCCTGGCCGGGTGGCTCAGTTGGTTGGCGCACTGTCCGCACACCCAGAGGTCGCAGGTTCAATACCAGGTTGGGGTGTTACTGGAGACCTGTGTGGAAGGTCGTGGGAGTGGATCCTACACTATCTCAGGGAGAAGAACTTTCTGGCTCGCATGGGAGGGTGAGTGGCCTGTATTTCGTGGAATTGTGTCCCTGGGTTTGAAATCCCATCTCCTTGCGCCCAGTCCTGGGAGGGGTGCAGCTGGGCTTCAGCAGAGTCAGTGGCCAGCGTTCCCCTTCCGTGGGGGAGGGGCCCGGCGCAGCCTCAGGCTAACCACATCCATCAGTTCACCGTGTGCAGTGTCCACGTGGCCGTTGTAAGGTTTGAGGCACAGAAAACTGACCACCAAGACATGTTAAAGTTTATTCCCCAGTAATGAGTAGACCTCACTGGGCACGCGTCCCTTGCCCTGCCCAGTCCCTTCCTTCGGGGATCGGTGCGGAACAGACCTGGGCACAAACGCTCCTTTCCAGTTATTAATAACCAGGTTAATTTGTGATGGCATCAAGGGCACATACCTAGGTTGCAGGTTCAGGCTTAGGTTGGGGAGCGTATGAGAGGGAGCTGACCGATGATTCTCTCACATCTATGTTTCTTTCTCTCTCCAAAATCAATAAACATAACCTCGGGTGAGAAAAACAAAACAAAACCCAATCTCTTCATTTCTTAAAAAAAATTACTTTAAAAATTTGAAAGAATAATCTATATTTTTTCCTCTAATTTAAACAACTTCTACTATTATATGTTTCTTAGGTCTTCAACTTATAGTTCTCCAGAACCCTAACTTATCTAAATACCTCTTGATCAAGCTAGATCATCAAAAGGCTGCAAACCGGGACATGCTTGCTTCGCAGCCATATGGCATGGCCATGCCGTGGGCCTTTCTCAAAGGCTGGCACAGAAGCTCCCTGGGGATGAAGGTAAAGGTACAAGCTGCCCACTGCAGCCCGCCCGGTGGAAAAGACTGCAAACACCCAACTACCCGCAGGGGGAGTTGCTGTGACGCCTCTCTGCAGTAGATACCACGTGGAGGGTAGGTCAAAGGCTGCAGCTTTCCCTGCCCTCAGACTGGAGTGACCGATAAACACATACCAGTCAAAGAGCAGGCACAGAACAATGTAGGCAGTGTGTTCAAGATTAAACCCGCGTACACACACCTACACATATGTGCACACATGATTGCACATGCCTGCCTGTACATCTCCGGCCTTGAAATCAAGGGCTGGCTTTCAAGAGAGAATCTCAGAGGCACAGGCTAAAGGCAGACATGCTTTTTCATGGAATACTCAGAGTTTGCTACCTATTCTAAAATTAAACAAACAAAAAGAAAAAACGGCTGCCATGAGGTGCATCCTGGCAGTATCACAAAAATCAGCTCTTTGAAATGCTATTGAGTGTCCCATAAAGAAGCATTTCTGCTCTGCTCATCAGGGGCAGGTCCGGTGGTAGAGTCTCTGACAAAGTCTGCAATCAAGAATCTTATGTAACTTAATTTAACCCATCATTTCTCAAAGTTCATGACCGCGGAACCTACCCCCTTTTTTGAGTGGCTTCGCCTCTACACACTCCTTGAAGGGCACATAGTTGCAGCATTGCTTTTCAAAGGCTCTGGCCACGACCACACCCTCCGTCTAATTGACAGGCAGGAGGTAAGCGATGGGGTCACCGTGGTTTAGCCTCCGTACTTCCTGTGCTGAGGCTGCATGTCATGACGTTCTTTACGCTTCAGCTGCCAGGAGACACAGAGTAGCGGTGCCTCAACAACCCCCTCCCGCTAAGAGGACATAGCACCTGCTCTGTGGGCGCTGAGGCTGACAGTGGATATCCGACCAAGAAAGCCTCTCTAAGTGACACTCAGCGAATCCAACACTCACTCGTCCCTGCAGACCATCTGCCTGTCTAGGCCAACAGGCAGCATTGTGAAGCTCAAGGCAAACTCGACAGCACCACCAGAACAACACTGGGGGACCTCAGTAACACCAGGACAACAATGGGGGGTCTGAGGGGCGGTGGATGGTCTTTGTACAAGGAACAGAATATTTAATCACCTTTGTTTCTTATGAGCAGAAAGGCCAGTGGAGGGAGGGTGCGACTAGGGGTGAAAGTGAGACACAGAAAGCTGTCCTGTCCACCACCGCCCACAAACACCTCCACCCCGTGAACACTGTCAGGGTTTGGGGAGACCGGGCCCGCTGTGACTGCGGCAGCCTTTGCTGCGGGCTGTGCAGCGGCCCTTCTGTCTGTAACAGTGCCCAGCGCTCACCGCTGAGCCTAGGCCTGAAGCCTGTGCACCAGCTGCCGCCCTGCAGGACCTTCTCACACAATAAAGAAAAAGCCTGAGTCCGTGGGCCCAGGAGGCCACCCCGACATTTGACAGTTATGTGGAATTAAAAACTCACAGCATGCAGAAAACAAATGTTCGCTTATCTTCTAAGTTTTAAAGGAAGGAGAAGTCAGTTCACGTATAACATTTAAATGAATACAATTATGAACCTAATGATACTTAGCTGCCTATGTGTTGTGAAAGCTTGGGTCAGAATTCCACTGACATGAGAAATTGTTTTTCTGGATATGAAACACTTTCAGGAGATTAGTAGCTGGGATCACGCACTGGAAGGATTATGTGAGATAATTAACACGACAACTGGCCACTTACAAGTCTGCTGATTTCCATTAATGCAGACCTCAGGGGGTCTCGTTGAAATGATGAGGAATGATGCAAGTAACTGCAATCTGTTCCCTTTAGAAATATCACTGTCCACCATTCCGACACCCCGAATAGGAGAGAGTACCTGATGGGGGGCGGTGAGGATCTTCAAATTACAAGTTTCAAATATCTCTTGGTGCCACAGGAAGCACAAAAGAGTCTTGTTGTTCACAGGATGGAGAGCAGTGACCCTTCAAGTGACAAAGGAAATGATGTGCTCAAATGAGAGAGGATGCGGTTAGAAGTTTGATCTATAGACGTCCAGAAATGATGTACATAGTTTTTTTATGTCTAGGAATGCAGTCAGGGGAAAATTAAGCTGTGTGCAAAGATTAATCTGTTTATTCATCATGGGCATAACCGTCGCTGATGACAGATGAATAAAATGCGGCAGAGCCACCAGGGGGAATTTGGCAACCTAGTGGAAGAGCGTGCTGAGGGTGCTACATTTGGCGAACATGGAACATGACGGTTCCAAAACCCGACACATTGTACGATCCCAACAGACACACTGATGGGGACGGAAGGGAGCTCCATCGCTTACGCCTGGGTCTGGCGGTCGGTGGTACAGGTTACTATGTCGAGTGGAAAATGTTCTAAATGTCCTACAGAGAGATTGTGGTGATGGTTATACAACCCTAAACACACAAAGCACAGCTGAATTGTATACATTGAGTGATTTGTATGTCACATAAGTTGTATTTCAATAAAACTTTAAAAGAGGTTATCTACCAAAGTATGGTTTAATTTAGAAAAGCATTAAAATATCATAAATGATCAAAAACAAGGTTGGATGAAAAATTATTATTGAGTCTTTAAGATGTTCTACTTTACAGACACTAAAAAAGGATCCAACAAGCAGAATATGTGCTACGATTCCTATTATGTAAAACTAGAGGCCCGTGCCCAAAATTCCTGCATGGGGGAGGGGGGTGGTCCCTCAGCCCAGCCTGCACCCTCTCACAATCTGGGACCCCTCAGGGATGTCTGACTGCTGGTTTAGGCCCAATCCAGTTTAGGCAGTCGGACATCCTTCTCGCAATCCAGGACTGCTGGCTTCCTATCTGCTCACCTGCCTACCTTATCACCTCTAACTCCCCTGCCTGCCTGATTGCCCCTAACCATCCCTGCCTCAACCCCTGCCGTGGCAGCTTCACCTGGAAGGACATCTAGAATGATGTCTGGAAGGTCATTTGGCTGTCCGATCTAATTAGCATATTACTCTTTTATTGTTATAGATATGTATGTGTGTTTATATAGAAGCTTTAGGAAAAGGCCTAAAAATATGACATTATTTTTTGCTGTTTTATTTATCTTTATTGTTGAGAGTATTACAAATGTCCACCATTGCCCCCTTCCACCAGGATCCCACCACATCCCAGGCCTTCACCACACTACGGCCTGTGTCCTTGGGCTGTACATACATGCACATTAATTCTTCGGTTAATTTCTCCCTGCCCTCTCTTCCCACCTCTTCCCTCTGAGATCCCTTAGTATGTGCCACGTTCCCATGTCTCTGGACCTGTTTGTGAGTTTACTTTGTAAATTAGATTTTACATATAAGTGAGATAACATGATATTTGTCTTTTTCTGACTGGCTTATTTCACTTAGCATAATACTCTTCAGGTCCCTCCATGCTGTCTCAAAAGGTAAGAGATCCCTCTTTTTCACAGCTGCATAGTATTCCATGGTGTGAATGTACAGCTTTTTTATACACTCACCTACTGATGGGCACTTGGGCTGTTTCCAGGTCTTAGCAATTGTAAATTGTGCTGCTATGAACATAGAGGTGCATACATTCTTTCTGATTGGTGTTTCGGGATTCTTAAAATATATTCCCAGAAGTGAGATCACTAGGTCAAATAGCAAGTTACATTTTTTATTTTTTTGAGGAAATTCCACATGGTTTTTTACAGTGGCTGCATCAGTCTGCATTCTCCCCAGCCATGTACTAGAGTTGTTCCCTTTTCTCTCCATCCTTCTGAGCACTATTTTGGTTTATTGATGGTAGCCATTCTGTCAGGTGTGAGGTGGTACCTCATTAGTGTTTTAATTTGCATCTCTCTGATGATTAGTTAGCACTTTTTATACGTCTCTTGGCCATCTGTATGGCCTCTTTGGAGAAGTGTCTAGTCAGGTCCTTTTTATCCATTTTTTAATTGGATTATTTGTCTTCCTTTTGTTGAGATCTTCAGATATTTTGGAAAATAACCTTTTATCCAATGTATCATTGGCAAATATGTTCTCCCATACAGTGGGTACCCTTTGCATTTTAGGGATGGTTTTCGCTTGTAACAGATTTTTAGTTTCGTATATTTGTTCACTTTTTTCCTTTGTTTCCCTTGCCCTATGAGATGTACCTGTGAAAATCCTGGTATGTGAGATGTCTAAGATTTTGCTGACTATGTTTCTTCTGAGATTTTTATGATTTTAAGACTTACATTTAAGTCTTTTATCCGTTTTGAGTTTATTGTTGTGTTTGGTGTAAGTTGGTGGACTAGTTTCATTTTTCTACATGCACCTGTCCAATTTTCCCAACACCATTTATTGAGGAGACTGTCTTGACTCCATTGTGTGCTCTTGCCTCCTTTGTCAAATATTAATTGGGCATAATGGCTTGGGTCAATTTCTGGGTTTTCTGTTCTGTTCCACTGGTCTATATGCCTGTTCTTGTGCCAGTGCCTTTGTCTCTTCTTTTGGCCTTTGTTTTGAAGTCTATTCTATATCATTTTGTCAGCTATAAGTATTGCTATCTAAGTTATATATATATATATATATATATATATATATATATATATATATAGTTTGTCATCTTTTAGCACGAAAAAAAATTCCCTTTCCTTTCACTCTCATCCTGTGTGAATCTTTTGTTCTGAGATGGGTCTTTTGTTGACAGCATATCTATGGGTCATGTTTTCTTATCCAGTTACCCTCTATCTTTTGATTGGAGAAGTTAATCCATTTAAATTTGTTATTATTGATAGGTACTGATTTATTGCCATTTTAATTCTTGATGGCTATATTCCTATCTCTATTTCTTCTTCTTCATATAGCAGTACCTTTAACATTCCTTGCTTGCAGGTTTGGTGGTGACAAACTCCTTTAGCCTTTTTTTGTTTGTTTATTTGTTTAAAAGCTCTTTATTTCACCTTCAATTTTGAATGATATAGAATAGCCTTGCTGAATAGAACAGTCTTGGTTTTAGACCCTTGCTTTTCATTACTTTAAATACTTCATGCCATTCTCTTCTGCACTGTAATGTTTCTGTTGAGAAATTAGCTGACAGTCTTATGGGAGCTTTCTAATAGATAACTGTCTTTCTCTTGCTGCCCTTAAGATTCTCTCTTTTTATTTAATCTTTGCCATTTTAATTATGAGGTGTCTTGGAGCAGGTCTCCTTGGGTTCATCTTGATTGGGACCCTCTGTACTTACAGAACTTGTGTGACTTTTCTTTCTACAGCTTAGGGAAGTCTGTCATTATTTCTTCAAACACATTCTTTATTCTCTTCTCACTTTCTTTTCCCTCTGGAATCCCTATAATTCGGACCCCTTTCTGTTTCATGCTGCCCCAAAGGTCCCTTAAGCTTTTCAAGTATTTTTTTCTTTAGGTGCTCTTATTATTTCCTCCGTTGTCTTCTAATTCAATTATTCAATCCTCTGCTTCATGGAGCCTGCTTTCAATTCCTTCCAGCGTATTTTTGATGTGAGATATAGTATTCCTCATTTCTGGCTGGCTCTTATTCACAATTTCTGTCTTTTTTCACGTTTAAGTGGTTCCCATTAAATTCCTTGTAGTTCCCACCAAGTTCTCTGTAGTTACCATTGTGTTCTTTGTAGTTTTCTCAAAGTTAATTGAGCATCTTTAGAACCATTACTCTGAACTCTATATCTGGTAACTTGTTTACCTCCATCTCATTTAGGTCTCTTTCTTTCTTCTTTTTTTTTTTTTAATGTATTTTATTGATTTTTTACAGAGAGGAAGAGAGAGGGATAGAGAGTTAGAAACATTGATGAGAGAGAATCATCCATCAGCTGCCTCTTGCACACCCCCTACTGGGAATGTGCCCGCAACCAAGGTACATGCCCTTGACCGGGATCGAACCTGGGACCTTTCAGTCCGCAGACCGATGCTCTATCCACTGAGCCAAACTGGTTTGGGCTCAGTTGGGTCTCTTTCTAATGAGTATGTCTTTTCTTTAATTTGGGAGTTGTTTCTTGGTCTCTCCAGTTTAGTTGTCTCTTTGTGTTCATTTCTATGTATTAGATATAACTGCGATGACACCCTGTCTTCATGGAGTGGCTTTGGCAGTGAATGTGGGACCCAGTGGTGCCGTCTCCTTGTACTACTGAGCTGGGTGCTCTAGGAGTGATCTCTTTTGTGGGTTGCTTGGGTTCTCCTGTTGTAACTGGGTCTTGGCAGCTGTTTTCCCATTCATGGGGGAGCTCTCCTCTCAGGTTGGCTAACTATAAGACTCAGTCACAACAGTATTGTGGGAGCTGTTGAATAGATACTGACAGGATCAAACCAAACTAAACCAAACAAACATGAAACAAATAAAAACATACAAAAAATCCCTAGGACAACAGCAAAAACAACCACAAAAGATAAGAGAATTAGGAACGAGGAGAGAGAACAATAATAATAAAAAGAAAGAGAGAAAAAGATAATATCACTAAATTAAAATAAAAAGAATACTGGAAGAGAAAAGGGGGCAGAAAAAAATATTCTGAAAGTAAAGAATGGAGAGCAAAAAATAATAGAGTAGGGAAAGCAAAACAGTAAAAAATTCAAGAAGACAGACAGAAAGAAAAAAGTTATGCAAAGGTTAAAAAACAACAACAGAAAAGCAAAGTAAATGAAAGAATGGAAAAGAAATAAGGGAAAAAAGGCAGAGTAAGAAAGGAAGGAAGCCAATAAGAGACATGAAAGAAACGAGAAAAGAGAAAAATCTTAACACTGATAATACCAAAGCCATTAAAAAAAAATAAATAAATAAAATATTGAAAAAACCCAAACAAAGCCAGCCAGGCGGTCTCTCTAGGAGGATCAGACGGATCACGCTCTCTTACTTCCCTCAGGTGATGTTTCGGGGCTGGTTTCAGGCACCTGGAGGCACTTCCGTGTCAGCCAGTGTCAGGAACTCTGCACGTTTGGTCTGAGCGCCCTGCTGCAGCTGTGGTTGGTCTGAGGCTCTCTGAGGTCCGCTTCCACCTGCCAGCTACTCCGCCTCTCCCGAGGCTCCCTGTCAGCAGAGCATGGCCAGCAGGGCTGGGACAGGCTGTATCTCTTGGGCAAGGGACCTGCCTTTTTCTGAGCTGTGGCTTCTGGGTGGGGCCTGCGCCGCAGGAAAATGGCCACTTTGGCATGGGGGGTGGGGTCCCCCATTGCAGATCTCACAGCTGCCGCTTTTCCATGTCTCCCCAGTGCATTCCACCAGCCTCTCCTCCCCAACGCCAGTCCGCTGTGTCCTCCCCAACCAAATGCTTGGGTGAGTGACTGCAAATGAAAACCCTGTGGTCTGAGTTTAAAACAAAACAAAACAAACAAAATACTGTGGCCTTCTGTCTGATGGGCTCCAGGTGGCCAGAAGCCCCGCCGCCCCCACAGCTGGTGGCACATGGGCTTCTGTTCCCCGCTGTGGTGGTGGACCAGGGGGCCAGCCTGGGCCTGGGCCCCCATCCTCTGGGGGAAATAAATGCCCCTTACAGCCAAGACCCTCCTCACCTCGGCCTGCCGCCTGGAAGCTGGTCAGTCCTGTGCAGCCTGTGTCCGCCGGCTGGGACAGAGTCTCCTCAGCGGGACCTCTGTGGGGAATTCGGTGAATGCTCCCCTATTTAGTGTAATTTCCAGTCTGGCCTGGGATGGGGGGAGAAAGGTCTGCCTGCTCCACCCCGTCTTCCCCTCTCACCAGCTTACCTTTCTACAGTGATCACACGTGACCGGGTGGGGTAATGGTGTTTTTCTCTCGGCTGACTTAACACAACAACCGTTTCTTTTGTGACGTTTTCCTGAGTGCCACTGGTGTGCCGGACAGGAGGGGCTGAGTGTCTGAGCCCAGGAGGCAGTCACTACAGCTGTGTCATTCCTCGGAGAAGGACGTCAGGCTGGCCGGGGGGTGAGGGGGTGGGGGAGGGAGGACTCACTCAGGGGAGGAGTCTGCTGGCACCAAGCACTAATCCACATGGTGCTCCCCACAGCGGGCGCTGAGCAAAGTGGAGATGGAGAAACTGCACTGTGTGTGTGCTGTATCTCACTCTCAGAGAACCTGTGCTTAGGAGGTGCTCTATGCTGCAGCAACCTACATTTTATTGACTTTATATCAAGCCTTGATCTATCCTGTGGGGAAACTGAGGTACAGAATCCCTGCTTACCCACAGTGCCATCTTGTGCACCATGCATAGTGTAATAACACACATGTACTGTATGTGACTTACAAATCCATGTGCAAATTGTGGCTTGCCTGACATTGTTTTACTGGTAAGACCGATACACAACCAAAACATAACACAACACTGCCTCCCAAATAATAACGAGAAGCCCCAGCAGCCGTCCTGCGGCCTCTGGTGCAGCCTCCCTCACCCCTACCCCTCACCCCCCTACCCCCCACCCCCGCTCCGCAGAGAGCTTTACACACCGCTGTCCCCCTGTCCTGTGCTTGAGCTCCAAACCAGGTATTTTTGCTGTAATTTTCCTCAAAAGGTGAGCTGCCATTTTAGGAAATTGGACAAGACACCAACGTGGGGGCTTTAAATCCACCTTCAAATTCTCTCTTCCTGGGCAGGGTGAAGCTCTCCCTACCCCTAGTCTGCCTGGAACGTGCTGTGACCCCCACCCCAGCTGTCCTCGCCGGCCAGATGGGCGCAGCCAGGCCTCCGGTCCACACTGGCTCCTTCGGCCCCTCCTGCCCCGGACCCTGGACCCCCAGCTGCCACACACCGCGCTCACTCTCAGCTCCCTCCCTCCCGCACTGTACTGGTCTGTGGATGTGGTGGTTATTTAATAGGTTATGATAAATCAGTAAAAAGAGAAAAGAAAGAGGAGGGAACTGTGCCTGAGCAGAAAGACGGTGCAGATCCTACGACCGGAGTGAGGACAGCTGTCCCCAACCCCTTACACTGCTGGGTCTCCATTTGCCCTCCAGTCCCCTCCACCCACCACCCCAACCTTTCCCCCTCTCCCGTGGACAGGAATCCTCTGTGTTCTGGGCAGCACCTCAGGCAGGCACTGCGTCCTCCAGGCCCCCAGGCCCCGCTGTGGCTCTGGCCTCACCTGACTCAGTGGCCTTTGTGGCCTTTAGGCCTCAGGCAGCACGGCTTGTCCCGCTTCCAGCCCCCGGCGGCTCCCCTGCCCTGTGAACCCTCCGCCCGCCCAGAGCTCTGGAGCAGTTCCCTCTTCCATTCTCTTTATTTGGACCATGGGAGGTGAGCCTGTCTCCTGCCAGGATCCTGAGCGACCGACACGCTCCTCTGTGCCCAAGCAGACACGTGGCAAGTTTCAAGGGATAAGGCTGGCCGACCCGGTGTCAGTGCAGAGCTCCATCTGAGAGAGACACACCCAGGAACTCTCCACGCGTCCTAAGCCCCAACGTGCATCCTGCCAGGAGCACGTGGCACTGTGACCACACGCCTGACCTCGCTCTCTCGTCTGAAGCCAAGTGTGGAGCAGCTGGGGACAGCCTGCCCCACCCAGCTCTCCGTCCAAACCACAGGGGAGCCGCAGGGCCAGGCTGTCATCTTCGGGCCTCTGGGGACCACCTGCCGCCCTCGCCTCAGTGCAGATTCTCCTCTAGACCCCTGTGGTCACACGCTGGCCGGCATGCACACAGGGTCTTCCTGCTAAGTTATGGATCCAGGAAGCAGACGGCAGGCAGGCCAGCAACAAGAAGGCAGTCGGGCCAGTGTTCTTGGCCTCCCGTCCTCTTTAGAGCTGAGGAGCTAGGGACCAAGACAGACAAGGTGCCTGGCAGGGCCGGTGCCCACAGCTGGTACTAACCTCAGCAGGAGGCTGGGCGCAGGCACCCAGGCAGGCAGCCCAAGTCCAAAGCAACCAATAAAGACCAGCCTCCTCCCTCTCCCTGTAGACAGGATAAGATAACACTTCAAAGGGGAGGCTTCCCTAGAACAGGCCATTAGGTACTTGCCTTTCAAGAGGCTGCTGGGTGCTGAGATATGGCTGACTCCTCAGCAAAGCTTCATGGTTTAATTGCTTCAGCTAGAAACTCAGCAGTTGCTCTTGTTCTTGCTTTTTCTTTATCTCCTACGTCTGGTCCGCCAGCAAACACTGTCAGCTGCATCCAGCAGACACTGCTTATTTGCCCACTCTTCCGTCTGCCTGTTCCTACAGCTGTGGTCCAAGCCCTGGGCTTTCTCCTCGCTTGACTTTCTTCTTACTCTGTGGTGTGCCTACCTTGTCCATTTCCACCCAGGAACTGGGAAGGTCTGAATCCTACTCAGGTCACATGACTATGTGCTTAGCCCACCAATGGCCTCCCAGTGCACTCAGAATAAACTCTAAGCTCTTTACTGTTGTCTGGAAGAGTCTCTGACCCCCAGTTATAATCTTCCTTCCTGGGTTCATGACGTGCACGGCATTCCAGCCACATACTTGCTTTCTTTCTTCTGTTATAAAGTCTGCAAGTTCAGTCTGCCTCAGGACCCTTGCACTTGCTGTTCCCCTGCCTGAAGTGTGTTTTGCCCCCAGAATTCTCTCTCATCAATCCTGTCTCAGCTCAAATATTTTCCCTTTACAAAAGACCTTTTTGACCAAGCACTTCTTAAAATGGGCCTCATCTCATTTTACCCCTTGCCCTGTTTTATTCTTCATGGCATTAAATGAAACTATATTATGTTTTTTCCTTATCTTCCCAAATAGAGCATGAGCTCTTGAGAACAAAGAATTTATTAGATTATATTATTTCTTTGGAAATAGCCCTGGCATACAGTAAATACTCATAAATATTTTCCAAAGGAGCAAATCCATAACTTGGAACAATAATGAGTACCTGTAGTCCATTAGCAGGTTAGTTCGTTTTTATAAGCCTCAATTTTCTCTTTTATAAGAGATTCTAATAAGTGCCATTAAATGTTCATTCTTAGGACTCTTATAAGAATAAATTTTATAGTATAGAGCTATTTATATAAATGTATGCTTTTATATGTAAGCCTAACTCTAACATAGTCTAAGAAAGAATTAACACTCAGCACTGCTGAAGCCAGACCAGTTTCTCCTCATTAAGCTGCAAAGGTAATTCCTCAAAGAGCACACTCTTCTGGACACCCCTCAGCCTGGAACAGCCGACAGTGAAAGCATCAGCGCAGGGCAGGTGGGCCATGGCTTACAGGACCCCGGCAGCTGACTGCAGTCTGACCTGGAGCTGGATATTCAAAATCTGTCCTCCATCATCTTTGGGAGCTGTGTTGCCTTTGGCTATGGCGTCTGTAACAAATACATTACATGCTGATCTTCAACCTTTGGCCCTCAGGGAATTCAGCTCAAGGGTCAGTGATGGGACATTTTATCCACTTACCTCTGCTATCAGGTAGGGCTCACCCTGGGCTTATGCTTCATTTTCCTTCCCATGTGCCTTGATGAGGTCCCAGAAGCCCGTAGGGAGCCTCAAAACCCAGATTTTAAGTCACTATGTACAGAAATCCCCTGAGGAAGGTTTTTTTGTTTTGTTTTGTTGTTGTTGGTTTTTTTTTTCATCACTGCCTACACTCTCATCTAATTCTTCCCCAAGTTCAACTGAGTTTCTCTCCTAAAGATTTCTGAAGTTGGTCCACTACTGTCTCCATTACCACCTGTCTGGTCTAAGCCACCCACATCTCTTGCGGGATCCTTGCTTAGCCTTCAGACTGAATGACTGTACTCATTATGAATCTTCATATCAACAATGAAGTCAGAACAATCTTTTCAAAACACAGACCTGACCGCATCACCTCCCTGACACCACCAGACAAGTTGGTGTTTCTTTGGTAGACATCCTCATGGCTCTTGTAATTTCCCTTCCTTGTGGGTGTCCCCAGTGTAGTTTCCTACTTACAAGTATCTATTTTATGACAAATCTCTCTGTTGCATAAGGGTCACAGACGATGTCTGATTTCACCCTCTCTGTATTCCCAGGCACCAAGCACTCCGTAGGTGCTCAGTAAATATTTGCTTTATGAATGAGAGAATGAGCTTCCATGTCATTACCCCTAACACAGCACCTGAACTTAATTCCTGAGAAAAGAATCTTTATTGAAAACCGGAAGGCTGGAACTCTTCACAATTCCCAGTCCAATGCCTCTGTGCCCCTACTATTCATATTCTGATCTCTTTCTCTCTCTTTTTTCTTTTCTCTCTCTCTCTCTCTCTCTCTCTCTCTCTCTACACTCACACACACACACACACACACACACACAGTTTTCAATCACTCAGCAAACTACTCTTCATTATTCAGAGATAATTGTCGTAGAAGTATTCCTGTTATAAACCCCCTTGTCTTCTTTCCAAGAATATTAAATAATAATTTCAACGGTTGTAACTTTGGCTCTCTACAAAACGAATGTGCCAAATGCCACTTGTAAATACAGAGGACTATTCAAGGACAGAGAGTAGACTCTGCTGTTCTCCATTTGACCTGAGGACCAACTCTGCTGGCGCCATTCACGTTTATTTAGCTTCAGAGCACAAAGCAATTCAAAGGACAGATGGTGATTCCCCTTTTCAGTGTATTCTTTCAACTCCTGTCCGACTTTCTCAGAGGCATTCTCCTGAGTTCTGTGGCCTGGGATGGTACAGATCCAATTTAAAAAGTGTCTTGGTGGCCTTGGCCATGTAGCTCAAGTATGGTCCCAATGCACCAATGTTGCGGGTTTGATCCCCGGTCAGGGGTCAAACAAATCAATGTTTCTCTCTCCCTCTCCCTTCCTCTCTCTCTAAAATCAATATTTATTTTTTTTTAAAGAACTGTCTTGGGAGCTTCCCGGGATGGCAGCTGTTGGGAGTGGTGTTAGTATCGGTTAGGCTCAGCACCAGGGCACTTCTATAATGAAAACGGCAATGACTGTGTACTGTGCTGTCCTCTGTGCCTGCGGGTGTTTAAGTCAGTATGTACGGAAGTCCCATGAGAAGGTTTTATTGTTATGAGGACATTGAGACTCAAGTTGCTCAGTGGCTCACCAGTTACTCAACCTCGCCACTGCATATGACAGGGCTCCCATCATCAGTCATCCCACATTCATATGTGGTAACTTGCAGGATATAAATGCCAAACACCATTATAGGCACACTAGATTTATGCTCAAGTATAAGCTTTGGCAAGCTTTCCAAAGACAGTAAGTACAGTGGTCAGCTTTTGCTAGGTTACGCTTCAGTAACAACCACCTCAAACAAAATATCAGTGGTTTAAAAGAAAATTAACTGATTTCTAATGCATGCTACTTGTCAGCTGTGGGTCAGCTGAGGCTCTACTCCAAAAACCTTCTCCATTGTGGGAATCATCCTGGGATTGATGGCCACTTAGCAGAGGAAAAATAGAGGCAGGGGTGGGGGTGGGGGTGGGGTGGCAGAACCATGTGAGAGCCCTGGAAGCTCAGCATGGGTATGGCATTTCTCCACACACCGTTACCCAAAGCAAGGCACATGGCCGGACTGGACATCATTGCATCAGAGAAGTGCTCTCCATCCACAGGGTAGACGATGGGTGGGCTGCAAGCTCATCACTGGAGAGGAGCGGATAACCAGTTAAATAACACAAGGAAGATGCCAGTTCTCGGGGTCAGACGTAATCAACATATCTTATCCACGTTACTTGAAAGTAGATGTAAACAACAGAAAACTCAGCCCAGCCTGACGTGAGCACAATGGGGGCCTTATTGGCTGTGCTAATGAAAAGTCCATGGAGGATAGGTATGACTTAGCCCAGACATTCAAATGGTGTCATTAGGACTCAATCCACCTCCCTCCCCCGCCCCCCTTTCTTTTTTATGCTGGCTTTGTTGTTAAGTAGGATAGCTTCCCACAGTGCAAGACTTAATAGTCTTACACCTCTAAACCAACAACAACAAAATACCTCTCTTTTAGTAGATTCTGAGTAGGTCCCAAGGTTGCCCTAACTGGATCAGTTTTGGTATCCAACCTACTTCTAAACCAATCAGTATGTCTGAGAGTGCACTGTTGTTGTAATTGCCCTGCCCACCCTAGGTCTCTCCCAGAGTGGGAAGTAGGCCTTTCTGAACCCCATGCACAGAAAATATTGAAACTTTTCACTAAAATTACTGAAATAAAAAAAAACCTCCCTGAAGAGTTTCAATGTTAACAGATTTCAAAGCATTCATAGCCAGACAGATTTGAGTCTGGCATTTTTACAATATTTACTAAAGCTACCATCTGTAACAATTTTTTTCTCTCTTACATTACAAATCTAACTTGTCTTCATTACAAATAATAACTAATAAAATGATGTGAAATATTAACTTATCACCTACTGACTAAAACAGAGAAAACACCAAATAAAATAAAATTTGAATTGAAACATAACCTGATTTACTTAACTAAGGTCAGACCGAAATATCCAGGATGCAAACTAAATAGCCCATTCACACCCATAAAACCATTGCAAACTAATGTGGGTGATTTTGGCTATGGAAACCTGTGCTGTGAAATTTTATGTAAAACAATGGACCATTTCAACCTGGGGAGACAGGATAAAATATACTGTGTGTCTATTTCATAAGCTAAATAATCACATTTCCTTGTATTACTTACAGCAATGCTAGTTGCTGTCACAAAAAAAGAAAAAAAAGAAAAAAACAACTCCACATTTCCAAGGTTTTAACATAATAGAAGCTTATTTCTCACTCAGAGACCTCTCCACGATGGGCGTTCCAGGGGGCAGGCAGCTTTCCTCCATGCGATCCATGTCTCACCTACCTCTCAGCTCTGTAGCTCCCCATTCTCTAGGTGGGGCTTTAATCTCCACACAACTTGGACCAGATGCCTCTGTCACACATTGTAGGATGTCTAGCAGCATCCCTGCCTTGACTTGCTAGGTTCCAGTACTCCTCGATCCAAGTTGTGACAACCAAAACTGTCCTTAGACTTTTGCTAAATTCCCACTGGGAAGGCAAGGTGCCCCCGGGTAAGAGCCACTGGTCTATTCTCAGGCCGGGCACTGGTTTCATTACGATACAGATGGTTCCAATGTCCTCATCATTGACTGTGTCTTGGAGGTGCTGGGGGAAACACAGCCACTTATCAGCCTTGGCTCCGAGTGTCACATGTCATTCCCCTCACTGGTACAGATAAGACCTAGTCATGTGTATGCCTCCTCCCCACCCCATTCAGGAGACAGCGTGCTGGGCAACACAGCCCTGCCTGAGCAGCCACTGCCCAGCACTGTAGTGGACAGAGGCGTCTCTGCCTCTTCTCTCAATTTCCCCTTTGGATGGAAGATCCGACCTACCGGGTGCTACCTCCACCACAGGCTGGTTTCTTAGGAATCCCTCCTAGAGATGCTGCCTTTAGCCATCCTGGCAGGGTGAAGCATTCCCTACCCTCTCGTATGAGAGCTGATGCCTTATGAGCCAGCGCTGACAGTGGCCAATGACAGACTACTTTCTTTTTCTTTCTTTATCCACCTCTGACAGTGCATTTTGTCAGCAAGCTTTCCAAATATTTTGTTTAAAACTTTCTTTTTAATTTTTGTTGATTAAAAACTAAATCAACAAAAATTAAAATTGATTGGTTCTTGTACATGCTCTGACTGGGGATTGAACCTGCAACCTTACTGAGCTACCTGGCCAGGCTATAACAGAGCACTTTCTATGTATCAGGCACTATTTTAAGTGTTTTACATTTATTAGCTTATTTCATCCTGCAAGAACCTATAATACAAGTGCTATTAATTATGC
Organism: Nyctalus aviator; assembly: GCA_036971965.1. Taxonomy (NCBI): domain Eukaryota; kingdom Metazoa; phylum Chordata; class Mammalia; order Chiroptera; family Vespertilionidae; genus Nyctalus; species Nyctalus aviator. Next base: position 3,363,149 of record CM072934.1, on the reverse strand, counting down.
CTATTTCTATAGGTGAAGACTTTTTCTAAAGTCAGGGGGCAAAGGTGAACATCACACCCGGGTGTGAGACTACCCAAGTTCATGCTCTTGACCAGTGGTCGGCAAGCTCATTAGTCAACAGAGCCAAATATCCACAGTACAACGATTGAAATTTCTTTTGAGAGACGAAAACCTATTTCTGCGCATGGGCCACAATTGTGCACCCACATGCGGTATTTTGTGGAAGAGCCTCACTCAAGGGGCCAAAGAGCCACATGTGGCTCCAGAGCCGCAGTTTGCCGACCATTGCTCTTGACCATCAGGCTGCACTGTTCCTTATGGTGAAGCCCACCTCCAACCGGTAAGAGCGAAGCCACCATGGAGAGCAGCGTAGGCAGAGGGAGCATACCCCCAAGGCCAGCTCCACCCCTGCCTGCTGGGGTGCACTGATCCCAGCCGATAGTCTTCTTTCTCCCGAAAGTCAGCTTGAATGGCCTTTCTGTTACAACCGAAGAGTCCTGATTGCTAAGTCACGTGTCAGCATTAGCCCACACGTGTTCTGTTCTGGAAATTAGACAGTCTAAGATCACACTCATTAAGGACAAAACGTAGGGCCGGGAGCTCTTCCTGCAGCCAGGCGTGCAGGTCTCAGCGCCTCAGTCACGGGCACTGATGTGTTCTCAGTGGGGATGGAAGCCATTAGGGAGCCGGGCGCCAGCCAACATCAATGCCGGTGGTCCTGACCTGGGCTTCAGGGTTGGCTCTGCCTGGACACTGAGACTAAGAATCACCTCACAGCCACTTCTGGAATTTTCAAATCTTACACCACGTTCGACGCCTAAATGTCTCCTGAGTCCCTCGTGCCCTCTTGGAGTTTGCTCTCCCCGTTCTTCTTACCACGAGTGTGAGCTGAGCCTTCAGTACGATGGAGTTAGTTCTACCGGCAGCTGGCTTCCTGGAGGCAGACTGCAGACTGTTATCTGGGGACGTCAACCCTTCCTGAATTTCTTATTTTTATCCACCACAAACCACTCCCAATGCCAAGAGCTTGCTCAGATGACCATTGTGTCTTAGGAGTATCCATAAAACACTGCTCTCTCTTTCTGCCTCCCTTATCTTCCAGGCTGAGCGGGGTCTAGTGCCCACACATCTCCCTAGCCTACTGACCACATCCATTTCAAATCCTCGGCCCTACCCCCGAGTGTAAACCACTTGGCTGTGGTTACCCATCTGTGGTGGCCCACGGTCCCCGGCAGGTCCCTTTAGCAGATGCGCTTACATCACCGCTGCTGTACAGAGTGCCGGGGGCACCGAGTGGAACAAGGCACACCGCACGGCGACAGGACACATCACACTTCTTGCTTCCTGCCCTCAACAACTTCTGAGGACCAATGATATGCCTTTCCCAGACCGTGCTGGCAATTACAAGCAGGAGAAGATAAACACAGCCCCTGCCTTCAGGAAGCTTCGAGCTGAGAGAGAGAGAAATGGGTTATAAATAAATAAGAGAACAAATACAAAAGGGAACTAACGACAGAGGCTATGACCAGTGCTGGGAAAGGAAATAGAGAAAACAGTGGCGCAGGGAGAAAGAGGGGCCTGCTGGAAGACAACGATCAAACTTCTCCTGACAGGTTTGCCTCTGCTGTGCAGAGCTTCCTTTCGCTCCCTAGAAGTTTGCAAATGGCAGCCAGTCCTGGTCTGAATCCAGCTTTGGGGGCATTTTGTTTGGCCAACATAATATCTTTTAAAAGTAACTTAAGTGGGACACTGTTCTCCAGTCTGCCCCAGGCCCCACCTCTCCCTATTGCTCTACTCAGCCTGAATTACACACATCTGCTACCTGTTTGATTAGCAATTACCAGCATTTTGAGTTTGTGCCTCTTTACTTAATTTTCAACATGCTTGAGACAGCCCCACAGCGTGGTTTGGGCTGCGGGCTTGATCCCCAGGCTGGGAGGGAGTGCAGGCAGCAGCCTGGGGATCAATTTTTTTCTCTCTCACCATTGTTGTCTCTCTCTCCCCCTCTCACTTCCTCTCTCTGAAGTCAATGGAGATATATTTTTTAAAAATACTTAAGACAGTAAATAAGATACCCTTCCACTGCACCCCCATCCATAATTTGATAAATTAGCAAGTTTGTTTGGCCAATATTATTCCTCTTGAAAATGCTAAACTAGACATTAAGCTAAACATTAGTGTATGAATGTGAGTTGTGCTCTTGAGTGTGTGTAAGATAAAGCGCATCCTGGCTGCTTGCGAGGCAGCAGGATTGAAGCTTGCCAACACTTCAAGTAACGGCTCTTCCCTCCAGAAAGATGTCAGCCGGTCACTTAAGAGCCTTGATGGAAGAGCTGAGGCTGAAGGCGGAGAGGTGGCTCCGAGGAGACATTTCTCATCTTCGAAGCGCTCATGCATAATACATAAGACTCACGTCCCATTCAGAAGACCCGTGCACTAAAGTGCATTTGGCGATATTTACGGCCACAACTTGGTGCGAGTCCACTTAGGAAGCTTGTGAGGAACGACGCAGACACACGAGACCTTGCAGACATGTCAGAGGGCGGGGCACCAGCACCAGGGTTTGTTCAAAGTCCTGGCTGCCTAACGGGCCTGCAGAGTCACCGCGGCGAGTCCTCACTTCATAAAACCCTGACATTGCCAGGCGGGAACACCAGGAGAGTGGTTTCTTGGCAAATGGTCTGTCCCAGGGCCATGCTTTCATCCCTCCAGCAAGGTCCCTGCAGCCCCTCAAATACACACGCTGCTAAGTATGGGCTTTATCTCATGTTTTATTTTGGGAAAATTTACAAGCAGCCTATAATAATACACAAAATACAGTCAGAGGATGTAAAATAAAGAACTTCTTTCCTCTCAAACCAGAGAGAGACTGGCCAGAGTACAACACCAGTTTCCTCCTTTGCAAAGAGTGGAAAACGTTTGCCTACTTCAAGGGGTGGTTGTGGGATTAAATTATACATAAATTAAATCCCCATAAAACACGCAGTGTACTGATTATAATAATAGCTACTTTTGAAAATAGTTTCTAAGTTTTCAATTACTGGTGACATACATTTCATATTAGTTTCAGGTGTACAGCACAGTAGCTAGACATATATATAATTTAAGAGGGATCAGCATGATAGACTAGTATCACCTGACATCCTGACATGACACATTATCCTAATACATAAAGAGCCCGGTGCCTTCATGACCGAACGGACAACTGATCACCATGAAGTGCATGGAGCACCTCTTGGTACCACATACAGTGGGCGGGACTGGGGATTGATGAGCGTCAGCAGCGGGGGCGGTGGAGGGCTACTTTGTGGGGCAGCATCGAGCTCAGCAGAGCAGTCACTGAGCAGCGAGTTTCGTGGAGTACTTGCGGAGTGGGGGAGCTTTGAGGAGCAGTCGCAGGGCAGGGAGAGTTTCACAGAGCAGTCAAGGGTGGGGGCGGGGAGCCTCTCAGAGCGGTTGAGCAGCCGAACTACATGTAGCGTCGCAGGGTGGCTGAGGCCAGCGACAGAGGCCAGGCTAGGCCTAGGGACCCTAACTGTGCACGATTTCGTGCGCGCTGGGCCTCTAGTTAAAATATACTTGACTAGACTCCCCACGCTGTACCTCACACATTCCCACTTCTATAACTGTCTATGTGTACTTCTTCACCCAGGGTGTACATGTCTTCTCAAATCAGCGTTTTAGGGTTTCTTCAGATAAATACTCAGAAATGAAATTGTTGAGTCCTCTATCTCTTTTATAGCCTTTGTTTTAAAGTCTGTTTTGTCTGATATAAGTGTTGCTACTCCAGGTTATTTTTTGTTTCCATTTTTATAAAATATAAAAATCCCTTTGTATATTTTTTATATTTTTTATATTTTTCCATCCCTTTACTTTCAGTCTGTGTTGGTCTTTCAATCGAAGAGAGTCTTTTGTAGGTAGCATATGTAAAGTCTGGCTCTCTTTTGTAAAAAAATATATTTTTATTGTTTTTAGAGATGAAGGGAGAGGAGGAGAAATACAGAAACATCAATGATGAGAGAGAATCATTGATTGGTTGCCTTCTGCAAGCCCCCCACTGGGGACTGAGCCTGCAGTGTGAACATGTGCCCTGATCAAGCACTGAATCATGACCTCCTGGTTCATATGTAGATGCTCAACCACCGAGCCTCGTCGACTGGGCAAGGCTGCCTTTCTTAACCAGTTAGCCACACCCTGCCTTTTCATTGAGGAGATCCAAGATTTCGGGTGAGTAGATGGAAGTTACACTCACTTCCTCCCAGAACCAAGCAAGATTTACAACTAAAATATAGAACAATCGCCTGAATAACCAACTGAAGGCTAGCAGAATGGAAGTCTTATAACCAGGGGTTCACAGAAGCCACACTGAGACTGGCAGAAAGGGCAGAGACATGGGAAGGTCTGGCTCTGCCCTCACGGGCACTGGCTGAGGATCAGAGGAAATGTCCTCAGGGTTCCCCTGAGGAGTGATGGGGGCTCCCCAGTCAGAGCACCAGAGCCAGGAGGAGATGCCATCACATCTGGCTGTAAAATCAGCAGGATTCTGTCCACTAGGGAGATGAGAGTCTGTTAGAGAAAAAAGCACCTGCTAACAGGGCCAACACACCAAATCTCATTTGCAGCCACTCACCCTGGGCTCTGGTGGAGGGAGGGAGGAGCGGGCTAGAGTAATCTGAGGAGAAACTGGGTTTGCAACTCTGGGGAGAGAGCTGACCGGATTGCCATCAGGATCCCTGTGCTGAGGCCCTCTTCCACACACCAGATGCCATCTTTCTTGAATGGAGCATTCCTTTTTTTGTGAAATAGCTGCCCCTCCACCCATACACACACACACACACACACACACACACAAATATATATATATATATATATATATATATATATATATATATAACTGATTTTTTTACAGAGAGAAAGAGAGAGGGATAGAGAGCTAGAAACATTGATGAGAGAGAAACATCGACCAGCTGCCTCCTGCACACCCCCCACCAGGGATATGCACGCAACCAATGTACATGCCCTTGACCGGAATCGAACCTGGGACCTTTTAGTCTGCAGACCAACGCTCTATCCACTAAGCCAAAATTGTTTCAGCCCCTTCACCCCCTTTGGATGCCCTGTTGGCCCACCCTATAAAGATCATATCCTGGGAGAGGAGTCAGGTGCCTGGGCCCTGGTATAAAGGTCCAAGCAGATCCAGGGATCAGTGATGAGTTTTGTGGCTCTAGGGTGGGGGGCATTCCCCTACTTTTCCTGTGAGCCTGACCTGTGACTCATACAAGGCAGGTCCACGAGCCACACCTCCCAACTCCTGGCAGCCCACTGACAAGCTCAGGCTCTCCGGAAGGTTGGGCAGAAGCGGGCACAGACTGAGTTGTGTGGCTCTAGGACGAGGGCCATGTTTGCCGTGCACACCCCACTGGCACTGAACCCTCCCTTCCTGCGGCCAAATCTCCATCTGTTGGGCCTGGTAAACTCTGCTGACCTCACCCTGACAACTTCCCTGAGACACTTCCTACTATAAAGGTTTACATCACCAATATGCTGTATACCTGAAAATAATGCAAAATACTATCGAGTGTAAAGTGTGACTGAAAAATTTAAAAAGTAAAGCAATTATGGATAGGTATGTAGCTATTGCTATTTTATTAGTCACAGTTTGTTTGTTTGTTTTTTTCTTCCTAAAGAAGTTCCTTTATGTGGTGTGGGACCAGCCCATCTGGATCCCCACTCTCCTCCCAGTCTCAGCCTGGTGTATTGTGTATGTGTCTCCCTTGTTGTAGGCCTCTGTTCAGGGGGACATCAGGCGGTTCTGCCATTTAGCTGTAATTTTGATGTGGTTGTGGAAGGAGGTCACACAGCATTTGCTCCTTAGCCATGTTGACTGAAAGTGTTAATAACAGCTATTTAGTTATTAGATTAGACTTCTTAAAAATTATGCAGATGATAATACCCTATCTAATAAAGGGAAGCTATGCAAATTGACCATCACACTATCACAAAGGTGGTGGCACCCATAGCCACAAGGTGGCAGTGCCCAGTCCCCTCAGCCCAGCTGGAGGCCCCCAGGCCTTTCAGCCCACTGGCGGGGAGGGTGGCAGGCGCACACTGCACGGGACCCATCCTCAGGTGGGTTGGGGAAGCTCCTTGCACCTGCTGCTGGAGTCACACAGTCCTTTCAGCCCACTGGGGAGAAGGGGGAACAGCAGCAACCGTGTGGCCAGACCCGCCCTCAGCCCCCCAGCCACCAAGGGCCGGCCCGAGGCGCCGACAAGCCTTGGATGTCAGCTGCCCAGCTGCCCAGGGCTGCCGGAGGCTCAGGTAACCAGGGCGGCTGAGGCTTGTGCTGCCGGAAGTGGCAGCGGCAGCGGCAGAGGTGTGATGGGGGCGTCGCTTTCCCCTGATTGTCGGTTCGCCTCCCACCCCTGAGGGCTCCCAGACTGTGAGAGGGGGCAGGCCGGGCTAAGGGACCCCCCCCCCCGCCCCCCGCTCCAGTGCATGAATTTTTATGCACCGGGCCTCTCGTCATAGCATAAATGATAGTCTCAGAAGCCATGGCCAAATGATCATCAGAACTGAAGTCAGCCCAGAAGTCTCAGTACAAACTGTTCAGGAGTTTCTTTCCTGGTGGTCTTTTTTTTATAGATGTTTTATTTTATCTCTTGACAGTGAATTGCTTTAATGTTGTTTTTATTATCAGATAAAACAATAAAGCAATTTCCATTTGGTGTAAAGAAAGTTTAATAAAGCTTAGCTATATCTGAACTTACAAATCAAGGGTAAAACTGGACTCTAAACACTGGTCTCTATGCACTGTCAGAGGACACAAGCCCAGTCCCCGCAGTGCACCTGTCACTGACCCAGCCTCACACCTGGAGGGCGAGGTGGGCACACACAGGCGAGAGGAAAGCAGACGTGTTGACGGCCACGCAGGCAGACCCACAGGGAGTAATGGCACTAACAGCCATAGCCCCTTCCCCTCACATTACACGCTAAGCAAGCAGTTTTGAGACCACCTACATTTACCTACTAACCCGTAGCCACACAGAGTAAGGCACACATTTTTATGTAGTTCTGTCACAGTGCCCAGACTTCATGCCTGCCCTTTTCTGACACTCCCTCTCTGCCTCACTTCAAAGCAGTGGACATGGGAGAATTTTTATAGTCAACCAATAAATCTGGCCATGTTTCCCCCACAGAACAACAAAGCATTCTATTTACATGGAGGGGTCATTTATAAAAGAGTACTTTATTAAACTCATAAAGATATATTTAGATCAAAAACCATCTTTCTTTTCAAGTGCAATGCATAAATTCTTGGGTTTAAGATTTGCTTGGAATTAGATATTTCTAGCATTTGACCTGATCAACTACCATAAGAACATTTATTTCATTAAATTTCATCTAATAGGTATTTTCAGGTTAATGTACAGTAGTTGTACATTATTGCGGATTATATATATTTTTAATTAAATGTATTGCAGTGATGTTGGTTAATACGATCATGCAGGTTTTAAGTGAACATTTCTATGATACACAATCTGTACATTGTGTGTTCACCACCCGAAGTCAAATCTTCCTCCGTCACCATATATTTGACCCCATTCACCTTTTACCACCGTCCCCCACCTCTCTGATAACCACTATACTGTGTCTGTATCTGTGAGTTTTTGTTTATTTTTCTAACTTGTTTATTTGTTACTTTTAGTTTTATATTCCACATATGAGTGAAATCATTTGATTCTTAACTTTTTCTGACTGGCTTATTTCACTTAGCCTGATATTCTCAATGTCCATCCATGTTGTTGCAAATGACAGGCCACAGTTTCCATGTCTTGGCTACCATGAGTAATGCTGCAATGAAGTTGGGTGCATATATCTTTGCAGCCACTTCTCCCAAGACAGACATATGAAAAGATGTTCCACAATCACTAGATATTTGGGAAATGCAAATCAAAACCACCATGAGATACCACCTCACACTGTTAGGATGGTTATTACCAACAAGACAGGGAAGAACGGGTGCTGGAGAGGTTGTGCAGGAAAAGGAGCCTCCTCCACGGCTGGGGGATGTAAACTGGCACAGCCACCGAGGGGAGCAGTCTGGAGCTTCCTCCAAAACTAAGCCTGGAGTTACCCTATGACCCAGCCATTCCCTTCCAGGTACCAACTGAAAACTCTGAAAATGTTTATTCACAAAAGTTGTATCTATTTTGAACTTTGTATTTTCCGCAAAAATACAATCCTCTTTAAAACAGGCTGAAAATTTTTTAAATAAATTAAAATTTTTAATTTAAAAGAATTTTATTTTCCTTTAAAAAAAAAATGATTTGAGAGAGAGAGAGAGAGAGAACCAGTTTGTTGTTCCATTTATCCATGCATTCATTAGTTGATTCTTTTCTGTGCCCTGCCCGAGACAGAACTTGTAATCTTGGCTTATTGGGACAGCACTCCATCTGAGCTCCCAGCCAGGACTGGAAGGATTTTAAATTAACTTTAAACATGTTCAGGTTGCTTTTGTTTAAAATGTGCCGAACACTATTCTAGGCTTTAGAGCTTCCATGCAAAACGCATACAACCGTTTCTCTCACAGACTGGAGCGTTTAGAGGAAAGAGCATGAGGAACATGGAGCCCGTTCAGACACACGTGTAGGATCACTGACATGGGCTCAGAGTGCAGATGTGAGGGCCGTGAGGAGACCCCCCTAACCCCTTCTACTCCCCCCCCCCCCCCCCGCTGCATCTCCACCGCAGGGGGCAGGCCCCGCGGCCACGCCCGGCAGAGGGGCTCATCAGGAGGAGACAGACTCCCCCATGGAGTTGGAGTACTCGGCTCTGACCACTGCTCCCTCCTTGCCCTTCAGCACCTTCCAAGGGTCCAGACACCCATGGCATCCCGGGCTGAAGGCCTTCTCCTCCCCCTCCTCCCACCACAGGCTTTAAACTGCACAAGCGTCCCCGTAATCAACCCCTCCACTTCATCCTTTTCTGGCACCTGCTTCTCAGAGGACCCGATAACAGAGCAGGTCAGAGGGGAGTACAGCCGGTCTGAGGGCGGGAGGCCCGGGAGCAGTGCTAACCGAGCAGGGGTGCGGTACAGAGAAGGCAGCGAGGACAAGGACAGCAGGGTGATATAGATGCGCAAACCTCCGTCACAGGACAGAGCGTGTCCAGTTAGGAAAAAAGAGAAAGAAGAGAGCTTTAGGTAATGTGCCTGGAGTAGGAGAAAGAGGGAGGGAGGGAGGGAGGGAGGGAGGGCAGAGAGAAAGAGAAACAGAAGATTGTAGAGGTAGGCAAGGGCCAGCTAAAGATATAAATGAAAATACCCATCTTACCCGCCATAGTGAGGCACTTCATGGGGCCTGAATTAAGAAAGTATCCCTATTTAATTTTCCTTAAAATCTATTATTCATTCCGTTTTAACAAGGAAGGCCCACAAGGAAGAAAGCCAACACTGTCTGATTCCTTGGGTAAAGGAGCACTTTTGTAAAGTTAAAGTATTAACATGACACAAGGCTAAGCAACTTAGACAAACAGACCCTAAATAAAGACGGCTGAAGAGGGATAAACATGTATTTATCTTTTACGTAACAGTCCGGTTAGAGGCAGCTAGTGTAGGGCAGGTGGAAGGTCTGACCTGAAGGACCGCAGGGAGATCCAGGAGGGAGGAGGGGGAGGTGTGTGTGTGTGGGGCTCTGACACCTCCCATCCTGGCTCCCAGCACGGCTGCTCCGCGCCGCCCTTTCCCACTCCCCATGCGGTCAAAGGAGAAATCACAAGGGAAAATTTAAAAATACCTTCAGACAGTGGAAACCATTAACACAACATGCCAAAACTTAAGGAATGCAGAGAAAGCAGTGCTAAAAGGGAAGTTTATAATTGTAAACACTTGTATTAAAAATAGAAGATAGAGTCAAATTAACAGCCTAAGTTTACAGCTCAAGGAATAAAAAAGGACAAAGTAAACCCAACGCTAACAGAAGAAAGGGAATAATAAAGAGTAGAGCAGGGATAACTACAATAGAAAACAACAGGGGGAAAAATCAATGAAACTAAGAGTTGTTGTTTTTTTAAGATCAACAAAATTGACAAACCTTTAACTAGATTTAAAAAGTAAGTAAGACTATGCCGAAACCGGTTTGGCTCAGTGGTAGAGCATCGGTCTGTAGACTGAAAGGTCCTGGGTTCGATTCCGGTCAAGGGCATGTACATTTGTTGCGGGTACATCCCCAGTAGGGGGTGTGCAGGAGGCAGCTGGTCGATGTTTCCCTCTCATCGACGTTTATGGCTCTCTAGCCCTCTCCCTTCCTCTCTGTAAAAAAAATAAAAAAATAAATAAAAAATAAATAAATAAAGTAAGTAAGTAAGACTAAAATAACTAAAATCAGAAATGAAAGAGGAGATACTACAATCAAGGCCGCAGAAATAAAAAGGATTACAAGAGACCAACATGCCAACAAATTGGATAATTTAGAGGAAACACATGCTAGAAACACGCAACCTACCAAGGCTGAATCATGCAGAAATAGAAAATCTGAGCAGACCAACAACTAGCAAGGATATGGAATCAGTAATCAAAAACCTCCCAACAAAGAAAAGCCCAGACCAGATGGTTTCACTGGAGAGAATTCTGCCAAACATTTAAAGACCAATTAACATCATTCCTCCACCAAACTCTTCCAAAAAAATTAGAGGAGGGAACACTTCCAAACCCCTCCCATGAGGCCACCGTTACACTGATACCAAAGCCAGATGAAGATACTCCAAGAGGAGAAAACTACAGATTAATATCCCTGATGAATGCAAAAACCTCAACTAAATCCTAGCAAATTAAATTCAACAGCACAGTAAAAGTATTATCCCACCACAGCCAGGCAAGTATTATCCATTTGCTACTAGAAAGCAAAGATGGCTCATTATGTGAAAACCAATCAATATAATACACCACAGTAAGAAAGCGAAGGACAAAAACCACTTGCTAATATCAATCAATGCAGAAAAAGCAACTGACAAGATCCAACACTCTTTCATTACAAAAACACTCAATAGATTGTGAGCAGGGGGAGACTGACCCAAAAGAATGAGGCAGAAAAGCCCAACGGTAACATCACACACAAAGGCTGAAGACACAGCATTTTCTCTAAGTTTAGGAACCAAACAAGGATGCCCATTATTGCCATTTTAGTTAACATGGTATTAGAAGCAACTAGGTAAAATGAATAAGAGACATCCAAATGGGAAAGGAAGAAGCAAAAGTGATCTTTTTTTTTTTCCTCACAGATAACATGACCTTGTCCATAGAAAACCTAAAGATCTCTCTCTCTCTCTCTCTTTCTCTCTCTCTCTCTCTCTCTCTCTCCCTCCCTCCCTCCCTCTCTCTCACACACACATCTGACAGAACGAATAAATGTAGCAAAGTTGCAGGATATAAAATAAGCACAAAAATTAGCTGCATTTCTATATACCAGCAATGAACAACCCAAAAGGAAAATTAAGAAAATAATTACATTTACAAAAGCAGCAAAAGGTATAAAATATATAGAAATAAACATAACTTAGGAGGTGAAGGACTGATATATTAAAAACTAAAAAACATTACAGGAAGAAATTAAAACGATGGAAAGACATCCTATGTTCACGGATTACAAAACTTAATGTTGTTAGATGTCAATATTACCTAAAGCAATTTACAGATCCAACATCACCCCTATCTAAATTCCAACAGAATTTTTGCAGAAATAAAAATATCCTAAAATGTATATGAGACCCAAATGGACCCTGAATAGCCCAAACAGTTTTGAAATAGAAGAGCAAAGTTGAAGAATGCTCACCACCTAATTTCAAGACATATTACTAGGCTACAGCAAACAAATCACTGTAGCACTGACATAAAGACAGACACATAGACCAATGAAACAAAAGACAGAGCACAGAAATAACCTTTCTGTGTATGGTTAGATGACTTTCAACCAGGATGCCAAGGCCAGTCAATGGTGAAAGGACTGACTCTTCGACAAATGGTGTTTTCCACGTGAAAAAGAACGAAGTTGGACCCTTATCTTACACCATCATCAAAAACAAGCAAACAAAACAACCTCAAAATTAATGAAAGACCTAAATATAAGATCTCAAACTATAAAACTCCTGCATGAAAACATGTGGGAAGTGCCCTGGTTGATTTGGCTCAGTGGACAGAGCATCAGCCTGGAGACTGCGGGGTCCAGGGTTCGATTCTGGTCACGGGCTTGATCCCCAGTAGGGGGCGTGCAGGAGGCAGCCAATCAATGATTCTCTCTCATCAATGATGTTTTTTTCTCTCTCTCCCTCTCCCTTCCTCCTTGAAATCAATAAAGATATATTTTTTAAAAAACATGGGAACTGCTTCATGACACTGGTCTTGACAATGACTTCTATGCTATGACACCAAATGCACAGGCAACAAAAGCAGAAACAGAGAAGGGACTACATAAAACTAAACTTTTTTTTGCTCCTCAAAGGACACAATCAACTACAACAATGAAATGGCAACCTATGGAAAGGGAAAAATATTTGCAAATCATATATCTGATAGGGGGCTAGTACCTAGAAATAAAAAGATTTCCTTCAAACTAACAACCAGAAAACCAAGTAAGCTGGTTTACAAATGCAAATCAAAACCACTTATACCCATTAGGATGGCTACTATTAAAAAACAAAAGCAGAAAATAAGGTGATGGTGAGGACATGGAGAAATTGGAACCTTTGTGTACTGCTGGTGGGAATTTAAAATGGTGCAGCCACTATGGAAATTGTGCAACCAGTATGGCAGGTCATCAAAATAGTAAAAATAAAATTACCATATTAACCAGCAATATCGCCTCTGGGTATACATCCAAAATAATTGGAGTTGGGTTCTTCATGACATATTTTCACACCCATGTGCATAGATAGCCATATTGTTCACAATAGCCAAGAGCTTCAAGTAACCCTGATGTTTACCGGACACACAAATGGATAAATCACGCATACACAGAAATGTGGTATGTATGTACAACAGAATATTACTTAGCTTTTAAAAGGAAGAAACCCCTGCCCCATGTTAATATATGGATCGAGCTTGAGGATATTATGCTGACATAAGTCAGTCATAAAAAGACAGGTACTATATGATTTTGCTTTTCGGAGGTCTCTAAAGTAGACAAATGCATAGGCACAGAAGGAAGAACGTGGTTGCCAGGCAGGGAGAAGATGGGATGGGGAGTTCTTTACCGGTACAGAGTTGCAGTTTTGCAAGACGAAAACTGGAGATGGGTTGCACAGTAGTTGAATATACAGCCGACCCCGGAACAACATGGGCTTTCCTTTCTTCATTGCACCCTTTGCTCTCTTGGAAAATACTAGTTGACTGTATAAGTGGAGGTTTATTTCTGGCCTCTTGATACTATTTCATTGGTTGGTATAGTATGTCTGTATGTTTTTATGCCAGTACCATACTATTTTGATTACTATAGCTTTATAATATTATTTGAAATAAAATGATACTTCTAGTTTTGTTCTTATTTCTCAGGATTGCTTTGGTTATATGGAATATTTGTGATTTCATACACATTTTAGCAATACCTATTCTGTTTCTGTAAAAATTGCCATTGAAATTTTGATAGAGATTGTACTGAATCTATAGATGATTTGAGGTACTATGGACATTTTAACAATATATTCTTCTGCTCCATGAACATGGGATATCTTTCCATTTATTTGTGTCTTCTTTAATTCTCTCATGAAAATCTTATAATTTTCAACATACAAATCTTTAATCTCCTTGGTTAAATTTATTCCCAAGTATTTTGTTGGTTTTGATGTATTGAGAATGTAATTTTTTAGAATTTCTCTTTCAGATATTTTGTTATTAATGTATAGAAAAATAATTGATTTCTGTAAACCATTTTGTATCCTGTAACTTTACTAAATTTGTTGATTAATTTTAAAAGGTTTGTTTTGGTCAAATATATATATATATATGATCATATTATTTGCAAACAAAGAGATTTTTACTTCCACCTTTCTGATCTGGATGCCTCATTTCTTTTCCTTGCCTGGCTGTTCTAGCCAGGACTACCAGTACTGTGTTGAATAAGAGAGGTGAGAATGGGCACCCTTTCTTGTTCCTGATCTTAGAGAAAAAGTTTTCCACCCTTCACCATTGTGTATGGTGTTAGCCATGTTTGTCACCCATGGCCTTTATTACATTGAGGTATGCTCCTTCTATACCCAATTTGTACAGCTTTTATCATGAAAGGATTCTGCATTTTGTCAAATGAGTTTTCTGCATATATTGAAATGATCATATGATTGTTATAATCCATTCTATTAATGTGATGTATCAAATTTATTGATTTGCAGACACTGAAGCATCCCTTATATGCTAGGGACAAATCCTACTTGATCACAGTGTATGATCATTTTCAGTGCTATTGAATTCGATTTGCTGATATTTTGTTGAGAATTTTTGCATCTACATTCACCAAGGATATTGGCCTGTAGTTTTCTTTTTTAAAATATGCTTCTATTGATTTTTTTATATAAAGGGAGAGAGATAGAAAAATAGAAATATCGACCAGCTGCCTCCTGCATGCTCCGTACTAGGGATCGAGCCTACAACCCAGGCACGTGCCAGTGATCTCTTGGTTCATGGGTCGAAGCTCAAACACTGAGCAACACTGAACAGACCTGTAATTTTCTTTTCTTGTCCTTATTTGGCTTTGATATCAAGGCAATGCTGGCTTAGTAAAATGAGTTTGCGAGTGTTCCCTTGTCTTTAATTTCTTGGAAGAGTTTGAGAAGGATTGGCAATAATTCTTATTTAAAGGTTTGGCAGAATTCACTAAAGAAACCATTTGGGCAAGACTCCTCCAAAGTCACGTGATGTACGGTAACCAGCAGCTTCCTCCAAAGTAATTCTGTCTCTGGCTGAGCTCCACATTGCTCTTGTTGAGGAGCGGGTCTGAGGGAGGCGGTCATCTCCAACCACGTGCTTACATCCCTGCCTCGGGGCACTGTGGGAATCCTTCCAGCTTTGGCCAGAGGGAGCCTTCAGTGGCCCCGATGTCGCTTTGACAAAACTTCATCAATGTGGTCAAGCATCTCAAAGTATCAGAGACAGAATTATCTTACAGATATATAGAGAGTATGCATCAAAAGATCTACTTAGCTAGTGGGGAAGCCAGAGGATGACAGCATAGTTCAAAGGAGATACAAAATCCGCTGCACACACACATGCATATCTGACTTCCTCGTGTATATATGTGTATAGCATGCATATGTTCACACATGTGTATATACTACACATATATGTGCATCAAACACACATATACATATACGCATATATGTACATATATATTTATGTTTAAAGTGGAAAAACATTGCTAAATTAGGTATAAAAACGGTTAATGCCATTCAGTGCATTAAACCCTAACTTTTGGAGTTAACTTCTGCCACGAGTGAAATCATTTGGAGCTGTACGGTCAGCAGAATAATGGCTCCTAAAGATGTCCAAACTGTAATTTCTGCAACCCGTGACTGTGTTACCTTACATGGCAGAACCAGCCAGAGTATTCGACGTGGCTGTGCCTGGGCCGGAGCACGTGTCAGCCTCCATTCAGGCCACACGGCCGCCCGCTCTCTGCCAGGCCTGGACGGGTGGGCGGGCTCAGTCAGTGCCCCGGGGAAGCCTGGACTCCGCCCTCAGGCTTCCCTGGTCGGTGCCTGTTCGCGGTCTTGTCTGCATGTACCACCCCAGCGGGGAGAGAGAGGCTGCTGTTCCAGAGAGACCTTTGGGTCAGGAGGGCTGGGACAGCCCGTGCTGTGGCAGAGGCATAATTAATTCTTCCCGAGGACTGTCTGTCCGGCGGCGTGGTGATTTCCAAAGGAACGCACCGCTACTGAAGCAGAGCACTCAGTGCCTCTGGGGCATGTTCGAGGGCCAGTACCTCCTTACTTCTTCTGTAAGGGCACAGTGCCCACACTCCAGGTCCTGGGCAAGGCAGAGGGGCCTCTCGCCAGCATTGGCCTGGTGCTCAGGATGCTGTGGGGGCAAACGGTCTCCAAGGGAACAGGCATGCATGCATCACTCTGCTGCCCCACATAACTCACCATCGAACCGGAGGCCCAGACCGGGGCCAGGGCCGGCCTGGACAGGCAGCAGGAGCACCTCTTCCTGGGCACTCCGCTGTGAGTGAGCTTCCTCCTCCCCTGACAGCTGCACCTGACGTGATGGGGAACAATGAAAAGCAGCAGCACGCGGGCAAAGGCACCGAGGCCCAAATAAACCTCAGGCTGAAGGGCAGCGGCCTCCAGCCCGCCAGGGCCTCACGGGGGTACGTTCTTCAAACTCACTCCTAGCCGCCACTTCCCTCCGCCACAGGAGCACAGCAAACGGAGAACACCCCCCATAAAGGGAACATCATTGGCCTGGTAAGGGATTTAGGGTCGACAGTGGGTCAGAAGATCAGTACATCTGTCCTTCCCTTCTTGCTGTCATCGGAAAGCACAGCGACTCTCATTGTGACCTGCTCTGTCCTGTGATCCAAGTCCTGACACTGAGCACGTGGGAAGTGACAGCCAAGGCCAGTAGTCACTGGTCGCGGTTGCGCCTGCATATACTGCTGCTCGTCCCACTTTAGTTTGGGCTCGAAGGGAACCCAGCGCCCTCAGCAGCCACCCTGAAGCGCCTGTTTGCCGCAGTCCAGCCCTCCCTGCCCACAGCGCACACGGTCTGGGGGCCTCCCCCCTGGACAAGGCTTCCAGCCAGGCCAACTGGGCCAATCAGAATGGACCCTGAGACTTCTGTTCAATTCTTTTGTTGGACTTGTGTGACCCAGCACCTGCTCCAGTGACCTGCCGCGGAAGAACACAATGCCCCGCAGAGGGAGGGGAGGCAGATGGGGAGAACGGAGAAGGCAGATCCTGGTCCTGGATCGGTCCTGAGCACCAGGCCTGGAGCCACTGCCGTGTCCCTTGTAGTGGCCTGTGGCTGTGAAGGGACCCCCTCCCTCATGTAAACTGGGTGTTTATCGCTTACAAAAAGGTGGCAGCAGCTCACAGTAAATATTGCTTTTTAACTGCAACTCAGATATGGAACTGAAGCAAGGTTTCGGAGACTGCAGAACCCACTCCCATACAGCGATGCTGATTATTCTCTCCTATTGCGCTTATTACAAAAAGGGTGTTAAATGATTTCATGGCCTTCATTTTGAAAAATACTGCTGTATGAGATTAGGTTAAAAACGTATTTCACCAGGAAGAATGATGTAAGAAATGACATAGTAATTTTAGTAAATCACGTTATTGAGGAAAATAGGAGGTTTGGTCCCTAAATCAAGTATCTAGCCACAGAAAATTGCTATTTCACCATTTCTTTCTGACTGCCAGCTCACATGTCTACCAGAAGAGAAGAAAGAATATTGATCTAGAAATAAATGAATTACAAAAAGAAAAAAAAAAAAAGGTAAGAGCCTTAAAAAACAACATATAGCCCTGCTGGTGTGGCTCAGCGGTTGAGCATTAACCTATGAACCAGGAGGTCAAGGTTCAATTCCTGGTCAGGAACACATGCCCGGGTTGTGGGATCGATCCCCAGTTGGGGGCATGGAGGAGGCAGCTGATCAATGATTCTCTCTCAGCATGGATGTTTCTATCTCTCTCTCCCTCTCCCTTTCTGAAATCAATAAAAATGTTAAATAAATAAATAAATAAAATAAACCATGTCTAAAAAGAGAAAGTATGGGGCAAGAGTAGATTTTACGGCTATTCAAAGGGAAAATATTACAAAAATTAATAAATAATAATAATACAAGAATAAACTGTGTTTTACACACTCACAACTAGAAACATACTTCTCCCCACCCTGTGTAAGGAAAGAGACATCTAAGTCTTGCTGATGAGCTGAGTTAGATGATTTATTTATCTCCATTACAGGCTAAAGATAGTAATTACGTGAAGCTCAGCACTGCTGAGTATGTAAAAATAGTGCCTTCCTGATAAGATCAGACCTCTGGGCAGATCTGGAGAGAAAAGGAGGGAGGGAGGGAGGCAGAGGGAGGCGGGCAGAGATTGAACACTGGCGGGGTAAGCCTCTGGCTGGCCTGTGTATGCAAGCTCTGAAAGATACTACAAACAGTTTCTGAAGTTCCAGCCCAGTGTTGCCGGCTGCATAAGACAGTCGGGTATTTTAACAGTTTCCCATGGATCTCATTTGCATTGTTAGTGAGCCAAAGCTCCCTTTTGATGTCTGCTCAAAAGCACTGCAGCCTTGATTACCTCTGTGGACCCAGCGGTGGCAGTCTGCAGGCTGGCTGGAATGGAGGCGGTGAGAAGAGCAGCACTGAGCAGCAGCTGCGGGACACCGGGCGTGGCTGGAGGCTGACTCCTCCCCCTTTCCTAGAAGGCTCAGTTCAGGGAAGCTGCCTGCCTCTCTGAGAAGCCCCCTGACTCTCCTGCCTCCAGGATGGAAATGTAGTCATTTCAGAACAGAGGGAAGCCAAGACAATCAGATGCAAACTCAGGAGAAGTGCCTTCTGGGAACTTTCCGAGTGTTAGTGAAAATCAAACCTCACTGCAAGGTATTTTAGATTTCATTTCCATCTTTAGAGTGTTCAAATACATTCCACCTGCACTACTAACGTTAAGCAGTTACAGTGTTTGATTAATACCTGCAAACGTCATGAAGAAGACATAAAGCTCTCCTTGAAATTGGCTAAATTGTTTCGGCTCTCTTTTAAGAAATGTAAGCACTGTTCACAAGGTATGTGTGTGTGTGTCTGTGTGTGCACACACACATTGCTTTTTATTACAAAATTTTCAGACATACAAAAAAAAAGAAAAAGAAAAGAGAATCATAGGATCATCAAAATACCTATCTCCTAGCCTGGCTCGTGTGGCTCAGTAGTTGAGCATCTACCTATGAACCAAGGGCTGGAGGTGAGCTGCTGGCAAAGCCAGCCGCCCTGAAGACTCACCCCGCTTTGGGGAGACCTGCTGTCACACCCCCAGGGGCGCCCTCCGGACGGCGGCCGTGCACCAGCAGACAGACCAGTGGGTGTGCGGAGTTCTGAGGAGCAGGCGGAATGCTCGCAAGTCTGGGCAGAGGCAGGAATGCTGGTCTAAGGGCACCCGCCCCGGCGCCCGCCCGGCCCCGCGCATCGGGAAGGAGGCGGCCGCACAAAGGAGAGCGGACCGCCCGGCTGTCCCCGCCCCGGGCCCGGACCCGGCTCTCCCACCGGAGCACCCGCCCCGCCCGGGGGCCCGTCCCGGGCGCCGGACACCCAGCTCCAGGGCAGAGTCTACCCCCGAGTCTCACTCCAAGGCGGAACCGTCATCTCTGTTCTCTCTCCGGAGGAAAGTGAAGAGTGAACGCTCCAGAGGAGCCAGTGCGAGCCACACGCGCGCACACACGCCCCGCGCCCGGGAGGCCGGGGCCCGCCTCCGGGAGGGGCCGCCACACCGGCCCGGTGCCCGCACCCCCTCCCGGCGGCCCTACCTCCCAAGAGTGTTTGCGGCGGGTCTGGGACCCCTCAGCGTCCCCCGCCGCCCCCAGCGCGGCCACCACCGCCCCCAGCGCGGCCCCCGCCGCCCCCAGCGCGGCCCCCGCCGCCCCCAGCGCGGCCCCCGCCGCCCCCAGCGCGGCCACCACCGCCCCCAGCGCGGCCACCACCGCCCCCAGCGCGGCCACCGAAGCTCAGGTCCCCGGGGGCGCGTTCGCAACCCCCGCGCCAGCGCCTGGAAACCGCAAACTTCTGTCTCCGCCGCCACAGCCACCAGCCCCGCGCCGGGCGAGCGCCGGGGGGCGGACCGCCCCCGCGGCAGCCCGGGGCCCCCAGCCGCGCACCGGACCCCGCGGCGACCGGTCACCAGGTCGCGCCCGCGCGCACTCGCCCCGGGCGGCGCCCACCTACCTGCTCCGCCGCCGCCTCCGCGCCGGGCCGCCGCCACTTATTGTCCGGCCGCAGCCCGCGCCCCGGTCCCGGCCCCGGGCCGCCTTCCTCCTGCGCCTCCTCCTTCGCCGCCGCCCGCGGTCCTGCTCGGCGCGGGAGCCGCACCGCCCGGCTCCCCGTTCGCTGGGCGGCCGGCGCCCGCCGCATCCCCGGCCCGGCGGCCCGCGCCTCGCTCCGGTCCGCACTTACAGCGGCGCCGGCTCCGGCTCCGGCTCCGGGTCCGGGCGCCGGGCTCCGGGCCGCTCCCCGCGTCCCTCCTCTGCGTCCCGGTCCGGCCGTCCCGCCGCCGGTCCGCTGTCAGCCCGGCTCCCGCTCCGCTCCCGCCGCCCCGCCCGCCGCCCGCGGCCGGTGCGCCGCTGCCAATGAGGCTCCGCGGATGCGCCGTTCCGGCCCCGGCATTGTGTCAGGAGGGAGGGAGGGGGAGAGGAGGGAGGAGAGAGGGGAGTGAGGAAGGGAGGGGGGAGCTGAGAGAGGAGGGGGAGAGGGAGGAGGGAGGGAAAGGAAGAGAGTGGGCGCGCCAGACCCTGCGGCTGCGGGCTGGGCTGCCTCCGACAGAGACAAGGCGCTGGTGCCCCGGGCGCGGGGCGCGGGGGACGGAGGGACAAAGCCCGGCCTCTGGGCCTCTCCCTCCCCTCAGCGCCTAGGACTCGGTGTGGCCTCCGGCTCCGCACCCAGGACCCCAAGGTCCATCCAATGAAGAGGAGCGCCGGTGGCTGCAGGAAACGCAGAACCCAGACAGGATGGGAGCGGTCCCACCGGGCCTCTGCCTGGGGTGGGGAGGGTGGGGGGGGGAGAAAGGGAAGAGGAGAGAGAGAGATAGAGAGAGAGAGACCCGCGCCAGGCCTTTATCCTGGGAACAGTCCTGTGATTCGGGAGGGGTTAGTTGTTCTTTCTTTACATCTGATCGAACTGGAGAGGTTAACGCGAAACAGCTAGTAAATGACAGGATATTTATTTATTTATTTATTCATTCATTCATTCATTACATTTACATTCAATAGTACTCTGCATTACCCCACAGTGCTTAGAAAGTCATGAACTTTATAGTGTCCCCCATCTTTCAAATATCCACCGGGTCCCGTACATAGCTATCACAGTAATACTGACTGTTTTCCCGGGTCCCGTACATAGTTATCACAGTGTTACTGACTGCTTTCCCCGGTCCCGTACATAGTTATCACAGTATTACTGACTGCTTTCCCCGGTCCCGTACATAGTTATCACAGTATTACTGACTGCTTTTTCCTGGTCCCGTACATAGCTATCACAGTATTACTGACTGTTTTCCCGGGTCCCGTACATAGCTATCACAGTATTACTGACTGTTTTCCCCAGGTCCCATACATAGCTATCACAGTATTACTGACTGTTTTCCCAGGTCCCGTACATAGCTATCACAGTAATACTGACTGTTTTCCCCGGGTCCCATACATAGCTATCACAGTATTACTGACTGTTTTCCCGGGTCCCGTACATAGCTATCACAGTATTACTGACTGTTTTCCCGGGTCCCGTACATAGTTATCACAGTATTACTGACTGCTTTCCCCGGTACCGTACATAGTTATCACAGTATTATTGACTGTTTTCCCCGGTTCCGTACATAGCTATCACAGTATTACTGACTGTTTTCCCGGGTCCCGTACATAGTTATCACAGTGTTACTGACTACTTTCCCCGCTGCAGCCTGCAGTCCGGCTGTTCCATGACTATCAAAGTGTAGCCTCAGTCCCTTCACATTTTCCACCCAACCCCCCCACCTCCTTCCTTTGACCACTGTCAATCTCTTCTCTGTATGTATGAGTCCATCAAGTTAAATCAGATGTATTTGTCTTTCTCGGACTTGTTTCACTTAGCATAATACCCTCAGGTTCGTCCATGCTGTCCCAAAAGGGAAGATGTCGCTGCTTATGCAGAGGAGTATTCCGCTGTGTGACTGGACCACAGCTCTTTTACCCACTCACCCGTCTCCTGATGGGCCCGTGAGCTGCTTCCACAGCTTAGCTATTGTAAATAACGCTGCAATGAGCACAGGGGTGCACATTTTCTTACGAAATAATGTTTTTGTGTTTCTTTGGATATAGTTATAGAAAAGCAATCACTGGGTCATAGGCAGTTCCATTTTTGTTTTTGAGGATTCCAACCTGATCTGTCCTGACTGATGTGCACCTGCTGGGACCCCAGGAGGAAGAGGGCGGGTCCCCCAGGGAGATGCTCACTGTATCTCCAGGTGAGCTGACGGCAGAGCTCCTGAGGCACCGACAGGTGGGAGAAACGTTCCCCACAGGCTTCCAATGTGTGTCCCTCTGCCAAGCCCGCCTCTCTCTACACCATGAATGAGTTCATTTGTAAAACTAAATTTATTTTTAAAAATACTTACCTTGTGACTACATAATTATATAGCTCGATATTTTGGTGAAAGTTTAGTGGATTCATCCAGTAATAATACTTGAGAGTCCTCAGTTTCTGTAACCCTGGTTTTAACTTTCTTCCTCCTCTAGAGGCATTTTCCTCCTTCCCCTCCTCCTTCCCCTCGTCCTCCTCCTCCTTCTGACAGGTCACCAGCCCACGGGAAGGACCAGGTGGCAGAGAGAGGCTCTCCTGCTCTCCCAGGCCCTGGCCTGCTGCTACTGGCATGAAGTGCAAAGCAAATTCTGAGGTAGGAAAAGCTTGAGGGGATTTGTTGTAGGGCTACTAGTATATCTGGGTGTTGTGAAGGCCAATTCAATTTTCTTCTGACATAGAATGGACTGCTTGCTTATAATTAAATAGAATACATTGAGTATTATTTATTCAATGAGCTAATATTTACTGAGTAGCTATTGCATGCTCCCCAGACCTCAGCTAAGTAAGCACTTCCTTGGTATCATCTCATTGGTTCTCCTGGAGAAGGGGGTGGGCTGGAAGCCCGGTGAGGTCAGGTATCTGTTGCCTGGTGCACCTGGCGTACAGCAATGGCTCGATCAGTGCCAGGTGAGTTCATGGGCAGTTCTTTTGCAGAGGAGGAATGGGAGGCTCAGAGGGTTAACTGACCTGCCCCAGAGTGTGGAACTAGAGAGTGGTCCTGCCTATCATTAAACTCAGGTCTGGATGCTGTAAAGACTGGAGAAACCCAAGCGATGCTTAGAGAAATGGAGTCACACAGCTTTATCACGCTGTGGTCTCAGAGGAGTCGCCTCCAAAATCTGAGCAAAGCAATATGGTGGGAGCTTTTCTTTTATGCCTTTGGTGTCTTTGTCCCCCAAATATGGATTATACTTCCGGACCTTTCACGGGCTCTGCAAATAGGCTCAGGTGTTGGGGGTCTTGAGATCATACCTAAGGGCCTGGCCTGGTGCCAGTGCTTATAACCCCCCTTCGGGGGGATTTGTGCTCTTCATGGTTTATGGCCTCTGTAAGATGTGAGCATTTTGGTAACAGGTCTTGCAAGACCAGATTGTGGAGGAAGAGGCAGTGACTTAATTATAGGTCATCAAGAATGTACATTAGCTTGCTGGCACAGATTCAGATTGCTAGCCCCCCAAATATCAGGGTTACATTGGAATCAGCTTTTTAGCCTTCTCCTGACGAATCCCTGATCACTGCACAGGTGGTTCTTCCACCTGAAGAACCCCACAAGGGCCCCGGGAAAGAGGGACGGCGAAGGGGAACCGCTCGCTCAGCCCTCAGGAGTGTGCGTGTGGCACGGTCACTAGAGTGACACAGGGAGGTGAGCAGCACAGGCTGGGCATGTAAAAGGTGCTCAGTATATGTTTGGGGTAAAATCTAGACTTGACCTAATATGAACATGCAATGTAAGATTGATCTGAGTCAGAGTAGTCTAGAAGAATTTTCTGGAAGATGTGGGATGGTTACTGGATTTCCTTAGAGCAAGGGAGCCCTGGTTTGACAATGAGAGCACCAGGGCTGTTGTGTCTGAGTTTAAAACACGGCTTTTGTAATTACTAATGCTAAAAATAGAGATAATAATATCAGCTTTATAAGGTTGTTAAAAGGACTGAATTAGTTAATACATAGAAAGCCTGACTCATAGTAAACATTTAATAAACATTAGCTGTTATTATCAAAGCTTTCTTTCCAACTACAATCTCCTGATAAATAAATATTTATAAAATACCAGAAACAACTAAATAAAGACACAACACAATACTACAAAGAAAGAAAACATTTTTCTTAATGCTTACCTAGTGTAAAATCATCAGCTCCGACTGCCTATTAGAGGAGAGGGTTTTTGTTTTTAATATTGGAGATACTTTCTATTAGCAGACGGGGTGAGGCCCCACAGATGAACTTACTGTACAGACAGGACAGGAGCACCGAGTGAGACACTGGCGCACACAGGAGGCAGCGCTGAGCCGGACACAGCCTCCGCTTCCCGGACCCAGGCTCTACAAAGTTCACGGATCAGAAATAGCATTTTAAACAAGCTGTTCCAGGTCCACTTGAGGAACGCTGCTTTGCCCTTCCATCTACTCTCCTCTTGCTTACCCCCTCCCCCACCCTCCCACACACGTTGACCTCCGGATTTTTTCCTTCCTAGATTGCTAAACTCCTGTGATGAATCCAATGATGGATGTGCATTCCTATTTAATTCCATGCACATTTGTTTTGTTCTACATTTGCACAGATCACCATTATTGGGGTATAAAGAGGAATAAAAACACTTTATGCTAGCAGGGAGTTTCAATCTGGAAGAAAATACGAGAACGTGAAATGCTGTAATAATAAGATTACGGTGTTTTTTGCTCTTATAATGTGCTTTACACGTAGACAAGGTGGAAAGCACTGAGTAAGAGAGGTTCAAAAGTTGAACCTGGAGGAGGAAAACCAGAAAAGGCTTCAGGAAGGAGGCAGCACTTCCCAGCTGCTTTCCTGAAGGAAATCTCTCTTATGGCGGAGAGGCCAGCGGGAATATGCACAAAGCAGTGAAGCCCTGAGGCTGTGGGTGTGTGGACTCAACCAGAACTGCTCAGAGGTGACAAACTCAGGGACCAGGGAAGTAACATGGAGGAGTGAACTAATAGCTACAAGGCAGTGGGGAGTGGTGGGAACTGTGACAAGTGAGAACATAGTCTCCTCTTCTATAGAGGCAGCCACTGTCATTCCTATCCCAGCACACTGCTGCGATATGGGAGTGTTGGTCTAATTGATCAGATGCTTTGATTTAAAAAACAAACAATGTTGGAAATGTAGGTTTGGGTATGAAACCTCCCAATGTTTTATAGAGCTTGACGACCAACTAAAAATTTTAAAATATCCTATACACAAAATAAAACATGCCTGCAGGCACCAAGAAAGGCAGTCAGTTATCTACAAGAAAGCTCCCATGAGGCTTGATTTCTCAACAGAAATACTGCAGGTCAGAAGGTAATGGAAGTAAGTATTCAAAGTAATGAAAAACAAGGGTCTATAACCAAGACTATTCTATCCAGCAAGGCTATCATTTAAAATTGAAGGTGAAATGAAAAACTTCCCAGACAGGAAAAAAAAAATCGAGAGAAAGGCTTAAAGAATAAAAATGGCAACAAATAAGTACCTATCAATAATAACCTTAAATGTAAATGGTTTAAATGCTCCAATCAAAAGACATAGGATAAGAAAACCTGACCCATATATATATGCTGTCTATAAAAGACATACCTCAGAACAAAAGATACACACAGGACAAAAGTGAAGGAATGGAAAAAAATATTCCATGCAAATGGAAATGAAAAGAAAATTATGGTAGCAATACTTAAGTTGACAAAATATACTTTAAAACAAGAGACAGCTAAGACCGGTTTGGCTCAATGGATAGAGTGTTGGCTTGGGGACTGAAAGATGCTGGGTTCGACTCCAGTCAAGGGCATGTACATTGGTTGCAGGCACATCCCTGGTAGGGGGTGTGCAGGAGGCAGCTGATCGATGATTCTCTCTCATCGATGTTTCTAACTCTCTATCCCTCTCTTCCTCTCCATAAAAAATCAATAAAATATATTTAAAAATAAAAAATAAAAAAAAATAAAACAAGCTGAAACCAGTTTGGCTCAGTGGTAGAGCGTCGGTCTGCGGACTGAAAGGTCCCGGGTTCGATTCCGGTCAAGGGCATGTATATTGGTTGCGGGCACATCCCCGGTGGGGGGTGTGCAGGAGGCAACTGGTCGATGTATCTCTCTCATCGATGTTTTTAGCTCTCTATCCCTCTCCCTTCCTCTCTGTGAAAAATCAATAAAATATATTTAAAAAATAAATAAATAAATAAATAAATAAATAAAACAAGAATCAAAGAAGTTCACTGCATAATACTGAAGAGATCAATTCAACAAGAGAATAAAACTCTGGTATAAATATATATGTACCCAATATAGGAGCACCTAAAAAACAAACCAACGAAAACTCTTGGATGATTTTAAAGGGTCAGATCAACAGTAATAAATTCATAGTAAGGGACTTTAACACTCCACTGACATCGCTGGGTGAATCTTCCAGACAAAAAATGAATGATAAAATAACATACTATGTCAGAGGAGTTTAATTGATATTTACAGAATATTTCATCCCAAAGCTGCAGAATATACATTCTTCTCAAGAGTACATGAAACATTCCCAAAGATAGACCACATATTAGGACACAAAATAAGTCTTAAAAAATTCAAGAATTAAAAAATTCAATCATAGCAAACATCTTCTCAGATCACAATGGCATAAAACAAAATCAATTGTAAAAATGCCCCCCAAAATTAAAAAACATGGAGTCTAATATGTTATCAAACAATGAACAAGTTACCAATGAGATCAAAGGAAAAAGAAAAACTTCCTGGAAACAAATAAAAATGAACACACAACAACCCCAAATCTATGGGACACAGTGAAAGCAGTTCTGAGTGGGAAGGTCAGAGTATTACAGGCCTACCTCAAGAAACAAGAAAAATCTAAAGTTATCTGATAAACAATCTAGCCCTACATCTGAAAGAACTAGAAAAGGAACAAGAAAATAAAGACCAGAGTAAATAGAAGGAAGAAAATAAAGGTCAGAGCAGAAATAAGTAACATAGAATCTAAAAAAAATTAATACAAAAGATCAATGAAACCAAGAGCTAATTATTTCTAAAGATAGACAAGATTGGTGAAATTTTAGCCAGATGCATGAGGAAACAAAGAGAGAGGACCCAAATAAATAAAATCAGAAATGAAAGAGGTGAAGTAATAACTGACACCAAAGAAATACAAAGGATTGTAAGAAAATACTATGAACAACTATATGCCAACAAATTGGACAATCTGGGCAAGATGGACAAATTCATAGAAACATATAATCTTCCAAACTCAGTCAGGAGGAACCAGAAAACCTGAATAAATGGATAACAACTAATGAAATTGAAGCAGATATGAAAAAACTTTAAACAAACAAAAGTCCTGGACCAGATGACTTCAAGATGAATTTTTCCAAGCATTCAAAGAAGAATTAACACATATCTTCCTCAAACTATTCAAAAAATTCAAGAGGAAAGAAGACTTCAAAGATCTTTTTGTGAGACCGGCATTATCCTAATTGCAAAACCAAATACAGACTGCAAAGACTGCTAAAATCTATGTTCAAAATATTAACAAAATATTATCAAACAGGATAAAGCAATACATTTAAAAAATCACACAACATGACCAAATGGGATTTATTCCAGAGATGCAAGCCTGGTACCACCTTCCAAATCAAATATGTGATACAGAAGAGCCGAGATGTCACCTTAGGTAATTGCCAGTACTTGCTGCCTCCTAGATCCACAACAAAATTACAACTAAAACATGAACAACCATCATTCAGAACTGCCTGAAAACTGACTGAATGGAAATCCTACAACCAGGAAAATAAAGAAGAAAGCACTTAGAGACAAGTAGGCAGGATGGAGGTACGGAACAGGCTGGCCCAACACCACATGTGACTATAACCATGGTTATAAGGTTTTTCAAGAATTTCCTAGAAAAGGCCAATAAGTTTAATGAGACCCAACTAGAAATTAAACATAAACTGACAGAAATAAAAAACAAAAAAACAAAAAACAACAACACATTATACAGAGACCTAACAGCAGACTGGAGGAACACAAGAATCAAGTCAAAGATTTGGAATACAAAGAGCCAAAGGACAGTCCTCTAGAGAAGCAAGAAGAAAAGAGAATCCAGAAAGTTGAAGATAGTGTAAGGAGCCTCTGAGACAACTTCAAGCGAACCAACAACATCAGAATTATGGGGGTTCCAGAAGAAGAGAGAGTGCAAGATACTGAAAACCTATTTGAGGAAATAATGTCAGAAAACTTCCCCCACCTGGTGAAAGAAAAAGGAAACACACAGAACAGCAAACAAGAGGAATCCAAAGAGGAACACACCCAAGACACATCATAATTAAAATGCCAAGGGCAAAAGACAAAGAGAGAATCTTACAAGCAGCAAGAGAAAAGCAGTTGGTTACCTATATACGGGAGCACCCATACAACTATCAGCTGATTTATCAACAGAAACTATGCAGGCCAAAAGGGAGAAGCAAGAAATATTCAAAGTGATGAATAGCGAGAACCTACAACCAAGATTACTGTATCCAGCAAAGCTATCCTTCAGAATTGAGGGGCAGATAAGGAGCTTCACAGATAAGAAAAATCTAAAGGAGTTCATCACCACCAAACCAGTATTATATGAAATGCTGAAAGGTATTCTTTAAGAAGAGGAAAAAGAAAAAAGATAAAAATTATGATCAACAAATACATATATATCAGCAAGTGAATCTAAAAATCAAGTGAATAAATTTCTTCCCTTGCACTCTTTCTAAAACTCAATGAATAAAAAATTCTCTCAGGTGAAGATTAACAACAACAACAACAACAAAAAATACCAGCAACATTTTCACATATACAGAAAAAATATTCCAAAAAGTATATGCTATCAAAAATGACCTGGAATAGCCTCAGCAATCTTAGGAAATAAGAACAAAATTGGAGAGATCATGTTGTAATTGAAAGTCTGTACTGGCACAAGAAAAGATATATAGATCCATAGGACAGACAGAGAACCCAGAAATTGACCCAAGCCATTACACTCAATTAATATTTTACAAAGGAGGCAAGAATATACTATGGAGTCTCTTCAGTAAATGCTGTTGAGAAAATTGGACAAGCACATGTAACAAAGTGAAACTAGACTGCCAACATACACGAGAATGAACTCAAAATGGATTAAAGAATTGAATGTAAGTCACAAAACCATAAAAATTCTAGAAGAAAATATAGGCAGTAAAATTTCAGACATCACATGTAGCAGTATTTTTGCTGATACATATCCCAAGGGAAGCAAAGGAACAAATAAATAAATGGTATTACATCAAAATAAAAAGCTTCTGCACAGCAACCATCAACAAAACGAAAGGGGGACCCACTGTGTGGGAGAACATATTTGCCAATGATACATCTGATAAGGGGTTAATTTCCAAAATATATAAAGAACTTACTCAGTTCAATGCCAGGAAGACAAACAATTCAATTAAAAATGGGCAAAGGACCTGAATAGACACTTCTCCAAAGAGGACATACAGATGGGCAAGAAACATATGAAAAGATGCTCAGTCACTGATCATCAGAGAGATGTAAACTAAAACTGCAATAAAGTATCTCCTCACACCAGGCAGAATGGCTACCATCAATAAATCAACAAATGACAAATGCTGGCAAGGATGTAGAGAAAAAGGAACCCTAGTACACTACCGGTGGGAATGCAGACTGGTGCAGCCACTGTGGAAAACAGTATGGAGTTTCCTCAAAAAATTAAAAATGAATTTGTCATTTGACCCAGCAATCCAACTTCTGGGAATATATCATATCCTAATAATCCTGAAAGACAAATCAGGAAGAACATATGCACCCCTACGTTCATAGCAGCACTAGCCTAGATCTGGAAACAGCCCACATGCCCATCAATAGATGAGTAGATAAAAAATAAAAAAAATAAAAAGTTGTGGTACATTTATGTAACAGAATACTATGTGACTATAAAAGAAGAAGGAACTATTACCCTTTGGGACAGCATGGATGGGCCTAGAGATGATTATGCTAAGGGAAATTAGCCAGTCAGAGAAAGACAAATATCACATGATCACTCTTATGTGTGCAATCTAATGAACAAAATAGGACCAGAGGCATGGATACATGGAACAGACTTGTAGATCTCAGAGGGAAGGGGGTTGGGGGGAACCGGAAGAGATTAACCAAAGAACTTATATGCATGTCTGCATAGCCCACGGATGCAGACAATCGTGTGTTGAGGCCCTGGGGTGGAGTGGAGGCTGGGGGAGAGGAGCAAATGGGGAGCATCTGTAATACTGTCAACAATAAAAAATAATAAAGGACATTTATCTAAGTATTTATTTGTTTGGGCTGAAGGGAGATATATGCTTATTGGGCAAGGTTTTGGCAGTACAAAAATATGTAAATAGAAATTGAAAATTACCCACAAGTCCACCACTCTGAATGAGTACCTTTAACCTATTTACTCTTAGACTTTAAAAAAATGTACATTGATCACATCCAACTCTCTATTACTCATCCCAACCCAATGTGATTCTTTCCTTGGGGAAATGCTACTAAAAACAGTACATCTCCCAGACTCCTTTGCAACTCACTGTGGCAGAGCCAACTTGGCCTGTAATACCTTAGCATCCTTCTGGAAGTGATTTGCTTTCCCGCCCTTGTCATTGCTTGCCTCCTCTCTCCGTCTGCCTCCTTATTGCACAGAAGTAGGACTAGAGGAGCCGTACTGTGGCCATGGAATGGAAGTCAAACCGGGCAAAGGAGCGAAAACATAGCCCTGGATATGGATAGCATGGAATCGTGGGCTAGCGGGAATGCATTTCTCTGCTCTTCTTTTTATTTTTAAATGTTTTTTTTATTGGTTTCAGAGAGAGGAAGGGGGAAGGAGAAGGGAATAGAAACATCAACATTGAGAATCACTGATCGGCTGCCTCCTACACATCCCATACTGGGCTTTGAGCCTGCAACCTGAGCATGTGCCTTTGACTGGGAATTGAACCATGACCTCCTGGTTCAGAGATTGATGCTCAACCACTGAGCCACCTGGATGGGCTATACTTCTTTGAAATAGCAGCATGCTTGGTGGCTGGTTTCTGTTACATGCAACCAAACACAATTCCTGACTGTTTCACCAGTTGTTGAAAAAAAAAAAAAAAAGGTCACCTTGTGTATTGATACAGCTTCATTCACTCACCCGATCCTGTTGCTGTATTGGCATACAACTGCACTTCTTTGGTCATTTTTGTTTTCTGAACAGTTTTAAAAACCACAGCTAAAGGGAGGGCACACCATCCTGGCAGCATTCTGGGACTCTTAGCTTTAGGGAGTTTGTGCTTTTCAGAGGTTTCCTGCCGAAAATTCAGATTTGGGATAAGAACATAGGTACTGATTGCACATTTTGTAGCTAAAGGCCTATCACGAGCTGTGATGTGAGCTTGTGTCACTGGCCTCCCTCGCTTCCAGGTTCCAGAGAAATATAATCGAATGGGAACCTCACAAAAATTCATGCATAACTACCTTTTGAGGTACTTTCACAGGTGAAAATGCTTTTAATAATAGCCGGGGTGTTTCACTGGCCGGAAGGCCTTGGAGAGAGGCCAGCATGTACTCCGCTCCGTAGAGGAGAGGTGGTTGCGGAGGCCAGTGGACGCCAAGTCAGCTCAGAGGGTATGGCCTTCCTTCCGAAGGGCGGGAAAACAGGTTCTCCAGCTGTTTTGTTGCATGTGACCTGCTCACCGAGATCCCAGCCCTTGGAGTGGAGGCTTTGGGAGAGAACAGGAAGGACTGTCCCAGGGAGGAGGCAAACTCGGAAATTTCCCTTAAAGGTCTGAATGCATGTGTGGGCGTTCCTGAGTGTCTTTGGAGGAAGACTCAAAATCCAGACTCTACAATTTGGTGTTGTTCCATTATTTCTAAAAGGAGATTTTTAAATGTTATTCTAGATAGGCTAATTTTATAAAAATGCATTAGTAGTTGGACTTTCTTTTCATTTTTCTAGGATTATCTTATAAAAATGTATAATTTCATGATTTTCTTTAGGAATGAGTAAAAGAGAAGCAAAAGATCCATTATCTGAATATGTGGCCCCCCATTCCGGAAAGAAATGAAAAGGGCCTCATTTATTTCCCTTACATCTGCTTCAGTTTGGGGACCCTGATTGACTTACCACAACGCTTTTATCTCAAGAAATAATAAAATGTAAAGGAATTTAGATACCTTCTGGACCAAGGTTTACAAATGGGCTTTTAGTAGCCGGGCAGGAACATTAATGGATGCAGTGGGTCAAGTGTGTGGCGATAGGGAACAGTGGGGAGTCTGGCAAACTGGAAAGCTGTGGTCTGTCTGTAGGGCCCTCCCTACTCAGTAACAGCCCATTGTTGAGATGAAGTGTTGACAGATTTGTTTTGCAAGAGAATCTAGGATTCTTGTTTTTACTAAATTCTCTTCATTGTTAAATACTGACAATGAATTTGAAACCATTTTAAACACTTGGCCAAACAGAACGTATGCGGCCTGCTATGACTCGAGGGCCCCAGATTGCGACCGCTGATCCAGTGCATCCCCTCACTTTGCAGCTCAGGAGACCAGGCTCAGGCAGGCGGCTCGCCCCGAGCACAGGCCGTTCCGCAGGGGAAGAGGGAGTGGGGTGCTGGCACTTGCCTCCAAGCCAGGGTGGCTGCGGTGCAAACATCTGCTCCTGTTTTCCTGCTAAGATATAAATGACGTTCCTAATTACATGATTTCAAATGTTGCATGTTATTAAAAATAAGGATGATGATATTTACTGGCTTTGGAGTGCATAATTTGCAATAAGTGGCTTTTCAGTCACATGATCACATAACCAGAATTGGTCCTAACATTTATGAGACCAGTATAATTTGGTTTCCATTCATGTACTGTTCTCCCTTCTCCTTTGTTAAGTCTGGCCAGATGCAAAGGAAAGTAAAATGCTTCGGAGGAGCCGTGCTGACCTCTCTCTCTGTCTCTCTCTCTCTCTGTCTCTCTCTCTCTCTGACAAGAGCTGGGTGAGCAGGAGCAGAACACGCGGTGAGGCACAGGCTGAGCCCCAGCCCCGCAGACAGAGCACTGCAGGGCCGTTTGCTTGGTTTGCCAAAGCAAACACTGCACAGTGACCCTGTGAGGCCCCAGAGCCCAGTTCAGAAATGTGATGTAGCAGGCACCTCTACAGCTACCAGGCAGGAGTGGACGTTTTTACACATTTGCTCATTGTCTTTGGTTTTTAATCAGAGGAAACAAACCTTACCAGCAAGCTGAAGTTCCCTTTGCCACCCATTCCAACCCCATCCCAATCACCCAGGCCCGAAGCAACTATGCTCATGCATTTTGTGTGAATTCTTCCAAACTGTCCGATGTACCAGGAGTCGAATCCTGGTAGTACTGTTTTATCTGTGTTTTTAAATTTACATACCTAATGTTACTCCACAGGAAAGATAGCATAGCCTCTGTGTTTCACTTAATAACACATTTTTAAAAGAATTGATCCAAGAAGATGGATAGGGATCAAATTTCCAACCACTGTAAGATAGTCTACATTTTATTGTTCATTTCAGTGGATGGCTCTCTAACCATTTCCAATATTTGAATTATCTTATTCTAAAATATTGAATGTAATTTTCCTGAAAAGAATGACAACCAGAATTGAACCAGGAGTTCACTGTGTTATTCAAGTATGAGGAGGAATAGAAGAGATTATAGTTTTTTCTAGATCTGGAACTCCTAACTCTCCAGGATACCAGGGAGGCGGTCCATGTGCACTATTGTATGAAAAATTTGTATGAATGGTATTGTTACAGGCGGCCTCCGTGGCTCTTGTGAGTCTCAGAGTCACCTGTGCCCCAAAGGATGAAGGAGCATTCTTTTTAATGTCCCCTCCTTGCTGGAGCAAGTAAGCACTGGCTTCTGCACTCCCCCGCTCACCGCCATTTGTTGAAAAAATTTCCATCTTTCATTGTGCTTACAATTAAATTAAATTGAACGATTAAGTTTTGAGAAGACAGTAAAAGCCGGGAGCTGGTCAAGTTGCCAGGGCAGGGACAAGAAAGTCAGGAAAAGCCCCTCCCGTAGCCCCACCTGCTCTCTAGGACCTTACTGTACCGGTGCCGCCAGAGCTCAGCGCTGCCCAGATGGAGATGCATTGACACTGGGCGGGTCCTGTGCTGTGGCCGCTAGCCTGTGCCCTGCAGGGGTTCAGCAGTACCCCGAGGGCTTACCTGTGGGGTGCTTGCTAATGGACTTCTCCCCACAGGTGTGCCCATCACAATGTCTCCAGACACTGCCAGGCGTCCCCTGAGGGCCAAGTTCATTGGTTGCACGGATGAGCTGCAGGGAGGGCATTGAGGATTTCAGCTCTTCCTTCAGGAGCAACCTGCAAAACGGAGGCATGAGTCCATGCAGGGCAAAAGCAGAGGCTGGTCTTGTCTGGCGATGTTAAGTTATTTTATGATCTTGAAAAGGTCCCCCGACTTTTCTGAGCCTTATTCCTTCCTTTATGAAACAGGGTGGTTGGATCATTCTACCTCTGACATGTGGCATCCTAGACAGCTGAAGCCAGGGGTTAGCGGGATGGGGTGGGAGAGTAACGTTTGGAAGCTGCTGCTGTTTGGGGGGAATAAGCCCAGAGGAAGTGCTCTGCTAAGTGCTGTTTGCCGTTGAAGCACCTCTTCTTTAGAAACAGCCTCTGGGTGCCTCCGCCACATCACTCCTTTCTAAATGACCTGTCAATCGCCTTCCTCATTACGAAGCAATCTTCCAGGCTCTGCCACAGGAACTGCAGGCTGTTCGTCTCTCCTGTAATTTCATCTTCAGGAAAAGGCCAGATGTACAGCCAATGATATCGTAAGACCTCTTGGTCTTTGCCAGCGAAAAGAGAGGCCAACGAAAACTACTCTCAACTGTGTGAACAAGGTGATGGGCAAATTGTTCTGAAAAAGACAGTCATACAGTCCCACTAACAACAGTGTGTACCTGTGATCTCTGTGGTGCCAGTGGTGAAATGGGCACAAGCGCATTTGTAGCTGAAGTAGGAATCATTAAGGCAACTGCTTGGCCATTAAGTAGCTCTGGTTTTCAGTTTCCTGATCTCATTGGAAGCCCAGTGCATGGATTCATGCATGGTGGAGGCCCTCAGCATGAGAGTCCAATGCTGCCTGTCGCTCTTGCTCATTGTGCCTCGGCTGCTTGGTGGCTCACTGCCACTCCACCTCTGTCTTCGGGCTGCGCAGCCAGCTGTGAGCCCTGCATCTGGCGCCCATCAGTCAGTTGAGCAACGTTCCCACTGTGGGAGCACACTGACCACCAGGGGCAGGTCTTGCATTGAGCATCTGCCCCCTGGTGGTCATGTGCATCATAGCGACTGGCTGACTGGTCATTCGGTATATGTAGATAGTCAGGACTCCACAGGATGGAAAGGGATTTGGTACTGGACCTCCTCAAACTCTGTGATGGTGCTGTGCACACTGCTGCTCCTTGTTAAATCCTTTCCCCCAGGTCCTCACTTGCCTGGTTCCTTCTCCTAATTCAGGGGTCAGCAGAAAGGTCACCTCTCCAGCATATTTCCAGCCCACTCTAGATGAAATAGTCCTCTACATTCTTTTTTTTAAATGGGCCAGCCCTCTAACCACTGAGCATCCAGACAGGGCTTAGAGTAATTTTTAATTACGTTTTTAATATATTTTTATTGATTTCAGAGAGGAAGGGAGAGGGTGAGAGAGATAGAAACACTGATGAAGAGAGAGAATCATTGATTGGCTGCCTCCTGCATGCCCCACACTGGGGATAGAGCCTGCAACCAGGGCATGTGCCCTGACCAGAATCAAACCGTGACCTCCTGGTTCATAGGCCAATGCTTAACCACCGAGCCACACCGGCCAGGCTATATTTATTTTAAAATATATACATAAAATTGGTGTCATTTGCCCAATTTTCTTGTCTTATAAGAGCTCCTTGTATATATGGATATCAGTTCTTGGTTAAACATTGCCAATATTTTTATCAGTCCGTCATGCATGTGTCGTCTTTTTCTCCATGTAGAAGCTTTTCCTTTTCAGTTGGGTCAAGTGTTTTCTCCCACAGCTTCAAAGGTTCACTCACATGTAATAAAGCTCCCCCTGCTCTCTCTGCAGTTGTCTGTTCCAGCTCATGCACAACTCTGGTCTTTACCACCCACTGCCCCACCAGCTGTCCGGCCTTCCCAGGCAGAGCTTGGCCCCTCATTGTCCCCCTGTCAGCCTGGACCAGGGAGCTGCTGCGTGCCAGCCTCAGCCTCAAGTTCTTCTCCAGCTCGCTGCCCCCTGGGAGGCTGTGGCCTGGACGGCATCCTGGATGCTGTACAGGTCCCACCGGGCCCTCAGGGCATTGTCCAGGGTGAAGCAGCCATCCCGCATGCGCCTCACGTGGGAGCTGACAGTGGTGGTCTCAGCTCCAGGCCGATTTCATGCACCAGACTCCGCAGCTGCTCTGCATCTCGTACATGCACTGCACAGCTGCCAGGACATGCAGCCACAGACACGGGGCCAGGACACAGCCTCTGGTCTAGATCCACACCCTGGACACCTCCTCGCTAGGGTTACAGTTAGGGGAAAACCTACACTTCCTATCTCACCTGTTTATTAACTGTCTTCCTTGCCTTAGGGAGAGCCCGTAAGCATAGGACTGGTTTTCACGTCCTCGCTGGATCACCGGGCCCTGGATTAGAACGGGCACAGAGCAGGCATTTGCCAAGTAGGCTTTTTAGTCATGCTTTTGGGTATAATGTGTAAGGCCTCTTTTCCCAACTCCAGATCATGAAGACTTGACTATGTTTTCTTTTAAATGTTGCATACCGTGTTTCCTCAAAAATAAAGACATCCTCCGAAAATAAGACCTGCTTACAAGTTTCCTTCTGAATGAAATATAAGGCATCCCTCTGAAAATAAGGCCCCCTCTAGGCTAAACATGAGAGATTTGGTCCACTGATTCTGAAAGAAATGGAGTCACAAGAAATTCACCAGGAAATTCAGGAATTGGATTGTTATGATGATGTTCCAGAAGATGATGACATGATTGTCATTGAATAAATGAGTAAATTCTTGATACTGTAGGATTCAGTTTGTCTGGTTTGTGTTGACAACTACCATACTACTGTACTGTATACAGGTAATAAATTTCCTTTATTTTCATTTAACAATAAATGTGTACCATATTCTTCTTCATGGAAAAATAAGACATCCCCTGAAAATAAGACCTAGCGCATCATTGGGAGCAAAAATTAATATAAGACACTGTCTTATTTTTGGGGAAATAGGGTAGTTTTTCATTTAACATTTAGAACTATAATACATAGTGAGTATATCTTTGTTCAAAGTCTGAAGTTTAGGCAAGAGTTTCACTTTTTAAATAAATAGAGGTCTAATTGTTTTAATAAATTAATTGAAAGGGCTAACATTTATCAATTGAATTGTCTTAAACAATCTTTAGTAAAAACTCAATGGGCCATTTTTGTGAGAGTGTTTCTGGATTCTCTATTTGGTTTTATTGCATTCTGTGAAAACCCCTTAGCTAATATCACACAGTCTTGATTGCTATAGCATTGCAATACATCTTAGAATCAGATAATGTAGTTCCTTCAACTTTGCTTTACTTTTTAAGACCAAGTACTTCTTAAATGAATCAAGTGCTTTGCTTGCCTGCTTTGCTTTGTTAAGTCCTATTAAGCATTGGATCCCAGATCATGAACCCTAGCCTTGGGGAAATCTTTCTAACCAGCAGACTGTCACATGACCAAACTGCACATTGAGGACAATGCCTGACTCTCTCTTTCCCCTTGACAACCTCTTGGTTTTTATTTGGGGATGTTGTGACCCCAGGGGACTTTGGCAATGTCTGGTGTTACAGTTGGAGAGGAGGGCTGTGGACATCCCTAGTGTGTGAAGACCACAGATACTTCTACACATCCTGCCATGCACAGGTCACCCCTCAACAACAAGGAATTATCCAGCCCCAAATGGCAATAGCACTGAGAAGGAAAAGCCCTGCTCTAACCAGATTGGTAATTTTACATTTCTTTGTGTGAGTCTTTGCTTAATGTTTAGATCATAAGATACTGACTAGAATTTGGGATTTGAAATGCACAAAACCTTACCCATCACCCTACAAAAAAGGGCACCAGGAAGGTCACTTAGCTGATGACTTTGCCAGTTCGTACGTGGAGCTGATAATTAATTAGATTAGGAAAAACCCAAACAATAGTTCTCTGGAAGAAACACAACAGAGTAGATGTTTAGCCATTTAACCAGGCACAACAGAGCCTGATAAGCAAATTCCAAAATGCAAAGAGTCAATATGTAAAATGGTCAAACACAGAAACACAGAAAAAAATTTGCTGTGGTCATACCTATGGCTTTGGGTAATGATTGGGGTTGAGGGAGGGGATATGTAAATTGAATCCCAGAAGACCTAAGCATCCTATATAATAAAAGCCTAATATGCTAAGTGCTTGGTCATTTATTCAATCAATCAAAGTGTAATATGCTAATGATATGCTAAGGCCACTCAACCACTCACTATGAGGTACACCAGGAGCAGACAGTCAACCGGTCGACCAGTTGCTATGACATGCACTAATCACCAGGGGGCAGACACTCTGACCAGTAGGTTAGCTTGCTGCTGGGGTCTGGCTGATCAGGACTGAGCAAGACAGTCCAGACATGCCATGGAGTCCTCCCGCAGACTCTCCCAAGCTGGCCAACTTCCCATGTCCCTCCCTGGCCCCAATCATACACTGGTGGAGTCCCTCGGCCTGGCCTGTATCCTCTTCCAACCCAGAACCCCTTGGGGGATGTT
This sequence comes from Nyctalus aviator, assembly GCA_036971965.1. Classification (NCBI taxonomy): domain Eukaryota; kingdom Metazoa; phylum Chordata; class Mammalia; order Chiroptera; family Vespertilionidae; genus Nyctalus; species Nyctalus aviator. Next base: position 3,324,292 of record CM072934.1, on the reverse strand, counting down.
GGAGAGCCAGTTTTGGCCCAATCCTGCAGTCCAGGCTGAGGGACTCCACTGGTACACAAATTCGAGCACCGGGCTTCTAGTAAATACATATGAAAACAGCAGCTTCTCCATTTGAGAGAGGAATAGAGTTCAGCTAAGAGGGAGAATAAATGTGTACATCCACCTACAGTGAAGAAAAGACAGAGAGAAGGGTTATGTACTGGTCAAAAGAAAACCTTGCTAGAAAAATGGTAGCTCTTGAACATGTGAAATGATGGACAAAACCTTCCTTCCCTTTCACTCCTTACTGATAAGTCCAAAGAGGAGGATCAAGGTGAATTGTTAAGATATTAAACAGATCAAAGTAGAGCAAAGAAGTTCATGTGTCTTTCAGATTGTTTTCTAAAATTTTCAGTAGAATCCACTATCCAAGGCTTTATATTTGGATTCTACTCTTTTCACTAACAGAGTCTAAGTTGATGAAGGCCTGACATAGCATAGACTGCTCGGTGCCAGTGCACTTTTCTCTAACAGGTACATCCCCGAGAGCCTGGAAATACACTCTTTGGATTGGACTTAGAACAAAAAGAGGTTTAGCATCACCCTCACTGCATATGAAGTTCTCTACCACGGCCCCTGCACCAGGTTACTTCAGGACTCGGAGGACTTAAAACTCCATCCTTCTTTCTAACTCCAGCGATTTGAAGAGGCTGTTAAGAAACAGATGGCAAAAGAAGCTTTGTTTATTTTTTTCTTATTTTTTCATTTTAATCTTTTCAAGTTTCCAGGGACTCAAAACAGATGTTTATGGCCTGATTTTAGAAGGCAGTAAAGAGAAGCTGGCCCAAAAGTGCTAGGGAGAAATCTGTTTAATCAGTGTTTAGATTTGATCAACCTAGTTCCCAGATAGTCTTAATCATTCAGGGCAAATCGTGGCACGCATTTTTAGACAATCTTCTCATATGTGGTCTTCTTTTCTAAGAAGAGAGGAGGGCTGTGGACATCCCTAGTGTGTGAAGACCACAGATACTTCTACACATCCTGCCATGCACAGGTCACCCCTCAACAACAAGGAATTATGTACGAAGGCCTGTCCTGTTTGGGCAGACCTCAACTCTCCGCAGTGGTGCTGGTTTGTGGAGAGGGTTCTGCTTATAATCTCCAGGATCTGGAGGACATCCTTTATCCTTCACAAGCCCACTTAAAGGACAAGCGAAGAGCTTCTTTGGATACCCGTGCCCCCACGGGTGAACCTCAGACCTCTAGCCTTAGTTTCCTGGGAATATACCATCTATGATCCATGGTCCTCCAAGCCCAGGGACAAGACAGTCCCAGAAAACGTATGACAGTGCCTGGGGATACTTTGGTTGTCACAACTAGCCAGGGTGGGAGGTGGGTCCTCACATCTAATGGGTAGAGGTCACGGATGCTGCTAAAATTCTACAAGGCACAAGAACAGCCCCTCAACAGAGGGTTATCCCGCTCCAATGTCAATATTGCCAAGGCTGAGAAACCTTGATCTGCGATTTTTATCACTAGCATTAATAGAATAAAATGTGTATGTGCCCAACAGATAGTTTTTAGTATTTGCAAAACAAACACTTTCTTATCTTTCAAGCAGGTTTAAATATTAATGGGAAATCAATGATTTCCTCATTAAGACTCCCAGCATTGAGGCTCCATTCCAGATAACACCTCTATTTTGGTCCCTGGGAACACCATGCAGTGCTAGCTTGTGACAGGTCCCCCAAGAGCCATCCACCGGAGTCTGGAGTTGGCACCTTCTCTAGCACTTCAAAGAAAAGGCTATTGATTTTCTAGAGCTCTTTACTTTTTAATGGGCTGCACATTGTTCTGGTGAGTTTTTTTTTTTTCATTTTTTTTATTTTTCTTTCTAGAAATGCCAAAGTAAGTAAGCACTGCTCATTTGGAATCCTTGAAGCTTCACTATTTTTACAATTGCTCTGTCCCCAAAGACGTGGGCCAATGGGGATGGAGCACAAGTCAGCCTTCTTGTTGTTCCCTGACAATGACGTTCTATCCACAGGAGCTGCTTGGTACATGCTCAGCTGCCAATTTTTCTTAAGAATGGATTATCCCAGAAACAGACCCAAGGTCAAGAATCAGGTTCTCCGAAGAGACATAGCTGAGGAGTGGGGTGAGGAGGGCAGGAAAGGGAACAAGGCCAGGTAAAGGTGAGATCTCAGGTCAGCCCCAGCCTCAGCGTGACCCTGCAGGGAGCTCTGGAGCAGAAATGACACCCGGGGCCTGGTCCCACCGGGAGGACAAGGAGCTGGGATTTGGTACTCCATACAGTCTGTCACCCGCTTCTCTGTGTTGGGGTGGGGGTTGCAGTTTCCAAATGCCATTCCCTGACTAAGGTCCCATGTGAAAAGCGCTGAGTGGAGCAGCAGGCACTGGTGGTGACAGGTGTGGGGGGCCTGTGGCCTCCACTGACTCAGTCTTGATGTGCAAGGGCACATGCAGTGATGGAATCTGAAATTTTCACTCAGTAAATCAGAAGATATGTTCTGAGTTTCTATCCGGTGCCAGGCTGCTGGGGGCTACTTCCAGCAGGTCATAAATGCAAGAAGTTCACCAAAAGGTTGGTGGACCTTGAGGCTTTGGCAGAGCTGAAGATACATATTATTTCCTGCTGGAATAGCTAAAGCATTTCCCCAAACCTAAACATCTGCACATATTATTGCCTGCTACTGGGACAGCCTGAGGCAGTTCTCCCAGCCTGACAAAGTCTACTGTATACCAAACCTTACCTTTGATATGTATATCTGCTTTGCTTTGGGACAATTTGTGTTAATAAAAAGCTAGGGGTCCAGAGATTCAGAGAACTTGGTTACTGAAGCTAGGTCTCCTCTGGCTCCCCAAAATGCCTTCCAAATTTATATTTTGTGTCTAGTGTCTTTATTAATTTACTTGCAGCCCTTTTCCAGATTCCTGAACCCTTCTAGATGTGGAGAACGACCCAGGCATCAAGCACTGTAAAGAGAGCCAGAGGGAATGGTACACAGGAAGTGGCCATGCGACAGGCAGTGGCAGCACAGTGCTGGGGTGGCAGTGGGTGCTGTGGGACACCCATCAGCCAGGAGGGTGGTCCTGGAGGAGGGAGGCTGAGCTGGAGACCTGAGCCTGGGGAAATGTTGAGTTCAGGGCTGGCAGCAGCATCATGAAGGCTCTAGGCACAGGGACCGGGTGACACGTGGGAACTGAAATGGGGGAAGAATAGGAAGCAAACAGAAGCATGTTAAAATGGAGCGTCCTCAACAGGAGCTGGCGCCCTGTCCTCCCGGAGGCTGTGGTCCCTCCGGGGCAGATTCTTGGGGGAGGAGTTTACACTTTCCCCACCTGTGTACCAGAGGGACCAGGAAGCTCTGGCCCTGGGAGGTTGGAGGCTGTGGACCAGCTGGGACACCACGTGTGGAATACTGATGAGGTGAGATGTCTCCGAGAGGCAGAAACAAGGACAAACATAGGCAAACCCAACCTGCCACGGTTAACCCACAGAGGAGCTTGAGCGGGGGCCTCACAGCCCTGCCAAGGCTGCGCCACCTGGTCCCTGGGCCCGAGGGAGGGGCTGAGTGCTGGGGGCCGCTGAGGCGCAGAGGGCACGGGGTCAAGGGCTTTTCACCAACTAGATGAGTGTGAGCACTAGTAGTGCCTCCTGGTGTGGGTCAGCCCAACACTGCAGCTGAAGGGAGAGGGATGCATCTTTAAAAAGCCACACAGTCATTCCCAGTCCCTGCTCTGAGTGAAACCACAGGTTCTCTCTTTACTAAAGAAAGTCATGATACAGTGTGACCATAGCATTACAAACCTCGTGACGTGGAAATATAAGAGCCGTGTGCAAACTAACATGAGCTCAGTAAAGCAAAACCCGGGGAGCGCTAAGGCTGAGGTACCCTGGGCTCACTGGAGTGGGGGTGAGGGAAGGGAGACAATCCCTGGAGTGGAGCGCTGCCGCCAGCCAAAGCCACCGGGACCCTGTGGGGCCCAGGCCCAGAACTGCCAGAGCATCTGAGTTTTCAAGGGGAACAAGAACTACAACATGTAAGAGATCTGATTTTTAAAAAAAATTCACACTAGAGGATATGTTATTTTTTTTTTCTCATTGATTTTAGAGTGAGAGGGAAAGGGAGAGAGTGCAAGAGAGAAACATGAATTGTTTTTCTCTCCTACATGCCCCGATCGGGAATAGAACCACATCCTAGGTATGTGCCCTGTCAGGGAATCAAACCCGCAACCTTTTGGTGTGTGGGATGATGCTCCAACCAGCTGAGCCACCGGCCAGGGGATGC